>OX621258.1:26767500-27242500 GCA_951640165.1 Pseudoips prasinana | reverse complement strand
AATGATTATTTTTGCCAATGAAATCATGAATCGCTTTTACTATATTTGATCCGTTATCTGTGACAACTGCTAATATTTTTTCTTTTGTAATGTGCCATTCCAAACAAATATTTTCAATGACATTGCGCAAATAGTCAGAGGTGTGTCGTTCATCTAGTTCAGTAACACCTATGACAGTAGATTTTAAGTTTCCGTCTTCTAAATAGTGGCTTGTTAAACCTAAATAGCCTATAGTATTCATAGTGTCAGTCCATACATCAGTCGTCAAGCAGAAACTATTTATTATTTTTAATTGGTGTTTTATTATATTAGATAGTGTATTATATTTTTTATCTATCAATCTTGTGATAGTCCTCCGGCTTGGAATCTGGTAGGACGGGCACACCACTTTCATTAAATGTTGAAACCCACTTTTTTCAGTTGTACTTAGAGCCAAATCATCAACAACAATAAAGTATAAAATTGCATTTGTTAATTTACCTTCCTTTGATCCGCCCTTGCGAAACGCGTTAATATTAAAAATAACATCATCAATTCGTGGTTGGCGTATTACTTCTCGTTTTGGTGTTGAACAAACGGTAGTTTCAAATTCAAAGGATTCATCCATTTGTGAATTATTGAGAGAAACTGCTTGGCTTGTCGATGGGCCAGAGCTAATTGGCTGTTCTACCTAAAAATAAATAAAAAGTTAATAGGTAAACGCTTTTTCACACACAATAATTAATATACATTTTTATCGAAAAATACATTTAACGAATCAAAATCTACTTACTTGTTCTTGTGCCGAGGTTATTGAGGACTTTGATGTTGAGCATTGATCGCTATCGAATGTTTCCTTATGGTGTCGCTGCAAATGAGTTCTTAGATTTGTAGTATTATTTTTAGTTTTTACTTTCGCTTGGCACAATAATTAATATACATTTTTATCGAAAAATACATTTAACGAATCAAAATCTACTTACTTGTTCTTGTGCCGAGGTTATTGAGGACTTTGATGTTGAGCATTGATTGCTATCGAATGTTTCCTTATGGTGTCGCTGCAAATGAGTTCTTAGATTTGTAGTATTATTTTTAGTTTTTACTTTCACTTGGCACAGCTTACATTTGCCACCGTCATCTGTTTTAATAAAAAATGACCACACACTTGATTTTTGTGGCGGCGGCATAGTGTTAAAATATATTCCAATTTCCAACAAAGTTGTTATGAGCACGACGACGTGTTACTTAAAACAAAGACGAATCGGCAATAAAGCAAGCAAGAACATTATTTTGTTTTATTATGCCGGTACCTTACATTAGATAAAATACAATATTTATAAACAAATGTCGGGTAGGTAGTGCACAAAGCGTGCCGCAAGACGCCAGCCCAGTTGGTCGGTGCAAAGTTTGTTTACATTAATCTCTCCTTACCAAAACATTGAGAATGTTTAATATTACAGGTTCAAAATCATAATTTTAAGCGGATATACATGGATTCGATATTATTTACCTGGATATACGATTTATCGATGCGTATTGTATGGTTGTGTATCGATACAAAATATCGATGTATCGCATTGCTATGTATCGATACAGCATAATATCGATTCGTATCGCCCATCTTTATATCAGAGTACAAAAATAGACCAATATACCAACAGTTCAAATTATAGTTGTGGTTTTATTACATAATCAACCCTTCTAGTATTCCTGAGATCAGCAGATCACTTTAGTAGCTTCGTGCTATTCATTGGTCCAATCGACCGGATTTTTGGAACTACACACGTACTCGCAGTGGATTGCTGTGGTAAAGGTACGCGACGGTTGCAACAGTGTCACCAGCAGAGACGGAGGTAAAGCAGTTCAACGTGACGTCACAGAAGGCGCCATCTATCACCTGAGAAGTGATTCAGTTCAACGAGTGCAGCTGTAATAGTGAGTGAAGTGCAACAGTGAGTACTGTATATATATATCATATTGGACATTTTCTATGATTCTTGGAACTTAGAAAATTCGCCGAGTTTTATCTAAGAAGATAGAACACTGTAAATTTAGTAGTTTAGTAAGTAGTATAAGTTTTAGACTTAGAATAATTTTATAAAAAACGAAGGAACGGGGAACCTATGCCCAATTTCCACCACAGAAGATTTAGTTCAAAACACTTGTAAAATTTTATGTTATTTTTGTCACTTGTCTTTAATTTGTAAATTATTCAAAGTTGTACATATTCTTAAGTGTTTAATTTTAACTTCTATTAATTAATTGTCAGAAGCCATATTTTATATTGTAATAAGATGGAAGGCTTACTAGGTGTTTTAAAAGAGCATCATAAAGTCATCCAAAGGGGCTTGACGAACTTTAAAAAAAGTCCTAAGGAAAGGTTAACGTTTGAATATATTGAAACGAGGCAAGAGTTGTTAGAGACAGAATGGAGTCTATTTAAGGAAAAATATAGCAAACTGCACGAATTACATTCAGCGCAAATTGATAGTCCAATCGTGTCAGAGCTATATGATAATACGGAGGACACATATATTACGTATAAATGTTTGATTAAAACCATGCTTAACAAACAATGTATAGGAGAAGGTTCCGCCCAACCTGGAGCTTCTAGTAATGAAGCCAATTCAAGTACGTTGGTTTGGTTACCTAAGATTGTCATTCCGACTTTCAGTGGCAAATACGCGGAATGGACGACATTTCGTGATTTATTCGTATCTCTTGTTCATAAGAACGACAGATTAGATAATGTCCAAAAGATGCATTATTTAAAAAGCCATCTTAGCGGTGAAGCTGAACAATTAGTTAGACAAATGCCAGTAACCGAATCAAATTACAGCCAGTGCTGGGCTAAGCTCGAAGCGAGGTACAATAATAAAAAATACCTTGTCAATTGTATTTTAAACAGACTTTTTGGCCAAAAACGAATGTCAGTAGAGTCAGCAACCTCTTTGAAGGAATTGCTCGACACTACTAACGATTGTATAAATGGGTTAACAAATTTAGAGGTTAATGTTAGTACATGGGATGTGATTATAATCCACATAGTAAGTTTTAAGCTTGACTCTGAGACGCGCAAACATTGGGAGTTAAGTGTCAGTAGTCTTGAGTCCAACGTATTGCCTAGTTTTGCACAATTTGCCACGTTCATAGAGAACCGTTTCCGTGCTCTAGAATGTATTGAGCCAAAAAAACCATTCATAAAAAGTTCAAATTCACTTTCATCACATCCAAACACACATCCAAAAGCTATGGTAGTGAGTTCAAGTAACATCCTTTGTGAATATTGTAGGGAAGGTCACAAGCTCTGTTTTTGCAAAGGGTTTGCAAAACAGTCACTGGAAGACCGGCGTGATTTTGTAGCAAAAAATAGGATTTGTTATAACTGCTTGGGAGGCAACCATACAGTAATGAATTGCATGAAACAAACTGTTTGCAAAATGTGCCGCAAACGTCATCATTCATTGTTGCATCCGAGTGGAGAGACGCTGAATAAGAGTGCAAATTCAGGAAAGCCAGCTCTCAGTGAGACTATTTCTTCAAATAATGGCACACCGTTTGTCTCATGCTTATCTACACTCAAAATTCCCATTTCTAGCCAGGTTTTATTACCTACTGCTGTAGTCAAAGCGGAGTCTCAGATGGGTAATTATCAGTACGTAAGAGCATTGCTTGACCAAGGCTCTCAAGCCTCCTTCATTACGGAGTCAACAGTCCAAATGCTTGGACTTAAGAAAATTCCTATTCGCGGAATAGTAAAAGGTTTAGGTCATAAGTCAACCATGGCCAAGCACATGGTCATCTTAAAAATTCAATCGCGCGTACATCCAGATTTTAAGATAGAGTTAAGAGCTTACGTTTTAAATAAAATAACTAGTTATTTACCGGATCAATCGTTAAATAAAAATGATTTTAATTGGATTGACATAACAAGTTCAGATTTAGCAGATCTTCAGTTGAGTACACCCAGTAAGATTGATATTCTGTTGGGTGCAGACGTCTACAGCTGTAGCTTGAAAAGGGGTATGGTGAAAAGTCCATCTAGATCGCTAATCGCGCAAGAAACCACGTTAGGGTGGATTTTTTCTGGGGTAGTAAATAGGCCAGCGAGGCTAGGTATTTCAAATGATACACAACGCAGCATAACCGTAATGCATGCTCCATTTAACGAGGAGCAAAAATGTGAGGATTTTTATAGTAAAATTACTCAGAGAAGAAGACTGAGTTAGGTAGAGTCATAGAAAAACATCCTGGCGATGATAAGATCACTCGTGTTGGTCATTATGCACTAAGTCAAGTACAATTAAAAGAGCAATTAAGAAGTTGTGTATTTTGCCAGTGACAAATTAATGAAATGTAAATATTTACTTTAAGTTAAATTTTTGTTTGTAATTTTGCATGATTTGTTTATTTGTGTTACACTTGATGATTAGTTGAATTTTTACGCCATGTTAATTTTAAGTTCATACTTTTTGGTTAGTTCATAACATTCAAAGTTTGGCTAACATTAGTATCATTAGTTCATATATATGTTGCTATCGAAGACTGTATTTATTAAGTATTAAGAAATTCATAAGACTGTAAAAATTGTTGTAAATCATAGTTTTAAGTATTTTCAAATTGTTATTTAGTTCAAAGAAGGACATTCTACACTAAATGTCCTTGGTGGGCGGTATGTTTACGACCAATACTGCCATTGATACAAAAATACTTAAATAAGTTTCACACTCTGTATCACTAGGTGGCATTAGTGCTGAAATAGATGGCGGTATGGTTTCGTTCACACCGCACACCTAGGTCATGACAATTTTGTTGCTATTTGAGAACTGTCAAAGAGCTATCAGAGGACAAAAATAGACCAATATACCAACAGTTCAAATATTAGTTGTGGTTTTATTACATAATCAACCCTTCTAGTATTCCTGAGATCAGCAGATCACTTTAATAGCTTCGTGCTATTCAATAAAGATTTTTATTTATTATTATTATATCTAGTTTCAAGGGTCAATGACCCGAGAAGTAACTTCTGTTTTGCTTTTCTTTAAATTCTATTAGGGTCCGCACCCAGTCTAATCCATTGCGCTACCTAGACATAAATGAACTGTACCTTGAAACACATAAGGGAATAATGTAGTTGGCTCACTGAGACCCGATCTATTCGGTTTTTGATGACGTCTTAACGGTCTCTCCAAGACTCGGTGAACCCCAATCATTAAATATTAACAAATCATCTCCTTTTCTGAATCTGACGGAAACCAACTATTTGTACTATACCTGCACCATAAAATAAAATAAAAAAGGTTTTTATTCACGTAGACTTTAAAAAAGCACTTGTAAATAGTCAGCACATGTTTGTAGTAATATAATTATGTATACATAATTATTTCTAGTTACATAGATATTTACGTACACGGCTTATATGAAAACATTTATAAAATTTATTTTACAATTTCAAAGCTATTTAGCTAGCTTGTATTAAGTTATTGTCAAAGAGATTATGTTCAAGTTTAATTATTGTATAGTTTTAGCTATATTTTTACTACATATTGTCTGTCTATATTAAGGTATTATTACTATGGCGGACCTTGTGTTTATAACGACGGTCGCGGTTTAATGCTACCACCGGATCCAATGCGCCTTAACTGAGAAGACTCAGTGTAACAAACACAGTGGGTTCCTCTACTTTCTGTTTCAACATGACCCAGTTGAGACGGTCAGGCGAAACATACTCAAGCGGGCATGAACACGGTATTTGGCCCACATAAATGCCGCTGGCAAAAAATCTTTATAAAGATAATTCTGCTAAAGAGAAACATCGTAGCAGTTCAGATGTTTGACTGGTAGAGTTACATCCCAAACCTTGGACAGCATATAAAGTGTTTTTTTTTTAAGAATGACCTCATAGCGTCTACTACTGCTAGGACTGCAATGGTACCCACGTGGTTAGAGACTTACGAACTGTGTTTAACAACTGTATATAGTTAAGCTGTGTTAATATTTTATTTTATAGAGGCCAGGTCACGTTCAAACTATTATGTCTAAATTTTATCCAATAAATGAAATATTGTAGCTACGTGAGGGCTTCGTTTTTTTTTACTTTTATTACTTTTTTGGGACGAGGATAAAAGTGGTAATTTATACGGCTGTCGCCAGGGTAGAAACGGCTAATTTCCCGACTGCCTAAAAAATGTTTGCACACAATAAATTGCTGTAAATAACTTGAATTGGAATTCATAATTCATTTATTTCTTTGTAATATTACTCCTATGTAGAATAGGCATTTATTTATTCTACTATGCAGTGCATGGCATGACATGGCAGTGACTGAAACATACTACCAGATTTTTTTTATTTCAAATATTTGCACAGTTCTGTGTGTCAGTGGTGGTTATGATGTACATATATTGTTATGGATTGGATGTTATAAATAGTTAACGCATTGGGTGTAAACCTGTCACGTTAATTATATGGTGTTAAATAAATAAATAAATAATAAAAAAAAAATATCACTATCCCTCCCCTACCCGTCGGGGGTTTAAATCGTCTCGAGGTAATATCTACCAGAGAATGAGCAGCAGCTTCTCTCTGCGTACTATGATTATATGCGATTATATTTATATGCTTTCACTGGTCGTGCTCGGCGAGGTTAAGCAGCTAAGTTAGCGTTCAATCCATAGATGGGTGAACGTGGTTTAATTTAGGAGCATTTCCGTGCTTCGGAGGGCACGTGAAGCTGTCGGTTTTTTTTAAGACAACGCCCGCACTAGGGAATTTAATCCCTGTGTCGCGGGGTACTTTACAGACATATAATAGACGGACACAAATTATACATTTTGGTTGTATTAATTGAGGACGGCCGTTAAGCCATGTCAGATGCGTAATGGGGGGTTAAGCCAAATATGGCAATAGGGTCCACCATTGCCCATACGATAACTAAGTAAGACAACTCACCTGAGCGTGATGATTATGGCATTTTCCTCCAATTTTGTTTTAATATAGTAGGATGGCAAACGAGCAAGTGGGTCACCTGATGGTAAGTGATCACCGCCGCCCATGAACACTCGCAACACCTGAAGAGCCGCAAGTGCGTTGGCGGCCTTTAAGAAAAGAATAGGCTCGCTTCTTGAAGGTTGCCATGTCATACCGGATCGGAAATACCTCCGCAGCTAATTGATTCCACAGAGCAGTAGTGCGCGGCAAAAAGTTTCTTGTGAAACGCACGGTGGTAGATGATCCCGGTGATAAGGATGAAATTTCCACTTTTGGCGAGAGGGTATGAGGCGGAATGTTTCGGCAGGTATAAGCTCGAACAATTTCTCTGAACCCTCCCCGTGATAAATGAGGCACATAGAGACGCCACGTCTCTCCGCAGGGTAAGAGGATCAAGCCAAATAGTGGGACTCCCGTCGTTAACGACCATTCGAGCTGCACGACGTTGTATACGATCAAAAGAAAGAAGTTGATACTGTGGTGCCCTGGCCTATTATGTTTTTAATGTATTTTTTTTATCTCAATAAAATCTCACAACAATCTTAATGCCCTGCATCGGGCGACTTTAAAAACATATATGTAGATAGGTATAGTTGTCTTGTACGGGGATCGAACTCAAAACACGAGGGCGCCGAAGTAGTAATGAGGCAACTACTTTAACTACTGCGCCTCCCGTGCAATCATATGCACTTTGATGGGGATGCCATGAGGGAGGCTTTTGTCCAGCAGTGGACGTCTTTCAGCTGACACCATAATGATGATTACGTAGCCTGAAGTCAGGTAATACATTAAAATAAAACCGGCCAAGTGCGAGTCGGACTCGCACATGAAGGGTTCCGTTGCAGCAAGTATTTCAGTTGATTAAATGAAAGCAAATTGCGGTTTACGATTTATGACGTATTAAAAAAAACTACTTGCTTGATCTCGTTCAAACCAATTTTCGTTGTTAGTTTACATGGCAATGTACATCATATATTTTTTTAAGTTTTAATTTTCTCTTATTTTAGAAGTAACAGAGGGGAGGGGGGTGCACTCTTTTTACCACTTTGGAAGTGTCTCTCGCGCAAACTATTCAGTTTAGAAAAAAAATATATTAGAAACCTCTATATCATTTTTAATGACCTATCCATATACACCCCAAGTGTATGGGTACGATGAAAAAAAAAATTTTGAGTTTCAGTAGTGGGGACCCTCCAAAATAATTGTTCTTTTTCTATTTTTGTGTGAAAATCTTAATGCGGTTCACATAAGACATCTACTTACCAAGTTTCAACGGTACAGCTCTTATAGTTTCGGAAAAAAGTGGCTGTGACGTACGGACGGACAGACAGACAGACAGACATGAATCTATAAGGGTTCCGTTTTTTGCCATTTGGCTACGGAACCCTAAAAAATACTTTTTACCAAATAATTTGTATTCTTCGTATCAACACATTAGCGCCATGTTTAAATATCTTCACACAGTGCGTACAAAATAATAACGTAACGCATTTTAAGCCGGATATGTGTACCGTCTGCATAATCAGTAAGTACAGACGCCAGCACATCAAGCTACCCCCATCTGTCAAATTTCCCCAATTGAAAGTGAACCTTATGGTAGGAGGCTGACATGTTGGCGAGAAAAGCAGCAGTAGATGGAAAAGAGGGTCTAAGTTTGCCAAATTACACTGAGTTGTTCCCTAAATACAAAAAGTACTGCTACAATATCTGGGCGGAATATTTTAATGAGAGATATTTAGTAAAAGGAATTTGATACAAAACAATACAAAGTGAGCCTCCTCGAATACCATGGCTCATTAATGAGAGTTTGAGTAGGTCCTTAATTGTAACAACGCTCAGGTTAAGATCAGGTCACGTTCCACTAAACAAGTTCGCACACATGATGAGAAAATCGGATTCTCCAAATTGTGCGGTGTCATTGAAGACGTGCATAACCTGTTGGTGGAATGTGTGAGTGTGATCTCTGGCCAGATCAGCGTGATATTATGTTAAATAGCTTTCAACCAATATCTGGAGTAGTTTATTATACGGATCTTGTAGCAACAAGGAACAACTTCCGTGCGTTTAAGCGCTTTTGCCATACCTACTATTGGAATCAAATATAACAGCTCACTTAGAACCCTTAAATCCTACCTCGGTGCTTTTGCAGCTGGCTTCTCTAGTTGCAATTCTCTCGTTTCATGAGGCTATAGCCTCTTTACATCTTTCTGTCTCCCGCTTTGCTCTGGAGGGAAGTGGAACTATTCATTTCTGACTCCTCCTTTTTTTACTTTCTGATTAAATTCGTTGCGGGATCCAAGACAGTTAAAGCGATTCCCCGGGACATGCCTGAGCCTCGCCGCTCAGTGTCATTTCATTGTGTGCCACTGTTGATCCTGGCTTACAGGAGTTGCAATGGTGGGTAAGAGGCTAGTCCCGAAATAAAAATATAAACGCAGACTCAGGCAAACATACATGTTCATGGACATAAATATCTGTCCTGGGGCTCTACCGGCTAAGTCGCCGAACATCGATTTCTTAAATGGCGTACAAATAAATTTTTGGTTCAAACTGGTTTTTATATTAAAAAGTTGAACACGGTTGTACTTTTTAAGCCAGTCATTATTTTGCCAACTGTACGGGCACAACCGCGTTGAAACAACGCTTCTGATTTCATTTATAAGGGATGTTTTTCATTATTTACTCCGCCTGATAACGCCTACTCTGAGGCTAAAATATATGGAAAATGCTTCGGAATTGTGAGAGGCAGCGAATATTTTTCAGCAAAGGCTTTTTAATTTGTATGGAAGTAAGCTTTTAATGTAACGAGTTTAAGTATAAAAAACCGGCCAAGTGCGAGTCGGACTCGCCCATGAAGGGTTCCGTAGCAGCAAGTATTTCAGTTGATTAAATGAAAGTTAAATTGCGGTTTATAACGCATTAAAAAAAAAATTGTGTGTACTTATGTACACGCGTTAGAAGTTATACTTCTTAATATACAACTTGAACATAGTTATCAATTTTCATACCACCTAGAACTAACGTCATGCTGGAATATTTACGATGCGCGCGCACATTTTCATACCACCTAGAACTAACTTCATGCTGTTAAATTTTTTGGTGTCGGTGTGCGCGCGCATCGTAAAAATTCATTCTCATCATTTTTATCCATCGCGCCAAAAAAATACTTACTAGATCTCGTTCAAACCATTGTTGTAACACAATTTTTGTTGTTAGTTTACATGGTAATGTACATCATATATTTTTTTAGTTTTATCATTCCCTTATTTTAGAAGTTACAGGGGGGGGGGGGGGGGCACTCATTTTACCACTTTGGAAGTGTCTCTTGCGCAAACTATTCAGTTTAAAAAAATGATATTAGAAACCTCAATATAATTTTTGAAGACCTATCCAGAAATACCCCACATGTATGGGTACGATTCTAAATATTAAATAAAAACTCAGCAGTCAGAAGAATATAAATAAACTTACATACAAATACATATATAAATACATAAATAGTTCTAAACATACAAAGGAATAACTAAATATATATTAACAAAGACAGTGAAATTGCAATTTCACTCGTTTTTTGAATAACGATGGAGTGCCACAGTTTCTTATGTCAGGCGGAAGTGAGTCCACCCCCACCAGTACCTGACTTCGTGGACAGTAAAGGATTGGGAGTAGAAATCAGTTATATGGGATGGGAAATTTATGAAGGATATAAGGTGCGACCTACATGGTTTTTCTGATGCGTGAGTATAGGAGAAACGCTCATGTAGGTAGGACGGGAATAAAGGATTCTTCTTCTTCTTATCGTGTCGATGGTAAGAATTAGATTTCATCTTGCCAAAATTGAGCAACGCTGATCGCTTTGGCTGAAGCGTCATACAAGTCCTGAAGGGAACAATAGACTGGACAAGAAGGACAACCAGATAAATGAGCCATACTTTGGGGTGACACGCCGCACTCGCAGATGTTTTGTGATGTGGGAATGTAACCCCATTTGCAAATGTTTTCCTTGGATCTACCAACCTGGGTACGTAGTCTATAAAGAGTCCTCCAGGTTGGCCATGGCAAATTATATCTCGGAGGTCATTTTCCTTTGGTGAGACAACCAGAGGAGGAGCAAATTTATCTCGCCATAAGGTTGCCCTCGCTTTCTGTGCATCGATCGTAGCTGTCGTAGTCGCCAGGAAACTTTTATGACTTTTCAATCGTTGGGGCGCTGGAGTATAAAGGATTATGCAGGATATTAAACAGGAGACATAATATTCGAGTATTCCTGCGAAGGCGAACTGTTTGTCCTGAATCTGGGTGTAATTTTCTATATAGGTATGTATTTGCAGATTAAAAGTAGTATATCAGTTATCTAGTTTCCATAGTACAAGCTCTGCTTAATTTGGGATCAGATGGCAGTGTGTGAATAATGTCCCAGGATATTATTTTTATTACATTTATCAACTTTTTATATCTCGGTATAAAGTCGAGGGAAACAGGTGTGCAAAGATCGTGACAAATGGAAATCCGTTGTCTCTGCCTACCCTTCTGATAAACAGGCGTGATTCTATGTATGTATGTATTTTAAAGTCCGCCTCTATATAATCTTGTGCAAAAGTAATAAATAAATATATCCCGATAAAATAACAGATTCCCGCCATATTATAGAATATTGAAAACTAACTCCTCCACATTTAGCCAGGTTCATTTTTTCCGTTCTTTGTTATTTTCCAGAGGTTCTCATTGCACGACTGAATCGTGATCGCCTCTCAAAACACAATTCTATTTATTTACAAAAACAACCTTATTAACAATACTGTAGAGTTTGAATTGAGTCGTAAGTTTTAGCGAGTACATTTTCATATAATTTTGATTAAAATAAAAAAAAAACAGGAGAGTATTTTTCTTTTCCGTGTTTATTGAGTTAGCATGTGCTATTGAAATTTAATTAATGGAACCTCTTAGGTTTAAACGGTCGTAATGGCGCGTAACATTGCTATAGTTTTCCGCTAGGCGGCGCTACAGATTGCCGGTTAAGCTTAGATTTATACATATATTGTTGGGCTTGTTGGCGTGGTTGGCAAATGCTTGCTTATCCCGCCGGACGTCATATTTGATTCCCACCCATGGCAGATATTTGTCTGCATGAACATGTCTCTTTAATCAAATCAAAACAAATCAAAAATTCTTTATTGCGAACGTAGGCAGGTACATTCCACATTCAAGGGTCTTAGTGATGCTGAGGTCACTGTGTACAGCCGGTTAGAGCATGCAATTATTAATGGTACAATGTCATTATTTTATAGAAAATTACAATTAAAAACATTATAGGTATATGTTAATGTCACACTTTTTACAATTTCAATTTAATACATAGTTATTTAATAATAAATTAATGATAAATAAAAAAAATTACACGAGTTAAAAAAAGTCTTTGTCCTGAGTCTGGGTATAATTATCTATATAAGTATGTATTGTCAAAACAAAAGTAGTATATTATTATGTAGTATACCAGTTATTTGGTTTCCATAGTACAAGCTCCGCTTAGATTGGGTTCAAATGACCGTGTGTGTGAATAATGTCCGAAATAGAATTCTCAGCTAATTAGTAAATAAGACCAGATAACTAATCTCTAAAGATATTGTTAGAGGAGTAAATGCGGGGAACAGAGTAAATGGGGCAAACGCCTTTATGAGTAGCCGGCAAGTATCAAAGAAGGCTCGACTGGCCGTGCACGATGGAGTGTTAGTGCCAACTTTAAAGTATGGAAGTGAAAGTTGGGTATGGCAGAACAAGAATGAAAGGAAAATAAATGTAGTGGAAATGAGAGCTCTGAGAAGTATGTGTGGTGTGACTTTGACAGACAGAATTAGAAATACTGATGTAAGAGAGCGTTGTGGTGTGAAAGAGGATGTAGTCACAAAGATTGAAAAAGGAATGCTGAGATGGTTTGGCCATTTAGAAAGGATGAATGAAAGAAGATTGACCAAAGAACTATACCTGGCCTGTGTGAATGGAACAACCGGAAGGGGAAGACGTCGTCGAACATTCTCTGACCAAATCGGAGACATTCTCAAGAAAGGGCAGGTCAGAAGTACCCTAAACCGGCGAGCATGTACAAAGAATATAATGACAGTAATCGAGGCAAAAGACGTGTGCAAAGATCGTGACAAATGGAAATCCGTTGTCTCTGCCTACCCCTCTGGGAAACAGGCGTGAGTCTATGTATGTATGTATGTATGTAACTAATCTCTTTGTGGATCACAAAATCGGCATTGCCATACAGTGTACCAGTTGGCGTGGTTGGTAAATGCTTGCCTTTCTCGCCGCAGGTCGTGGGTTCAATTCCCACCCAGGACAGATATTTGTGTGCATGAACTTGTCTGTTTGTCCTGCGTCTGGGTGTAATTATCTATATCAGTATGTATTTACAAAAGAAAAGTAGTATATGTAGTATATCAGTAATCTGATTTCCATAGTACAAGCTCTGCTTGATTTGGGATTAGATGGCCGTGTGTGAGTAATGTCTCAGGATATTGTTTTTATTAATGCGGCCAGCCTTATGATCACTTTACCTACCGACGATGACGAGTTCTAGAAGTTATCTATGTAGTTGATAATTTTTAATTCCCTTTTATTATAAGTAATATTTATTATAATGAAACAAGTACTAATTAAGTAACATAAGAACTATTATAGTAGTTTAGTATCTAATAGCTTTTTGTTTGTTTCAGGTAAAAGGAAGTTTTTGTAGATCAAAACGACAGCTGTGCATAGAACTTGTAATGATGTGGTAAGAAATATTAAATACAAAAACTTGAGAGGTGTTAAGACACCCGGATGGAACGAAGTTCCTTTCGATTAATTAGTGAAGGAATTGTGTGTTTTTTTTAAGTTATAATTATATTTTTTTTTATTATTAACAAATATAATGTAATATTGACTTAAACAGTAGGCTCAATTTCAGTAATAAAAAAAAAGCAAAAAGTGTTCATTACAACTTTTCGTCTTAATTTTTTCCTGCTAGCCTTAACTATATTACTACAAACATGTTTTCACTATAAACAAGCGCTTTTTTGAAGGCTACGTGAGTAAAATTACTTTATAAAAAATTTAAAATGTAAAATTACCTTTTTATTTATTTAAAAGAAACCAATCAAAACACATCTTTTTCATCATCATCATAGTTAGTTAGTTGGGCGATAGGTTTCCGCACTTAGCCTTCCAATTGGGCCATTGTGCGTGATACTTGTTTGGCTACTCGAACCATTTTAGTTCCATCCAGAAGTCCAGGAGACCACGAAAGCCTGGCTTGAGGGCCTCCTGCAGTGTCTTCGGATCATTCAGGAACTTTGCCCGTTGGTAAGCGACGCTCTTGCAGTGTAGCAGTACGTGTGCTGGTGTTTCTTCATTTTCAATGCACCCTCTGCACAGGGGGCTGTCCGTGACGCCAATCTTGAAGAGGTGTTTGTTTAGCGTGCAGTGTCCGGTAATTGTGCCTATCACCATGCGTAGATCATCATATCCGCCGAAAGACGACAAAGACTACGACAAAGGCCTCCCCCAAAGATCTACATAATTATCGGGCTTGCGCTATCCGCATCCAGCGATTTCCAGCGACCCTCACAAGATCATCGGTGCATCTCGTAGGGGCGCTGCCATCTTTCGCAAAAGTGGTTTAATTACTTCGCTATTATCATTTTAACAAAACCTCACACTAACTGTTACAGTCGAGTGAACCAGGTTCATTGAACCAAAATGAACCTAAGGTTAGGTAGAGAGTTTGAAGACAATGGCGGGAAAAATTCCCACGATAGTTAAAACGCGATACTGACATGAGACTGATACCGCACTTGAAATCGAACTTTATTACATAACTAATACAATACATAATCCCTGATTAGTAAGATGAGTAATCTAAAAAACGCATAAAGCTATTTTAGACTTTAAGTTCATAAATTTAAGATTAATATTAGCTTGAATCTGTGTGCATGAGCAAGCAGGTTACCGCATTCTCATAAGAATTATGTATCAAATTGTAAAAAACTGTACCGACGAAGACTGTAAGATTCATAACATCTATACATAAGTATGAAAAGGAGTAGAGTGAGGGTTAGCGCAGCGGAGAGAATTTTATTAAGGCGCTAGAAAATCAACTTTAAAATTTATAAATAAAGTGCATATATGCTTGGACCTGACAAAAACGCTCTTCAAGTACGCGTGAGCATTTTGTGTCAGGTTCAAGCATATGTGCACTTTATATTAATACTTTTAAAGTTGATTTTCCAATGCCTTAATAAAGTCCTCTCCGCTGCGCTCCTCTCTGGCTGCGCTTACCCTTACTCATCACCACTGACAAATTCCAATTACCTACCATCAAGCGTTGCAAAAACGCATTTTTTACTGCAATATTCATCATCCAAGTCTCTTGGTGATTCGAGCAGTCGATAATAATAATAATTCTTTATTTGCATGGAATGTAGGTGATTACAATATGTGATGTTAGAAATAATAAAAGATACCGAGTACATTCTGCCAATTTGGCATGCAAACATTGCAATGACTTACAACTAAAATACAACTAAATAGGGAATCAAATAAATTAAGTACTAAATTAAATTTCTATCTAAAATTACAAAACTATAATTCGAATGAATCATTTAAGTAATCCGTAACTGAATAGTAGCACCTTTCTAGTAATAGATACACTATAAATAAAATTAAATAAATAATATAGAACTTGCAAATGATGTGGTAAGAAATATTAAATACAATATTAAAGGCTTTCTCTGCCATACTAAGGGCAGAAAGTATACAATTAAGCCAATGATAAAACATAGGGTTTCATTTGTATAGTACTATGACCATTAGACTTCAATGCATATCCTCACAAGATCCTTAGGAGAGGCTTTTTGTGCACCATAGAAAAGTTTTTCTATAAAAATAAAAAGGTTTTTATTCACGTAGACTTTAAAAAGCGCTTGTAAGTCAGAACATGTTTGTAGTAATACAGTCATTATTTCTAGTTAGAGTCGTGGACGTTAGAGACAGAGACGTGGTCGCTTACTATGGGCCTTATTAGAAGGCTCAAGGTCACCCAAAGAGCAATAGAGGGCTATGCTCGGAGTTTCCCTGCGGGATCGAATCAGAAATGTCGAACTAAACTCAACGACATAGCCCGAAGAATTGCAAAACTGAAGTGGCAGTGGGCGGGGCACATAGCTCGTAGTTCCGACGGCCGTTGAGGCAAAAAGGTTCTCGAGTGGCGACTACGAACTGGAAGACGCAGCGTGGGCAGGCCCCCGACAAGATGGACCGATGATCTTGTGCGTGTAGCTGGAAACTGCTGGATGCGAATAGCGCAAGACCGGCAATTGTGGAGATCTTTGGGGGAGGCCTTTGTCCAGCAATGGACGTCTTTCAGCTGATATGATAATGATGATGATTAGTTACAGATATTGTAGATCAAAATAAGATATGGTATGATAAAAGAAAAAAAATAGGAATATGAGATCAACATACTCGTATACATACATTAATGTTTATAATATATACTATACAACTTAAACATATAATACTATAGCTAATACATACATAAATATATTATAAAATATAAATATAACGAAAGGATATGATGACTCAGCTCACACATTGTTAAGGGCACCCAGTAAATGTACTCGTAATTTATTTTAAAAAGAAAAACGACTAACGGCGACGACGTCTTTGTGTACAAACGTAGAGCGACTGTTGCAACATATATCCATAACCAGCAAATGAACGTCAGTAACTGCCTGGAGCGGTGATTGGACACCCAAAGAGGGGGTCATCTGGCACAGGCTAAGCTAGTAATCTTATTTGCTAAACGGTTGCCTTTAATGTCAGGTGAAGCAGTGAAATGCTCCTAGGCTAACAGAAAAGGTCATGTTAAAAAACAGGTCAAGTGCGAGTCGGACTCGCGCATGAATTCCGTACCATTCTATAAAAACGAGCAAAATTCACGTTTGTTGTATGAGACCACCTTAAATCTTATTATTTAGTTTTTTAGTATTTGTTGTTATAGCGGCAACAGAAATACATCATCTGTGAAAATTTCAACTGTCTAACTATCACGGTTCATGAAATACAGCCTTGTGACAGACGGACAGACAGATAGACAGAAGTCTTGGGTAACAGAGTCCCGTTTTACCCTTTCGGTAAGGAACCCTAAAAAAGACTCCATAAATAAATCGGAGGGAATCCTACTTATATTATAAACGCGAAAGTTTTTGTGTTAGCACATTTAATAGAAATAAAGGATCTATCTATCTGATATTTATATAACATATATTTTCTCAGAAGTTACATACTCTGATCTCAAAAATGGAAATCATAAATTTGATCGTCCGGCGGGTCTCGAACCTGCACCATCTACCAATCCGGGGTAGGGGCTCTGCGTTAAGCTTTAGGTATTATCAATATGAAATGATCTTTCACATGCAACTGTGAACATATCAGTCGGCCATGTTTCTAGAAAACAAAGCCGATAGATGATACCTACATCCTCCGGAAGGCCGGAAGGGTGTTAGCAAGGGAATCCTAAATTTGATCTGCCAGCGTGTATCGTTCGTAGCTTAACGCAGAGCGCCTACCCCGGATTGGTAGATGGTGCAGGTTCGAGACCCGCCGGACGATCAAGTTTATGATTTCCCATTAATCAGATTAGATAAACTCTTTGCATTGCGAATAATGCTATAAAATTTAAATTTAATTACATACTCTGGCTAAAATATCGCTATTTGGTTGGTGGTTGCAAAATATCTGTTTTGCTCGGTTATTAGCAAATTTCCGTTAAAATTAAAATTTGTCATGGCAATATGTTTAGCGTTGTCTCAGATGCTGCATTGTCGCACAGCCGCCTTCCAAGGTCTTGTAGCGAAGTATTTATTGCGCAGTATTCATACTCTTAACCCTACCTTGGTACATTTTTTTTTTATTTGGCGGGGTGGCCTGCATGGATGTCCTCCGCCTAGGGGGAGGCGGAGAGGTCTGTCAGACTCCTACTGACTAAAAACCACCCCGGTGTTCCATCTCACACCTGCGCTGGGGGTCGCGGGAACGTACGATACTTCCACAACCCCCGGCTGGTGCTGGCCCATGTCTGCGGGCCTCCTCGCATTAGCTGGTACAATCACACCATTTATTTCATTACCTACTTTCGACAGGCTGGTAAGCGTGGTTGGTAGATGCTTGCTTTACAAGCCGGTCGTGGGTTCGAAATGAACATGTCTGGTGTTGTTAACTATATACATACATATATTGACGGTCACCGTAGCCTAGTTGGTAGTGCTCCTGCCTACGAAGCTGGTGGTCCTGGGTTCGAATACCGGTAAGTGCAAATATTTGTGTGATGAGCACGAATATTTGTTTCTGAGTGATGGATGTTTTCTATGTATATAAGTATTTATTCATCTATATAAGTATGTATATCGCCGCCTGGTACCCATAGTACAAGCTTTGCTTAGTTTGGGGCTAGGATGATCTGTGTGACATTGTCTCTAGATATTATTATAAGTATATGTAGTACATCAGTTATCTGGTTTCCATAGTACAAGCTCTGCTAGTTTGGGATCAGATGGTCGTGTGTAAATCATGTCCCAGGATATTATTATTATACATTGCACGGTAGGGCAAAAATATTCCACACAAATATTAAATTTTAACAAAAAAAAATACATACTTAGTTTAGGGTTATAAAATAATTATAATAAAAATGAAATTTCCATCTTATTGGTTTTTGTCTTATTCGAATTAACTATTGATTTAGCTGTAGACATTATTTGAGTTGACTTCATAATTATTCATATTTTTTCATATAAAACGGCATATTGAACGCGGAAGAATATTCGCCGACCGCCAGAACACCCTGCAGGTAAGTTTGTTATGTTATTATCTTTAAAACTTGTATTTCGGTATATATGTATATTTCAATAATTTAAGTGTTCTCCTAAATATTCATCATCATCATCAACCTAGGGCTCTATCGGTAAGACGCAGACCATCGTTTTCGTATATGGCGTCTAAATATATAAAGGTTATATATAATATATAAAGCGCGACCGTCGTTTTAAACACAAGGTCCGTTATAATAATAATACTGAATACCTTAATATATAGACAGAACCATTCAGACAATATTTAAAAAAATATAAATTTCAATCATTAAACCTAAACATAATCTCCTTGACAATAACTTAATACAAGCTAGCTAAATATCACTACTATTATAAAATTAATTGTATAAATGTTTAAACATTCATGCATACATAGACTCACGGCTGTTTCCCAGAGGGGTAGGCGGAGACAACGGACTTCCATTTGTCACGATCCTTGCATACCTCTTTCGCTTCGTTTGCTGACATAATATTCTTCATACATGCTCGCCGGTTTAGGGTACTTCTGACCTGACCTTTCTTAAGTACGTCTCCGATTTGATCAGAGAATGTTCTACGAGGTCTTCCCCTTCCGGTTGTACCATTCACACAGCCCAGGTTTACTTCTTTTGTCAATCTTCTTTCATTCATCCTTTCTAAATGGCCAAACCATCTCAGCATACCTTTTTCATTCTTTGTGACTACATCCTCTTTCACACCACAACACTCTCTTACATCAGTATTTCGAATTCTGTCTCTCAAAGTCACACCACACATACTTCTCAGAGCTCTCATTTCCACTGCATTTATTTTACTCTCATTCTTTTTCTGCCATACCCAACTTTCACTTCCATACATTAAAGTTGGCACTAACACTCCATCGTGCACGGCCAGTCGAGCTTTCTTTGAGACTTGCCGGCTACTCATAAAGGCGTGTAGTGCTCCATTCCCTCTGTTCCCCGCATTTACTCTTCTAACAATATATTTTTCATATTTCCCATCTCTCGTTAACAAAGTTACCAAATATACAAACTCTTTCACCTGTTCGACTTTCTCTTCTAAACATTCCATGTACCTAAATATCTGTAATAAGCAACTAGAAATAATAACTGCATTACTACAAACATGTTCTGACTATTTACAAGCGCTTTTTTAAAGTCTACGTGAATAAAAACCTTTTTTTATTTTAAATTTTGTTTAAAAATGACATAATCAATCGTTAAATCGGCTTCCATGACCACCTGTGAAGTCATAAATGATCCGGAATCGATTGTCAACGTTGAAGCCGATTTAACGATTGATTAAGTAATTTTTAACCTTCATTTATTTGAACGCCATTTAAGAAATCGATGTTCGGCGACTTAGCCGGTAGAGCCCCAGGTTGATGATTATGGTGATGATGAATTTTTATTTAAATAAATATTATCCAACCTTACAATATAACCCGAATATTGAATTACAGCCATGGTGTACGCTGAGTCAATTTTAGCCACCATAGAGGTGATGCAGCTTGCTCTGGCAACGTTTAACCAGTTGGGTCTAACAGAGTCATTTTTCCCTGCACAGTCCACCTTAGTCAGTAAGTCTTTACTTTTACTTATGGTAAAAAGTTCAGTGTTTAATTGTAATTGACGTAGTAACTTGACTTGCAAGTTACTACGAGTTTAAGCAATAGTTGAGTTAGTTGGTTTTTGGAGTGTCGAATAAAAAAAAAGTGTGACAAGAATATCGACATAATCACAAAATAATTTTATTTTATTTTATATACTGTGTATGTTACGTTATCTACAAATTAGTGTTAGAGTTATTAATATTTTTTATTTTTATAAGTCTCCATATCCACATATGTAGTATTTTAATTAGTTGTAAGTAAGATTATTAGTGTTCAGATACTTAATTTTAAAATTGAAATGCGAGCTAACACAGAAATTGTCCGATTGTTATTTTTACCCGGTTCCATCAGAAAACCAGCGCTGCAACAGTAATGTCGCAGTGCTGAGATGGGACCAATTCGGACTCGCACAGATAGCAATTAAGAACTTACTTACCTATATATTATTATTATCTGTGCTTGTTTACGGAATAAATATTTTGATGTGAAACATCTATAGCCGCACGTAAAACAGATTTCTGGCGTGGCGACGCATGCCGTGACGCATGCGCAATCGACTTTTTATTTTATCATTATGACATATTTAGTTCCTATCACAATATGTTCTTTTCTGCATATTACTTTTACAAAATAATGTCGATGTTTCACATCTGCCAGGTGTCCCGCGACGGCTCACATTTTTTTTTCTTTCTTTCTTTCTTTCTTACTTGCCGTTGAGAGATCGTGGGTTCGATCCCCACCCAGGGCAAATCTTTGTGTAAAAAGCACGATATTTGTTGTGTGGGTCGGTGTTATTTATCTATAATAAGTAAGTATTTAGAAATATATAAGTTTGTTTATCAGTTACCTGGTTGCCATGGTACAGGTTCTGGCTAGTTTGGGATCTTTTTATTTGTGTATTAGTTATAATAATAATATCCTGGGACATTATTTACACACGGCCATCTGATCCCAAAGTAGAAGAGCTTGTACTATGGAAACCAGGTAACTGACATATACTACTTCTTTTTATATAAATGCATACTTTTATTGATAATTACACCCAGACTTAGGACAAAAAAGACTTGTCATGCACACAAATATCTGTCCCGGGTGGGAATCGAACCCACGAGCTCCGGCGTGAAAAGCAAACATTTTCCAAATGCCAGTATAATGGGCTGAGACGAGCTGTTTTATAATTGTGTTCATGCAACTAAGTCGAAAACAACTGTTTGGGCCGACCTAAGGCAAGCAGCCTCCGTAGCTTACAGACGCTTCCTACATCTGGTGCATCACCTCCTCGTTGGCGACCTTACTCTACAGTAAGAGATCATGAAGGTTCTACAGTGAGATTGGATACCTGGCGATGATGAGAGGCGTTCCGTGTGATGGTAGAAAGCGTCCGTATTTCTTCTAATATTATTATGTTGTATAAATATTATTGTATTATATTTTGATGTGAAACATCTATAGCCGCACGTAAAACAGATTTCTGGCGTGGCGACGCATGCCGTGGTTTTTTTTTTTTTTTTTTTTAGTTCCTATCACAATAATGTTCTTTTCGACTTCGACTTCGACTTCGACTTCTACTTCTACTTCGACTTCTACTTGGACTTCGACTTGACTTCGACTTTGACTTCGACTGCGACTTATACTTCGACTTCGACTGCGACTGTGACTTATACTTCGACTTCGTCTTCGACTTCGACATGACTTCGACTTTGACTTTGACTGCGACTTATACTTCGACTTCGACATCGACATCGACTTCGACTTCGACTGCGACTTATACTTCGACTTCGACTTCGACTTCGACTGCGACTTATACTTCGACTTCGACTTCGACTTCGACTTCGACTGCGACTTATACTTCGACTTCTGCATATTACTTTTACAAAATAATGTCGATGTTTCACATCTGCAAGGCGTCCCGTGACGGCTCACATTTTTTTTTTATAAAGGCAATGCCCGCCCTATGTAAAATACCCCGCCCTGTCGCGGGGTACTTTACAAACATATAATAGTCGGACACAAATTACATCCAGACTCAGAACAACTATTTATGGGTCACACAAATAGTTGTCCGGCGCAACACGAAGCGGCGAGGCAATTGTCTTAGCCGCTGCGCCACACGTGCAGTCAATATATACAACATACATATAACAAATAAAATACATTATGTAATTATATAAATACTATTACGCACTCGTAGGTTCTGCACATTAAAACTCCCGAGATGTTTTCCACACACAATATTTAATCGAACAGAGTAACGTTTTCATCTACCGTCGCACAAAGAATGCCCCTTTAATAATTATCCTACCCTATTTATATTTTTATCAGTGACAACCATTTGAAAGTCTAATATCGATTAATAATAAGTAATCATTTTAAGATATAAAATTATTATAGAATAATTTTAGTCATTAATAAAATTATAATCACTAATTAAATAAATAATCACTATGTAAATATATTATTATAACATACCAGCTACGTCATAACCGTTGCGCGGCTATTGAGTACTTGATAACAATACATACATCCTATTAGTGATAGATAGCAGACGACAGTACCACATTCATTATGCAATAATAACATTTTATTTATGGTTAATATGCGTGTATTTTAAGTTCTTTTTACATATGTTGTGATAGGTAGTTTCTCTTTCACTAGCTTTTTAACTCGGCGTTCGTCGCACTCCTATAAGCAACACTTTTGCTCGCTACGGGTGAAAAATACCCCTATTTTTAATCGTGTACCTAGTGATTGTTTTGTATTATAAATATTTAAAATTTGTTTATCCCTAGAGGACGTTTAGTCAAAAGTTAAATAAAAGAAAGTAATCATCGCTAACAATATTTATTAAACATTCAGGTGAAAGCTACAATTATATGGCAAAAAGTCAAATTTTTGGGTGACTACTACTAAAAACATAAAAAAATATTTTATCGTAAAAATATTTTAATCTCTTATCATATTTTTTTTTATAAAATAGTCTTAGTTTTTACTTAGGAACTTAAATAATAAACATTAATTATATCTTACTTCTCAAAACCTACTTTGAAATAACAAAATAAAATTACAAAATAATGCAACCATCAGTCTAATAGTTTTAGGAACATTGGATTTTTTATAATGATTATTGAAATTTCTGTATGCATTCAGAGCATACAGGCAAAGAATGCGCACTGCACAACATTTTCTGGCAGCTTTGGCAGCACGAATTTGTTTTTCTATCCTTTTTGGGTGGACAAACATGGCATCTTCACGTGGCACACCTTTTTCTTGATATCATTGACATTTCATTTGTTGTTTGTGGTTCATTATTTGGCGGCTCTCCGTCCTTAGTATAGTACTAAACGAAGTATACATTTAATCTTCTCTTATATGTTGAGGAGCATACTGGGTATTTATCGTCAATGGACATGAGGCATAATAAGAGATAGGACCAATGTCTTTATGTCTTGGTTGGCATTTCAGACTTCTCCCTGGTTCATTGGCTTCTACAATCACATATGCGTTAATGCCACCTACTTAAATGTTCAACAATCTAACATATTACCAATGGCCATCTCTTGGTAATGCGAGAATACTTGGTAATGAGTACGTGTAAAAGTTCACTTTCATGTTCCGAGTCCGTATTTTGTTCGCTGAACTCTTCAAAATCTTCAATTTCAGAGCAACTACTATCTACTTTGCTCCATATACTATCGGATATCTTTGTCAGCAATTCCACGGCGCGCCATAATAAGGTGTAATTACAAAAAAAAAAAGTAATAATTTCCTAAAAATGTGTATCAGTAATAATCGCTACGGGTGAAAAATACCCAATCTCACTTCACTCGTCCACCTTTCGAAAACTTGTGGCACAAAATGACTGTCAAGCCGCGAGTACCAAGTCAAAGGCACAACTTGAAGCTACCTACAAGCATGGCGCGCTGTGATTGGCTGATCAAAAAATAGCGACAAAAATTTATACGGCTGGGTAAATTTTACCCATAGCGAGCAACGCCGAGTTAAAAGAGGAAGGATTGAAATATTACGCTATTCATAGAGGAGCGACTTCCAAACCAACTGAATATTTAAGGCAGGTTTAGCTGTACATTAAATTATAACTTTGTTTGGTAAATGCTTGCCTATCGCGCCGCAGGTCGTGGGTTCGATTTCCGCCCAGGACAGATATTTGTGTACAAGAACATGTTGGTTTGTCCTGAGTTTGGGTGTATTTTTATGTACAGTAAATAATATTGTTTTAGATGAAACGACGTTTGATTACATAACGATTGGTGGAGGAACAGGAGGATGTATTGTTGGCAGTAGGCTTTCTAAAGATCCTAACAACTCCGTGGCAATAATAGAAAAGGGAGGTTACCCACCTATAGAATCTTTGGTATGTTACAAATAATATTTTTTTTACTTAAATAATTAATAATAAATTCTTCCTAGCCTAGCCATCGGCGCCGGGCATATTGTAAGTAGTGCACAAGTGTGTGCGCAAACACAGAAGCACTTTCTATTCAATGATCCGACGGGATACCTATCGATACGACCGAAAAGAGGTCACTTACAGGGCCGACGGCTTTAGGTGCTCTCCGAGGCACGGGGGTATAATACCGCCAACTCCCAGACTTCGTTCCGATGCTGAGAAAATCGCCAAATAACACAAATAAATATTTGTGTTATTTGGCGTGTGTCTGGTAGTAATTTATATATGTATGCATTTAGAAATATAGACATATGTCTATCAGTTGTCTGATAATCATAGTACAGGCTTTGCCTAGTTTGGGATCAGATGGCGGTGTTTTTGTGTAGAAGTAGTTTAATAAGCATATTAAGTTCCTCAAGTTAATTATTGTAATATTTATTCATGTAAAGAAATACCTACAAGATTGTATTCCTTTATGGTGAAATGACTTTGCCAGTTATAAAAGAAAAAACAGATTCATTTATGACTTAATGGCTGTCATTTTTTGAGTCGTCAAAAAATATTAGAAAAAATATTTTGTTTGATTATTTAATTTTATTGCGACAAATAAACTTTAAATGTCGTTTCTCTGTTATAGAAAAATAAATAATAGTTACACAGAGCAACACATGTTTAATTTGTCTATGTTAAAATGTGTTTTTCTTTTCCAGCTACCCGCTTTATTTCCGCTGCTAGTTAATTCTAGTTATGACTTCAATTATACAACACAGAATGATGGTAAAGCTTACCAGAGCCTCGTCGGCGGTGTTGGATGGACGAACCAAGGCATGATGCTAGGTGGAACCGGCGGATTGGAGCATATGATCTACAATGTTGGTGCTGATCGGGACTACGACAATTGGGCCCGGATTTTAGGCGATGATTCCTGGAATAGTACTAACCTTAGGAAATATTTCAAACGATTCGAACGGTTAATGGTTCCAGAACTAAAAAACACTTCCTACGCTAAATTACATGGTTGGCATGGTTACCACCAAATTACCAAAGAAAAAAATAGCGAAATGGTGGATTATCTTAATGCGTTTGCAGAAATCGGTTTTGACGTTGTACCCGATACAACTTCGAATGTTTCCAGTATAGGCGTCACTGAACCCTTGTATAGTATAGACACGAGTGGTAAACGTGTTAGTACCGCTTTAAGTCACTTATTTCCAGCCAGAAATCGTACAAATCTTAGTTTGTATCTATCTACAACAGCAACAAAGATCTTAATCGAAAATGGTACAGCAAAAGGTGTCGTGTTGTACAACAATGGAGAAACTTACGTCATGTATGCAAGGAAGGAAATTATTGTGTGTGCTGGTGCAATTAATTCACCTGCATTACTAATGCGGTCAGGCATCGGTCCAAAAGCCCATCTTGAGTCCTTTAATATTTCGGTAGTTCAAGATCTGCCCGTGGGGAAAAATCTCCAAGATAATGCAGCCACGTTTATGGCATTCCAGACAAAAGCAAATACAGATACTGCTCCTGCCGTCAACCCTTTTTCTTTTCCTGTACCTACGAGTGTTTCACTCGGTGCTATAAATTCTTCTCAAACGTATCCAGACTTCTACGCAGTACATTTAGCGATCCCGCAAAGTTCGTCAGCATGGCTTCAAATTCTCGCTGCAGTATTAGGGTATAATTCTACTATAGTTGATAAAATGTATGAAGCGAACATAGGTCGCAATATATTTGCCAGCCTTATTGGAATTGTTAATCCAAAATCGACCGGTGAAGTTTTATTAGCAAGTGCCGATCCAAACGATGCACCTATAGTGTACTCAAATACTTTCAATAATTCCGAGGATCTGACAATGCTAGCTAAGAGTTGTATGAAGATTTATGAAATTATGAATTCAACATATTTCCAAAATGTAAACGCTTCACTTATTGACTTGGGTGTATGTGCAGGTTTAACAGATCGCGAGCGTTTTGAATGCTTGGCGTTGGTATTTTCGTTACCAATGCGGAACTACAAGGGATCTTGTGCTATGGGCCCTGTTCTTACTACAACTTTGGAAATTCCATTTGTGAGGGGACTTCGCGTTGCAGATGCATCAGCAATGCCCGCTGGCATGAGTGGTGAAACTAGCGCTGCTGTTGTGGTCATTGCTGAGAAAGCATCCGATCTCATTCTCGAGGCACATAATGTTCCGTGCTAACGTTTCCAAATACGTTACCATCCGTAAAATGTCGTTGGTATGTAATATTTTAAACCGCTCATGAATCGTTTTTGTATTGTAAGCTCTAAACAGAAATGATGCGAGCATAATGCTTATTTTCTATATGTATTTTTTCTTGCTTGTTTCTAACATTAAAGTTCAATTTATTATTTAATTCTTGTTTTATTATAACTTAAGATTGTAACGTAAAATTCTCAATGCACTTTTCCCTGCAAAATTTTCTGAAAACATTATATTGTGATGTCAATTGTCATAAAAAAAAATAATAGACAATATACTACTTTTCTTTTGTAAATACTAAGCAATATTTACAAAAGAAAAGTAGTATATTGCCTATTATTATTTTTTAATGACAATTGACATATACACTACTACTATTGACAAATAATATAAAGTTATAGATAATTTCACCCAGATTCAGGACAAACAGACATGTTCATGCACACAAATATATGTCCTGGGTGGGAATCGAACCCACGACCTGCGGCGTGCAAATCAAGAATTTACCAACCACGCCTCATGATCCCTACAAATTATGGACAAAACTCCACTGTGTAAATCTTTTGGGGAGACCTTCAGCAGTCTGGCATGATTTAAAAATAATGAAATAAAAAAGGTTTTTATTCACGTAAACTTTAAAAAAGCGCTTGTAAATAGTCAGAACATGTTTGTAGTAATATAATTAAGTATACATAATTATTTCTAGTTACATAGATATTTAGGTACACGGATTGTATGAAAAAATTTTTTTTATTATAGCAATGATATTTTGGTAGCTAGTATTAAGTTATTGTCAAAGAGATTGTAACTAACCATACTGGCTCGTCACGTTGAGATTATTCACATATCCTTCGTCCAGCTAATCGTACTATAATTTAGCTGGCGTGTTGCAAAATATCTTTTAAATGAAACAAAATATAACAACTGATTTATAGTTTTTTAATTCGTATTATGCCTGATTATCAAATTTAGACTAATCGATGCAAATATGTGTGGAACAAGCTTAACATTAGTTCAATTATCGTAATAATTTACATATAGGGACATCACTAGTTACTATAAAGATTAGTCCCTTCTCTAATCTTGAAATCGACCAATGGGAACAGTTATAGGATTACCGGGAAAAATGATTGTTTCACAAAACAGCTACTTATTATTCATATACAATAATGGATAATGTATTAATAAATTTATATGTGTAATATAATACTAACTGTCGTTTTGATAGAAGATTAACTATTTATTTTTATGTGATTATGCAGATTACATTTATTTAATTAATGAGACTGACCGGATGTTGCATTATTGACGACGCATTTTGGAAGATGGAGGACTGTCAAGAGAATGGCGGCGCTTCGCGCCAGACGCTAACGAAAGAAAAAAGTTGTTTCAGAAGTTTTAAGTGTGGTTTCAGGAGTCCTATAGAAGATTTAGAAGCGATCGTCGTTTCTGGTGTAATTAGAGTGGAGGATCTGCTGAATGTTGGTTGTATCATTTGTTTTAAAGGAGAGATAATGAAGGAAGCGTCATCTCGTGTTGGTAAGCTTTGAACACAGGTGAGGCTTTGTTACTTCTATTTAAATTGTTACATTATTACGAATGCTCGGTAATTTTAGTTGAGTCTAGATGCTAGGACGATTCTATTTTCATACACGAATATGTTGGAATGCTCCCAAAGTTTGTATTATTTATGTATTTATAAGACAAATACTTTAAAAACTAATTCTATGTTTAAACTAACTAGACGAATCACTGGCCAATTTAAATCAACTTGTTTCAATCAAATCCAGCAAGAATATAAATTTATGATTTAAGTTAAGAAAATTTAGGATCATATTAGTATCAAGGAGTATTCCTTATTAGACACATAAGAGTTAGGTTCAGTTAAATATTAAAATGTAAGCTGTTAGTTAGGATGATTGGGTTCAGCGATAGAAACTCATCAAATAAAAGGGAATTTAGAACAGGGGGGTAGTGATGAGGTACAAGATTATGTTAAGTTTTATTATAATTTATAGTTTTAGCAATATTTTCATGTTTGTAAGAAGTTTCAGTTCTACGTATTTATACAAAAATAGAAAAAGAACAATAATCCCCCCCCCCCCCCCCCCCCCAATTTATTGTTCTTTTTCTATTTTTGTATAAAAATCTTAATGCGGTTCACCGAATACATCTACTTACCAAGTACAGTACAGCTGTACAGCTCTTATAGTTTCGGAAAAAAGTGGCTGTGACATACGGACGGACAGACAGACATGACGAATCTATAAGGGTTCCGTTTTTTACCATTTGGCTACGGAACCCTAAAAAGAAATCTATTAAATAAAATAACACAAAAAATTACATTGTGAAAATGCATGCTGTTGATATAAAGTAGATACGTTAAAAAATAATTGGGACCGCAATTATCTGCGTTAGCAGACTTTTTTATCTTGCCCAAAAAATCCTTCCATTTGATCCTAAACTAGGCAGAGCCTATACTATGACAACCTGACAACTCATAAACATACATATATATTTCTAAATACATACATGTAATAGGTAAATTACACCCAGACATACAACAAGTAGTCGTGCTCATCGCATAATCATTTGTCTTGAGTCGGGATCGAACCCACTACCTCTACCTTAGCGATAATTAAGTCACAGCTACCTTTTTAGGTAGATGCATAGGTGTAGGCTACTTCTTTAGACATCATATATTTATATCAAACTTACACATAATTGACGGTCACCGTAGCCTACTTGGTAGTGCTCCTGCCTACGAAGCTGGTGGTCCTGGGTTCGAATCCCGGTAAGTGCAAATATTTGTGTGATGAGCAAGAATATTTGTTTCTGAGTCATGGATGTTTTCTATGTATTTAAGTATTTATCTATCTATATAAGTATGTATAACGTCGCCTGGTACCCATAGTACAAGCTTTGCTTAGTTTGGGGCTAGGATGATAAATTACAGTTAATTTACACATTAATAATATTTACACTATTTACAAACAATATTTATATCAGCTGGTCGATTAGTATATATATATATATATATATTTATATATATCTATGGCCTTTGCGTCTGTTACAGACGATTGAAGGCAAATTGCCTGAGAGACATTTCTTTTGGTGGCTAAACAAACCGATGCGAGAGCGACATAGCCTGCCGCAGGCCTGACAAGAGAAGTTTCCGGTGGTTGGTGCCGAGCTGCTTTCTTGTCGCTTCTGTCTCTTATCAGCAAGTACTCCGAACCAGTCTTCATCACTGATCTTACGACCCTCCACTACACGTTTGCGCCATTTAACTCTATTCTCAGCGAGCTTTTCCTAGCTACAGTGGTCAATTTAAAAAGCGGCCATATCCCGCTTGGTGCAGTCTTTAAAGCGAAGCAGAGGTCTACCGACATCGCGCTTCGCATTAACTACCGCACCCAACAGAACACATCGTGGTATTCGAGTGGGTTCCATTCTGTGCACATGCCCCAACCAACGTAAACGCTTCTGTTTAAGAAACACTGTCAGGCTGGGTAACTGTGCTATTTCTAGGTCGATTAGTATTAGACTGTATATTAACTCGCTCATGAACTTTCCACTGTACCAGTCCTAGCTTGCTTCCTATTGTTATGCCTTATGAAATGATATAATTAAATTTATTCAGCACTTGGGTATTAACATACACTTGTACTTGTCAAGCTCACAATGCAAGACATAAACCCAGTTTAAAACAGTAATTAAAGCAACAAAATATTTTGAATTAGTCCGTCCGTGTGGTTTGTTACGTCACATATATTTTAATTAAATCCTTAAATCTATACATATAATAAAATCGTAGGAAAGTCAAAACTGTACTTTGAATATTTTTTTAAAAGGATACTTGGGGCTAATCTACAACCCATACCATCTGTGTGTCTGTTTGTCTGTATGTATGTCCGGGCTAAACACAAAAATTTGAAGTATATCCATGCAGTACGGATTTACTTCAAATTTTGCATGCATATTACTAAGATGTCGGGTCAACATATAGGCTACATATTATCACGCTATCACCTACGGGGGAGGAGCTATGATAATTTATAAAAGTTAACGCGGGTAAAACCGCGGGGCACAGCTAGCAAATAATAAATAGCGAGTTACTAAGCCATTATTGTTACATTTAGCAATAGTATATTAAAATTAAAGAATTGTAAACAACGAGCAGTTGGCTAGCGCAAAAGGCTCTCAACCAGTAGCTTAATTTAAGCGATTAATACCCGAGGGACCCTTATGGGGTTCGAGCCACAGCTCAGGCAGCCGCTGAAGTAAAATGATGGAATTCGAAATGGGGGTCAGATTACTTGCACGCGATTATCGATCAAGTGTTAAGGGGGCAACACGATCCTCGCCGCTGAGGAATCTACCCTAGCTAGCCTGCGGCTTTCTCTAGCTACCTAGGTGGACGACCCGGAGAAGAAGCCTTTGGAACTCTTTACCACACTTCATACGTGATAGCTCGTCATTAAGTATATTTAAGAACAGAATTAAGAATCATTTCTTATCTCTTTAATTTATGTATATAATAGATATGTAGGTTTTATGTAGTTTATTCTTTTTATATATATTATTAGGTATTGTATATAAATATTTGTGTGTATTTTATCAATATTTTTAATTTAAAATTTTGTTGTACACTGCTTGTACCCATCATATAATAATTTCACTCTCCTAATGGTTTGCTGGAAGAAAATTCATTAATGAATTAAGCTCGCCTATGTACATGACTTTTCATTGTAAAGATTTATTTAAATGTATGTTTCTGTGTGCAATAAAGAATAAAGAAGAAAGCCACAAAGAATCTCCAGACTTGCTTTTTTCCTGCTGAACCTATATTTATTATATGCTTGGCGTTATTGTGTGCTGGACAATACATAGCTGGAAACCGTGAGTTTTGATGTCTTATTTAGAAATCCCGGGATACCTACTAAGTTACCACACGCCTCACTACCATATACGTATGTTAAATCGAATCCTCTGTAAAATATATAAATGCATATTATGACTTATAAAGTAGCTACGTTAGCTCCGGAGGTCGTGGATTCGGTTCCCTCACATTCGTGTGCATGCACATGTCTGTTTGTCGTGAGTCTGGGTGTAATTATCTTTATAAGTAAGTAAATATTCAAAAAAGAAAAGTCGTATATCTATACTAATGTTATAAAGAGGTAACGTTTCTGAGTTTGTGTGGTTATGAGTTTGTGACGTTGTAAGGGGTAATCTCTGGATCTACTGAACCGATTTTCAAAATTATTGCACCAATAGAAAGCTACGTTATTGTGGAGTGTCATAGGCTATGTTTCATCAGCATAATTTTATTCATCCCGAACTTTTAAACCCGAAGTATTACGCGGGACAAACAGGCAGGGACAAAAATATTTATAACGCGGAACGAAGTCCGCGGGCACTGCTAGTGTAGTATAATAATATCAGTTATCTGGTTTCCATAGTACGCTCTGCGCAGTTTAGGATCCATGTCCTAGGATATTACATTTCGGAATATTGTATTTTCTGTTAACAATTGAAACCTTTACCGCCAATATCTACAAAGCGTCGCCTTAGGGAGGTCTAAGAGCTATTATCTATACATATAATAAAATCAAAACTGTACATTGAATAGTTTTTTAAAAAGATACTTGTGGCGTGATCTACAATCTATAGTGAAGCAAAAATATAGTTTATAGAATTTTTGTCTATATGTATGTCCGGGCTAAACTCAAAAAGTACTGCATGGATTTACTTCAAATTTTCCATGAATATTACTAAGAGGTCGGGTCAACATATAGGCTACATATTATCACCTACGCGGGAGGAGCTGAGATAATTTATAAAGTTTAACGCGGGTAAAACTGCGGGGCACAGCTAGTAACCTTATACGCGGGCAAAGCTTCCGACGCAAGCTACTATTATTATGTTAATAAACGTTCGATCTTGCAGCTAAGAGTTTTATTCAGATTATTTATTTGAAATTGATTTTATTTTTTTATTTTGCTACATTTCAGTAGGTTGGGAAAAGTACCTGTATCGATACACTGATTATAAATAATCATTAAGTAAGGCGCTATTACGTCAATTATGGTTTTTAAAATCCGTACGGAAATACCCCATAGGTCACCTGTATTTTTTGGCCGAACCGTACTAACAATATCAGTTGTATCCGATTCTGTAACACGTTCAAAGTTATTTTTTTTTTTTGCATTCTGGCACGCCCTTACGTATTAGCAGTTCTGCGCCAATTTCGGAGGAGTTTAATGAGCAGCTAGTGGTAGTTACAGGTATGCCAGTAAAAAAAAATTTAACTCATGAGCTATGTCTGATTTTTACTAATAATTCTATTATATATTTTTAATTCCTAATAATTATCACGTCATATAACCTTACCACTTTCTTTGTTAATTATGTTCCAAGTGGTCTTTATTTTTGTTTCTGCTTTTTGGTATTTTTCGACTACTATAATTTGATTTAGCTATATTGCATATTTTTTTGATATGAAACATCTATAGCCGCACGTAAAACCGATTTCTGGCGTGGCGACGCATGCCGTGGCGACGCGTCGCCACGATATACGATGGTATATATATACAGTCTATATGCAGTAGTGTGTACGGTGTGGCGACGCGTCGCCATGCGCAATCGACTGTGCAATTCTCGTAAATTTTTGTATTAAATGAAAATGAATTTTTATTCAATAAATAGTCATCGTTATCTGGAAAAAAATCGTAATATTTAATTTTATCATTATGACATATTTAGTTCCTATCACAATATGTTCTTTTCTGCATATCAGAATCACAATTACCAGCGCTAGAGCAATAAAATGTTCTAGCAAATGCTGAGGTGGTGCCATTTCAGACTTGCACGGACAACAAGTGCCTTTGTTTTACTTCTTGTTTATCTTTGGTTTTGATTTTTATTTTATATTTTTGTTGTCTGTGCAATGTTTCCTGAATAAAATCTTTTTCTTTCTTTCTTTCTTTATATTACTTTTACAAAATAATGTCGATGTTTCACATCTGCCAGGCGTCCCGTGGCGGCTCGGATTTTTTTTTTAAGTATTTGAATAATATCTGACATATAGTATAAATTCTAAGTCAAAATTGTATTTTTTCATTCGTATAACTCGTATAATCTCGCTCGACTTTTATATACACCGGTAACCGGAGGAACGGTAGGAGAGTTCAGTGAGGAGAAAAGTTTGGTGAGCGCCCTCAAATTTCTTCGCTGGCGAATGGGCAACCAGTTCAATGGGTGCAGCAATCAGACATATGATCATACTGTTGGTCTAGAAGTTAGGGACACTGCCTGATAAGCCACATGTCGTGGGTTTGATACTCACCTAGTAAATCTTTGTGTGATAAGCACGATAAATTTTTTGGTGTCTAAGTGTAATTTATCTAAAATATGTATGTAGTTAGAAATATATAATTATGGTTATCAGTTGTCTGGTAGCCATATTACAGGCCACATCTCGTTCGGGATCCGATGGCAGCGTTTAAGATCTCCAAAATATTTATTTATAGATATTTTAGATAAATTACACCAAGACACAGAATTTTTTTTAAAGTAAAAAAAACTGAATGTAGTAACAAAAACATTTATTCAATTCCGTTTTAGTTGTCGTAGTAGTTACAATAACAATATTTCATTATTCTTATTGAAGAGTAATAATATATTGCGTATTTCAGATAACGATGCATTTTAAGTGCTCCATGCATTGAGCACGATTTCAGCTGCACGCTCAGCCATCATGTTGATCGCCGCGTTGATGTTTCCACTAGTCAAAGTAGGCATAACCGATGCATCCACCACACGGAGCGACTCCACACCTATTACCTGGAAACTCGTGTCCACAACCGAACCCATAGCGCAAGTGCCCGAATAATGCCACATAGTGCCAGTCATGTTAGCCGCGTAGCAAGTCCAGAACTCGTCATCTGACACATCAGTGCATATGCCAGGGTTCACAAAAGTGGCGCTGATATTTTGGAAATATGACGCACTTAAGAGGGTCGAGTTGAAGTCTTCACAAGTGTCTGCCATCAATGTCAAGTCATTACTGTCGCTGAGGAAACCGGTCCAAACCAACGGATCGTCGTTGTAATCGGCACTTGCTAAGAGAACCTTGCCACGAGATTTAGGTTGCATCAAGTTGTGAACTGAAAACAAAGTCGTCCTTCCCGCGCTTGCTGCATAATATGCATTACAGATATCGTTAGTGTACTGGAATACATTACTGCAAAGTTGGATAATTGCTGCTGAGTCATGTGGGAATATTAACATAATATCTTGGTAATCAGGGTAGGTCTGAGAAGAGTTCAGGGCAACGTAACCTGTGATCGTTGGAACAGGGAACTTGTTATAATTACTTGCAGGAGTAGTCGACTCATCTACTTCTAATTGATAGAACATTATAACTGATGGGTGATCCATCAGGTTTTCACCCACTGGGGAATCGACGACCACTTCGATGTCCAACGATGTTAAATGTTCTTCTGGTCCTATACCTGATAACATTAGTAGTTTGGGAGTTAGAAGTGCGCCTGCAGAAACGATAACTTCTTTGTTCACATAAAGCTCATACGTTTCACCATTTGTGAGGAGAACTTCGACGCCATAAGCTTTTCCACTATCATCAATCAAGATTTTAGTAACAGTAGTGGACAGTGCAACTTTTAAGTTATCTCTGTCCTTAGCCATACTTAAATAGCCGCATGCGTTGCTTTGTCGTTCGTTGTAAATATTTAAAAGTGGTTCAGTGAATCCTAATGAGGATGTTGTAGACGTTGTGTCTGGTACTACTTTCCAACCTGCTTCTTCGATAGCGGCTAGATAATTTGCGTTACTGGAACTAGTTTCTCTAGTTAGCTTCATAGGACCGTCAGTGCCATGAAGATCGGCATAGGATGAGTTGAACAGTTCCGCATCTATCAAGTTTTCCAGTTTCTTGAAATATGGTAGAACATTGGTGTAGTTCCAAGAGTCGTCTCCGAGAAGTTCTGCCCAGTTATTGTAGTCATTAGGATCTCCTTGGACGTATATCATGTGGTTGAGAGAGCTGCTGCCCCCTAACATTTTGCCTTGGGTGAGCCAGGTAACATTGTCATTAACGTTTTGTGAAGTGACATTGTCATTTTGGGACTTGAGATTGTATTCGTATTGAGAGGTAGGTATCAGCGTGAACATACCAGGTGTCTGCGGATATTAGAAAAAATAATCATGTTTTAAAGTATTATACAACAAACGGTGTGGTGAACATTAAGAAAGTCTTGTTAAATTGCCAAATATATAATATTTATTGCTGAACATCACTTGAAGAGCCCACAATGAGTGAGAAGCTAATCATATTTACAATTTTCCTACAATGAGAGAAGGCAAAGCAAATATTGAAAAAAATTGTTAAATTAGCAGATTGACAATAGATTAGATATTGCCAATGTATTTATAGAATTTTTTTGTGTGCATTGATTACATAGTTCATGTGCATTCTGAGTCATGGATGTTTTCGATGTATTTAAGTATTTATCTATCTAAGTATATATCGTCGCCTGGTACCCATCGTACAAGCTTTGCTTAGTTTGGGGCTAGGATGATCTAAGTGACATCGTTCCTAGATATTATTATTATAGTTATTTGAATAGAAATCCAGAATCTAATAAATTTGTTTCATGTTCATTTTTATTATTGTATTTGGATTTATTGTGTACCATACATTCATTAGCTACAATATTTTGTGAAATATTTGAATTGAGATATGTTTTCTCACCTGTGCTTCCAACGGAATATATCCTCCCGCTTCGATCAATAAGACATTGTAACTGCTATTAGCTGAAAGTCTATTCGCCATCACTGAGCCGCCGGTACCACTGCCTACCACTATGAAGTCAAAGTATGAACCATCTGAAATGGAGGGAACAAATAAGTTATTGCCTCACACCATATTGAAATACATAAATAAATTTTGGAAACTATTATGTTTTAACTATAATGTTTCCCGAGATAAATGAAAATTGCAGCTGAAACTTTGGATTTCATTTCTTTAATTACTCATTTTCTCTAGAGTTATTTTCTTAGAGAACTAAACATCGTATATATGATTTTTTATTAGTTATTTAATAAATTCTCATTATATCAAATTTGCCTATAAATTATTTTTGTATTTTATTAAATGTTTTATGAAATATAATATAATATTGTATTTTATTATAACAACTTACGAAGTTTCTTCACTGAAATGCTTACTTTCCTTTTTATACTTAAAATATTTCTTTTTGGGTGTATGTAGCGGTATAAAAATAAGTATAGTGAATTGAGATTAATGATCCCGAAATGTATGACGAAGTTCAACACCGGGTGTGTGGTCAGCCTTTAATAGGTGACCCCTGAAGCGGTTCACGAGATGTTAAACGACTCAGAGAGCATCTTCAAATGGCACAGAAACTTTCGGTCATTGCTGTAGTCGTGAAACAAAAGTCAGATTGTCTTCTAGTCGACTTGATACTGCGAGTAGTGTCAGGTCACCAGTGCACATATGAATGAAATGAAATGAACAACTGAAAGAACTAGTTTAAATACTTCTGACGGAAACGAAATTTCTGACGCATATATAGAATCTTTTTAAAAAGATGGCCCGCACTATCGATATAAATCTCTCTATCACGGCGAATTTTACAAACATCATTCAAATGTCACAAAGCAAACCTAGACCCAGAACATTTACTTATGATGGATCATCATTATATCAGCTGAAAGACGTCCACTGCTAGACAAAGGTCTCCCCCAAAGATCTCCACAATTGCCGGTCTTGCGCTATTCGCATCCAGCACTTTCCAGCGACCTGCACAAGATCATTGGTCCATCTTGTAGGGTGCCTGCCCCCGCTGCGTCATCCGGTTCGTGGTCACAACTCGAGAACCTTTCTGCCCCAACAGCCGGCGGTTCTACGAGCTATGTGCCCCACTCACTACCACTTCAGATGGATATCAAACTGGAAATACGATAACGCTAAGGTTATAGCGAGGAACCTGCACTGCAGTCAAATTAAATGTAAAAAAAGTAAATGTTCTTCTCACTTGTCAGCGTAGTATTCACTGGGTAATTCCACTCCGTCATCAGCAAGTTCTCGTTGATAGTGTCCAAGCTGCCCTGGAGCGTGGCTATCACAGCGAGCACCGTCGCTGTAACGTCTGCCATTGCTCTGGTTCTATGAACTCAAAGTACCTACAAAAAGAAATATAAAATAGTCATCATATCAGCCAAAAATCATCCATTATTGGTGAAAGGTGTCCCCCAAGGCAACATTTGAGGTCATAATCAAAAGAAATAATGAAATTTATTCAGCACTTGGGTATTAACATACACTTTTACTTGTTAAGTTCACAATGCAGTACACAAACATAGTCGAATACAGTATTAAAATTACAAAAATATAATTAGTCTAAAAAAATTAATCTATTATTTTGAAATTTAGTTGTACAGTATTAAAATTAAAGAATTGAAGGCAATGAGCATTTGGCTAGCGCAGAAGGCTCTTAACCAGTAGCTTAAATTAAACGATTAATACCCGAGGCCACCCTTTTGGGGTTCGGGCCACAGCTCAGGTGGCCGCTGAAGCTAAAGGACAGAATTCTAAGAGACGGTGTGATCAGTTGCTGGCGATCACCGATGACGTGTTAAGGGGCCAAAGCGATCCCCGCCGCTGAGGAGCCTACCCTAGCTAACCTGCTATGCTTGTCGGGCGGATTGGTACTAGCAATAATTCTCAGAAAGATGCGGCTTTTCGTTTTCCGGTAGATACTAATTACTGCTTATAATATATGCTGTGGTTACCCTAGTGTCTGAATTGTTCAAGCCGCCCAGTAGGCCTCTGATATGGCTTGACCACTGTTGTGTAATGACTACAACCGGGACCGACAGTTTAACGTGCCACCCGAAGGACGGGGACGCCCAGAAATTAAACCCTTCAATGGTTACCCATCTATGGACTGCAGTTAGCAATTTATTTATTTATTATAGACACACTAACAGTATACATACACAACATTTAAATATTTAGCTCACTGTATAATTCAATCCTTATATGTATACCTATTAAAGGCATGTACAGACGCCATTACATCCAGCTACCCCAATCTGTCAAATTTCTTTTATCGACTTTCAACTTTATCACAAAAGCATAAGGTTCACTTTCAATTGGGGAAATTTGACAGATTGGGTTAGCTTGATGTGCTGCCGTCTGTACAACATAGACGAAACATAGACAACGTTGACATACATACAAGTTATTTGAAATAAAAAACAAACAGAAATACTATAAGTAACACAGATTATGCTAACGCTTCCAATATTTTATGCTTGAATGGATGAAAATGCATCGGAAAAAATACCCAACTGGTCGATTTTTTTATTAAAACCTTTGTACTCATTATACGCTCGAACCAATGGTGAATTAAGTGCGAGATGAGTTGCTTAACCTCACCGATTGCTTACGGACTGGAGGTTTAAGCCACCCACTGGAAGATAGGTTCGTTATTTTCCTCGCCGTCGCAAGCTATACAAATAATATAATAATAATAAAGCTGCGATTTAAAATACTTGTCGAATAGTGAGAAATTTTTTACAGCTAGAATCTCATGACCAGGTGTAAGTCACTCCATACCGTACTTCTTAACAAAATCACCCTTGGTTAAACCCGCGTGATTTTGAAATACCGTACCTTGTCTGAGAAAAATAAAAATGTAAACACATAATAACAATATCGAGGGACATTGTCACACAGATCATCCTAGCCCCAAACTAAGCAAAGCTTGTACTATGGGTACCAGGCGACGATATACATACTTATATAGATAGATAAATACTTATATACATCGATAAATACTTATATACATAGAAAACATCCATGACTCAGAAACAAATATTCATGCTCATCATAAAAATATTTGCACTTACCGGGATTCGAACCCAGGACCACCAGCTTCGTAGGCAGGAGCACTACCAACTAAGCTACGGTGAATACCTATAAATTACGACAAAATAAAAAGTTACGAAATATGTAAACAGCATTATAAAAGCCATTGTATTATTCTTCCAAAATACAAATACACAGATAAAATGTAAATACAAATAAAATCAGAGTTCCATTCCTTTTTAGTAATTATTCAATTTTATGTAAATAAAATGCACATTAAAATTAAGATACAATACGATAAAATGTACAATAAAATATTACCTTTTCGTTTCTCTATTACAAGTTGTGTGAAAAACAGATGTGTATTATATATAGTCAATATTTATCATTTAATGCATAGCGATAAAACTAATGCATTTCACGAGATTTCTTAATTAAGGTAAAAGATAAACATATTTTAGAATGAAACCTACTCTATCCTATTTTGATGTACGATAAAGCAGTCTGATAACTAAATTAAATAGATATATATCACTAACGTCCGCGGCTTTGTCTAAGTCCAAAATAAATAAATGACTACATCTGTGTCCAGGCTCATACTAGTAATCGGTGCAGTAGTTAAGCGTTTTCAATTCAAATTTTAAAGGTCCTGCAGCTGTCGTCAACTTCTAACTTGTACCTTCATTTTTATATACTGTGGACACGGGTACAACATTTAACTTCGTTGGACATCGATGTGGTTGTCGATTCACCAGTGGGTGAAAACCTTATGGATCACCCACGTTTCGGCATGGATTGCACCAGCCGTGATCACGGGTCGACTCGTGACCACGGCTCGTGCAATCCATGCTGAAACGTCGGGTAACCAAGGTAATAATTTACCTAAATCTTTATCGCGATGAGACCCGTGTCCACAGTATATAAAAATGTGTTCAAACCGCGAAAGTTTAAAAACATTGTACCTTCATGTTGTGTGTTTCACTCCTAGGGGATAATTCCATTCGTCTTGTATAAGCGGTCCCGGGAAGAGGTAACCTGCTGTAGCTCAGGTAACACGCTTGTGCGTACTGGGGTGGAGGGAGGCATTCAGGCCCCTCCCCTTCCAGGGTAAAGGTCCCGCGGATGCTCCGTGTACAGCGGGGGTACTGGCGCGATCGTTCACGAGTACCCAGAGCCCCCGCTACAGGCACTGTGAGGCTGCCTACCGTGGTGGTTTCGTGGTGGGTCAAGCCCCACATCACGTGCGACTAGAAAACAAAAAAAAAGGTGTGAACGACGAAGAGACAGATAGACTTTCATTTTCAGCAAGTTCTTCAGAAGATACTCCGGGTACAAGCTTCTTGAAATCTTGCACCCGGAATTTCTTCAGTGCATCGCTAGTACATTTTCTGCATACATTTTGTACTGTTTTTTAAGCTAAACTTATCATGTAAAATTTTTATACTATTTAATAAACTAGTATTTAATAAATTTTGTAATAATATAGATATCTGCCAAATTTCAACCGAATATCTGAGTTTTTTTATTTAACGCCTCCCATTTATATGATGATGATTTAATTTAATAACAAGGTATTTCTAAAATTCTAATATAACATGTAATGACTAAAGGAAAATTTTAGAAAAGATATATAGAAATTTTATTACATTTAAAAAACAAATGCTATATTGCCCATGAAAATACACAATAATTTATTCCATACCATATTTAATATTTTATGTAGATATGATAACATTAATCATAATACACATACATAAGTCAATTACCTTTCAGATTTTTCGATTACAAGTGATTTTCCATCAAACTACATCAAATATATATTAATTATTATCAGATAATGTTTGATTATATAATGAGATTATATAATAATGATCTATGATTAAAAATAAAATTTGATTAAAATATGATGAAAATAAAGCTACATTAATGGTTCGATTTACGATAAGATATTCTAGTTATTTTCTAGAACATATTTTTTACAAGTTTAGAATATAAAGTGGAGAATGGATTACGAAATCAAATATATGAAATATATATTATCGTGTCACTCCAGTACGAGGTCTTCCCCTCCCGGTTGTACCATTCACACAGGCCAGGTTTACTTCTTTTGTCAATCTTCTTTCATTCATCCTTTCTAAATGCCCATACTACCTCAGTATACCTTTTTCGATCTTTGTGAGTACATCAGTATAATTTATAAGACTGTTTTACTAGTTCAGGTACAATAACCGCCAAATCGACATCCCAATATGTGAAACACCTCGCGACCAAGATTTTTCAACTTCCACAATGCTGTCGTCTTATGAAACAGGAATTTTATTTATATTTAAACAAATGCACAAGATATTAAATATCAGTTGATGTGCTACATATATGGAGTATTTTAATGAGATTAATGAAATAATAAAGTTTATTCAGCACCTGGGTATTATCATACACTTGTACTTGTCGAGCTCTTATTTTATAATAATTATATCTGGGGACAATGTCACATAGATCATCCTAGCCCCAAACTAAGCAAAGCTTGTACTATGGGTACCAGGCGACGATATACATACTTATATAGATAGATAAATACTTATATACATAGAAAACATCCATGACTCAGAAACAAATATTCGTGTTCATCACACAAATATTTTCACTTACCGGGATTCGAACCCAGGACCACCAACTTCATAGGCAGGAGCACCACCAACTAGGCTATGGTGACCGTCATTTTGCTCCAAGTAATTAAAGGTGCAGTTATTTTCTAGAATGTTTGTAGTATCTTTCAAAAATCTTGTTAAACCCACTAAAAGGTGCAACCCAGAGATTAGATTATAATTATTGGAAATTAGTGATGTAACGAATGTTGGATTTTCGACATTCGCGAATGCGAATGCAATTGCGAATATTTATCTTCAATATTCGCGAATGCGAATGCGAATGAGAATATTTTAAAATTTCGAAAAAAGTGCGCGTAAAGTGTTACACAGGTTTGACGTTTCGTGTCGGCCATGTTTAAATTGAACATAGCCGAGCCGATATTGGTTAATTGAATGAATTTAGTCACAGAAAGTTCATTCTAAAAGTTTTGTTTTGAGGTTAGTTTTATGTTATTTATCGTGGCATAAAACATGAGTAAAGCACACATCAGCGAAGTTTGGACTTATTTTACAATATGTGTTGCTGAAAATGTTAATTGCAAGTTGGGTTATCTATTGTATTATTATTTTATATGCATGCATATAATAATTTCCTTTTTGATTATTCAAAACATTCGCTAAATATTCGCAAAATTTTTGCGAATGCGAATACGAATGCGAATATTGAAAAATATGCGAATATTCGCGAATGCGAATACGAATATCCGTTACATCACTATTAGAAATGTTAATTTCAGGAAAGTGTGCAAAATAAAAAACAAATATTATCAAACTAATTGTGAATACTTAAGGTCATTGATAAAAGCCAGTGTCACCCAATATTGGTTCATAAAAAACTATATTGTTCCAATTTAGACAACTACGTTATACAGAACAGGGTTGCATAACACTCACCGAAATTAAATTAGTAAATAAATATTTTGGGACAACTAATACACTATCTGACCCCAAAGGAGGCAGAGCCTGTACTTTGGCAACCAGACAACTAACAAAGATACTTATTTGATATTTCTGAATAAATACATAATGATTATAGATAAATTACACTCAGATACGGCAAAAATAATAGTGCTCATGTCACAAAGATTTGTCCTGAGTTGGGATCAAACCCACGGCCGCAGCGTAAGTAGCCACAGCTATAATTGTATGCTTATCATTCAATATCTTTCTTTGTATAATATTTCAGATATCAAACTGAGGCCAAGCCACTAACGATTCTAATGAAGGTTAAAATGTTGAATAAAGTGAATAAAGTAACAAAACATTTATTTATACATAAATAAATTAACATTTACTAACAAAAAAACTTAAATAATTTGACTTGTGATAAGAAAATTATTTCAAGATACTGGTGATCATAAATTAATTTCCGTTTTGGTTGTCGTAGAAGTAATACTAACAATATTTAATCATTATTATTAAATAATAATAATATATTGTGTATTTCAGAAATGGATGCCTTTAAGTGCTCCATGCGTTAAGCACGATTTCAGCTGCACGCTCAGCCATCATGTTGATCGCCGCGTTGATGTTTCCACTAGTCAAAGTAGGCATAACCGATGCATCCACCACACGGAGCGACTCCACACCTATTACCTGGAAACTCGTGTCCACAACCGAACCCATAGCGCAAGTGCCCGAATAATGCCACATAGTGCCAGTCATGTTAGCCGCGTAGCAAGTCCAGAAGTCGTCATCTGACACATCAGTGCATATGCCAGGGTTCACAAAAGTAGCGCTGATATTCTGGAAATATGACGCGCTTAAGAGGGTCGAGTTGAAGTCTTCACAAGTGTCTGCCATCAATGTCAAGTCATTACTGTCGCTGAGGAAACCGGTCCAAACCAACGGATCGTCGCTGTAATCCGCACTTGCTAAGAGAACCTTACCGCGAGATTTAGGTTGCATCAAGTTGTGAACTGAAAACAAAGTCGTCCTTCCCGCGCTTGCTGCATAATATGCATTACAGATATCGTTAGTGTACTGGAATACATTACTGCAAAGTTGGATAATTGCTGCTGAGTCATGTGGGAATATTAACATAATATCTTGGTAATCAGGGTAGGTCTGAGACGAGTTCAGGGCAACGTAACCTGTTATCGTTGGAACAGGGAACTTGTTATAATTACTCGCAGGAGTAGTTGAATCATCTTCTTCTAATTGATAGAACAAAACAACTGATGGGTGATCCATCAGGTTTTCACCTACAGGTGAATCGACGACCACATCGATGTCCAACGATGTTAAATGTTCTTCTGGTCCTATACCTGATAACATTAGTAGTTTGGGGGTTAACAATGCGCCTGCAGAAACGATAACTTCTTTGTTCACATAAAGCTCATACGTTTCACCATTTGTGAGGAGAACTTCGACACCATAAGCTTTTCCACTATCATCAATCAAGATTTTAGTAACAGTAGTGGACATTGCAACTTTTAAATTATCTCTGTCCTTAACAATACTTAAATAACCGTATGCGTTGCTTTGTCGTTCGTCGTTAATATTGAAAAGTGGTTCAGTGAATCCTAATGAGGATGTTGCAGACGTTGTGTCTGGTACTACTTTCCAACCAGTTTCTTCGATAGCGGCTAGATAATTGGCGTTACTGGAACTAGTTTCTCTAGTTAGCTTCATAGGACCGTCAGTGCCATGAAGATCGGCGTAGGATGAGTTGAGCAGCTCCGCATCTAGCAAGTTTTCCAGTTTCTGGAAATATGGCAGAACATTGGTGTAGTTCCAAGAGTCATCTCCGAGGAGTTCTGCCCAGTTATTGTAGTCATTAGGATCTCCTTGGACGTATATCATGTGGTTGAGAGAGCTGCTGCCCCCTAACATTTTGCCTTGGGTGAGCCAGGTAACATTGTCATTAACGTTTTGTGAAGTGACATTGTCATTTTGGGACTTGAGATTGTATTCGTATTGAGAGGTTGGTATCAGCGTGAACATACCAGGGTTCTGTGGATGGAAGAAAAATAATCATGTTTTAAAGTTTCCAAAACAAGCGGAGTGCAAATATTAAGAATATTTATCCCTATATATTTCATTATCTCTAAAATTAGTAAACCCCACTTGAATATCCATAGCCCGCAATGAGGCAATATGATAATGTAATAAGACATTGCCAATGTATTTACTGAATGCTTTTAAAGTACAAGTTATTAGTTAGTTATTTATTATAGTCCTTATTTTAAAAGGATTGGAGATTTGAAGCCGGTGTTCTGTTCATTTATAATAGTAATATTTGGATTTGTTTTGTTCTGTTTATAGCTTGGGTACAATTATTTGTGTAGATTTTTGAATATTGATGTTATTTCTCACCTGTGCTTCCAATGGAAAATATCCTCCCGCTTCGATCAATAAGACATTGTAACTGCTATTAGCTGAAAGTCTATTCGCCATCACTGAGCCGCCGGTACCACTGCCTACCACTATGAAGTCAAAGTATGTGCCATCTGAAATAAAGGGAACAGATCAGTCATACCATCTTGAAACATAAGAACAATTTATAAAAGTGTAATGAGTGAACTGGAATAGATCTTCCGGATTAAATTAAAACTACCGGTGAAACTCCCCATACGATTTCTCATTTTGTCTGGTGTTATTTTGATAGAGTACAACAAAATAACGGTTATATCAACTGTTTTATTCGTTCCTGAAAAATGTTCATTTCATTATATTTGTGCTTTATTTCTTGTAAAGCTTTATGTTGCGAATATTTGTAGGGATAAATAAAGCTAAAGTAGATTAATGCGATCATCGATCCGATTTCACAAAAAGCAGTTGGGGTTTCTTTTGGACAGTTTGAACACTCAGGCTTCCTTTTTTTTTTCTTTTTTAACGTGGTGGAAACCTTTTATAGGTCCCCGTAGTTGGGGAGACTACGTGGTATGTGACAATCCCCGTGGGTTACCCACTAAAACCACCACGGTAGCCTAGCCTCTCGGTGCTGTGGGTGATGGCTCCGGGAACTCGAGACGATCTTCATCCGGAACCACCATCATTTCACCTATGCATCTTAAGGAAGCTCTCCCCGAGGGGCAAAGATGTTGATGCCCCCCGATGCACTCCTTGTGCGTAGGCAACCTGCAGCTACCACAAGTTGCCTCTTCCAATGACCACCTTCTGCATGAACTCAGGCTTGTGTTAGGTCACTATTACACATATAAATGATTTAACTAGGAAATTTAGTATCTACATCACGGAGGACTTAGCAAATATACAATAAACAGACACAAAGCACATCCAGACTGACAACATCAATATGTGGGTCAAACAATAGTAGTAGACCTGGATGAAGATCGATCTAACTTAAAATAACGCTGAGTTTATAGCAAGGATTCTACCTTAACCACTGCACCACATTTGCAATGAATCTATACAAATACATAAAATTGGAGTGTCTGTTTGTAATATTGAAATAACCGTTGTTTACTACATAAATATGAACATATATACGGTACATACACCAAAATAACATTTTTTACAATTTTTGTCTGTCTGTTTGTTCCGGCTAATCTTTTTAAATGACTGGACCGATTTAGACGGAACTTTTATTGGCAGGTAGCTTATGTAATCTAGTAGCTCATTACATAGTTTCTCAAAGTGAGTCTTTCACGTATGTTAGGACTTTTTTGTAGGTTACATTGGTCATCATTCAAAATTGTCGCGGACGAAGTCGCGGGTAACAGTTAGTATAATATATAAAAAAAACTTCTTACTTGTGAGCGTAGTATTCACCGGGTAATTCCACTGCGTCGTCAGCAAGTTCTCGTTGATAGTGTCCAGGCTGCCCTGGAGCGTGGCTATCAGAGCGAGCACCGTCGCTGTAACGTCTGCCATTGCTGAAGTACCTACAAAAAGAAATACAAAATAATCATCATGTCAGCCAAGAGATGTCGCTCGGAGGACGGGTAATCGCAGAATGATTGTCCATTCTCTAGCACATATTCTTTAGCGAAGTCTTACGTAACTATACAGCAATAAAATACTATAATTAACGAAATAAATAATAATATCCAAAGCTAATAATAATAATATACAACCGTTACATTGGAAAAATTAAAAAAAAACTTGTAATTAAAATATAAAATAATGTATTACCTTTCCGTTTCTCTATGACAAGTGATGTATCACAAATATGTTTAGTATATATAGTCAATATTTATCGTTAAATGTCTAATGATAATTATGATGAAATTGGCGAGATTACATAAGTAAGATAATTGATAAACATCTCTTAGAGCGGGCCTACACTATCGTATTTTGATGCACGATAAAGTTATTCATTTACACGAGTTATTTTGAATTGATAAACATCATCAGCTGTACTTTGTCCATGTGGAAAATAAATGGCTACATCTGTATCCGGACACAAACTAACATCAGTATAGCAATTTGGTGTTGTTCATACAAAAGCGTATCTAGAACTATATCTAATTTCATCAACAAATATCAAAATAAAACGTAAAACACCCTTACCCTTCATATTTTCAGTCCCTAAGGTGAACTTGTGTTGCCTATTTAACCCACTTAGAGGTAGAAGTTTTAAAATCATTCAACTACGTAACTACGTAATTTCAACCATATATCTTAGTTTTTAGTTTATTGCTTCTAACTTTAAAATTGAAAATCACAACTAGTTTTATAAAAAAAGAATGAAAGAAGGATAAATTCAGTGGAAATAAGAGCTGTGAAAATAATGTGTGGTATGACTTTGAGAGACAGAATACGAAATACTGACGTAAGAGAGCGTTGTGGTGTGAAAGAGGACGTACTTACAAAACAAATATTGAAAAAGGTATGCTGCGATGGTTTGGGCATTTAGAAAGAATGAATTAAGAATTACAAAAGATGTATACCTGTGTGAGTGGTACAAACGGAAGGGGAAGACCTCGTAGAACACTAGAAAGGCCAGGTCAGAAGTACCTTAAACTGGCGAGCATGTTGGAGGAGGCAAAATCCTTCCATAGTACATACTTATATGATAAAATAGTCACAATGCAATTTAAAATTATATGAATATTTTTAACTGTCCTTCCACGTAAAACTAAAAGCTTAGTTTGGTATTATCCAAGCTTACTCACCTATAGGGTGTTTTATTTTCCTTAACATGCCGTTTACAGAAAGCCTCAAAAGAAAACGACTCGTACAGGAAACGAGTGTTAGTCCCCCTCCCCTTCCCCTGGCTTATGAGAGCAGAGCATGCAGAAGAAATATATTAAGAACTAACTAAGAAATATATTAAGAAGTAACTATCAGTGGAAACTTGTAAATGGCTTTCGGATTTATAAAAGTTATGTTTAAGGTACCTGCTAGCTGTAAGTATCCCAAGAAATGTGAAATAAAATAGAACGTAGTGGTTTAACTTCTTCTTATTCAATTTCTATATATGTCAATGACTGCACGTGTAGCGCAGCGGCTAAGACAGTCGCCTCGCCGCTCCGTGTCGCGGGTTCAAGTCCCGTGCCGGACAACTATTTATGTGACCTATAAATAGTTGTTCTGAGTCTGGATGTCATTTGTGTTCGTCTATTATGTTTGTAAAGTACTCCGCGACACAAGGATTAGATTCCCAAATGCAGACGTAGTCTTTAAAAAATCTTGTCTCTACGATCGATTTTGTTTGTATTGTATCAATTTTAATTGACGTTCTTAATTGCTGAATAAACTTATTTATTTCTTTTAAATATTTCGAAATAATGAAACGTGTTTAAAATAATTTAAATCATTAAAAAATTTAAAAATACGCCATCGCAATAGTAGCGCTTTTGGGTCTTAAAGGTAAATAAAATATTGTACGGAATACTGAAATTAATTACCGATATGCTCTAGAATATTCTATTTCTTATAATTATCACATAACTATTATCTGTTGTCTTTGGGTTATATAATAGATAGTCTTTCACTGTTCTGATTAGTTTCTAAATTACATAAATGTTTGATGACAATCGGTTGTAATTAGCGGAGATATAGAAATACTGGACAACCACAAAGTAGTGCGTGATTTTTGCGTACTTTTTTACAAGTAATATTTTGTGGGGAGGATATATAACATAGTATCAATACAAATGAAATGAAAAAGAAACAGGGTGAAATTGTTTATAGACCAAATATAAATGAGCCATTAATATAATTACCAACATGGAAAAATCCTATTCAATTCCTGGGATAAGTAAACAAGTTAAAGTCGTAATTTTAGGAAAAACCTTAAAGCCGTTTTATTTGACTCTCTCTTTCTCTCTCTCTCAGTGTGTGAGGCTATTATGTGTCTGCAACTATCGCGTTGCGAGCAGACGAGCAATGTATCACCACCCGCTATATAACAACATTACTAAATTCGTGAAATTTTCGTTTCGTATTTTTATTTGGCTTTACTTAAAACATAAGCGAGTTATAATGTCTCTCGAGTTCAACCCGAGTTCCGCAACAATGACTTATCAAATTCGTGTGCCTATTAGTGATTAATAACCTAGTACTGAATACGGTGAACTCAACATGCCTGAAAGTCCTTCGAAATGTTCCTGATACCATTTGCAGACCACCAACCTCGTGTGGTGGAGAATGGCTCATTGAGTATTGTGGAACAGCAGTGTGCTGCATTATTTATTTATTTAAATTTTTATTATAAAAAATATTTATAAATTGGCAGTCATTAAAAACTATACAAAAATAGACGCCCAATCGTCTTCAGGAGCAAGGTTCATCCAGTGACTCGCTACCGATAGTCACGGCTTCAAAGGGCGGACACTACTAAATAAAAATAAAATAAAATAAAAAAGGTTTTTATTCACGTAGACCTTAAAAAAGCGCTTGTAAATAGTCAGAACATGTTTGTAGTATCACAGTTGTATACATTATTATTTCTAGTAACATAGATATTTAGGTACACATTGCATTGATAGTATTAAAACATTAATAAAATTTATTTTATAACAGCAATGATATTTAGCTAGCTCGTATCAAGTTATTGTCAAGAGATTATGTTTAAGCTTAATTATCTAGTTTAAGTCTAACTATCTAGTTTAAGTCTAATATTTGTAATACATATTGTCAATGGTTCTGTCTATATAAAGGTGATATTATTATGACGGACCTTGTGTTAATAACGACGGTCGCGCTTTAATGCTACCACCACCGGTTCCAATGCGCCCCGCTCAGGTTTAGAGACAGCGTGTACTCACAGTACACGCTGTCTCTAAACCTGACCGCTGATGTAACTGCCACTATTAGTCATCAGTAATTATACAAAAAAATCCACGGTTTTCCCAAACAGGACACTGATCTGTGGCCAAGCAACTAAGGAGATGCTATCACTGCAGCTGATATCCTAACCTTGAATTATCCAGTAGTTTGCGCAAAGGGTTCAAAGCCAGACTGTGAAAAATACCCAATTTCATCCTTACAGTATAAGGTCCCTTACGTATTGTGATGTAGGTAGTAGTATAATTGTGTCGCCAAGCGCGGTAGGGTACCGCCGTAACTTTAGTAAATAAATGTGTGTGCTACGGAACGGTTGTTTGATTCTACAATGGCGACGAGGAAAATTTTTGGAGAATTCGATAAAACGGGGAGCTGGGAATCCTACTGTGATCGGCTCGAAATGTACTTTGTAGTGAATTCTGTGACAGAGCAATTAAAGTTGCCGACTTTAATCGCATCTATGGGCGAAGAGGCATACGGACTATTAGTTAATTTGTGCAGCCCGCAAAAGCCAGCGGACATGACCTTTGCCGATGCCGTCAAGGTTATGAAAGAACATTTACAACCCAGTCCATCTATCCTCGCAGAAAGATATACGTTTAGACAAAGAAGACAGCAACATGGCGAATCTATTTTGCAATACGTAGCGGAACTAAAGAAAATAACTCGTTATTGCGAATTCGGGACAAGTTTGGACGATAACCTAAGGGATCAGTTTGTGTGCGGTATTTCGAGTGATCTCATTAGACAAAGGTTGTTCGCGGAGGGCCTAATAAAATTCCACAAGGCGATAACGGTTGCTACCTCAATGGAGTCAGCGGCACGAGATGCGGCCGCAGTGGACGGACGCGGTTGCGATATCGGGCTAGCGGCCGGGAGCGGCGGCGGCGCCGGCGCGAGCGGGGGATATACACAGGGACAGGCGATTTCACGCCGCAGTTCTGCAGCATTTGAAGCGTCGGGAACGGTAAATCGCATGCAGGTCGGTGGATGCGCAGCATGTGGAGATTACAGGCACAACAAATTGGAGTGTAAATTTGCAAAATACCAGTGCAGTCAGTGTAGGAGAATCGGACATTTGAGGCGTATGTGTTTTGAAAATGAGAAAACGATTCCGACTTATACTCGGAGTCATACCCAGCGGGGGAGCGACAAAGCAGCGATACGGAACGGCGCGGCAGGCGCCGGCGCGGGTGGGGAGCTGCGTGCCAGCCGGGGCTACCGGCGGCGGCTGGGAAGAGGCCGGTCGGGAGCCGGGGCCACTACACCGGCCATGCACACCTTTGATACGGACCTGGAAGTAGGAGTGGAGGATAATGGAGACTCGGGAGATCTGGAGGAGCCAATGTATCAGATGTCCTTGAGTTCATACAGACCGGTGAGCATGAAAATTCGAGTAAACAATGTTTTATTGTCCATGGAAATAGACACGGGCTCGCCCTTATCGTGTATCTCAAAAAATACATATAATAAATATTTTTCTAAAATACCTTTATTACAGTGTAACTTGTCTGTACGATTTTATAACGGTAGCAAAGTTCAACCAGTAGGTTATCTACAAGTGATAGTTTATTATAAAAATGTTAAGAAAATATTAGACTTGTATGTGTTTAATACTGGGACAACTACACTTTTAGGAAGGCAATGGCTCTCAGAGTTAAATATAAGTATACCACCTATTACGATATGTAATGCTAGCGTGGGGGATGACATAAGTAGTCAACAAAGAGATAAAGTTGTATGTGATATCTTTTCTAGGTACAATAAATTGTTTGATGGCGGATTGGGGTGTTTTACTGGCGGTCGGGCTACCCTGCATTTACGCGACGAAGCAGTGCCGGTGTTCGCTCGAGCACGCCCCCTGCCGTACGCGCTGCGCGCGCGCGTCGACCAGGAGATCGACAGCATGTTGCGCGCTGGGGTCATCGAGCCTGTTCACACCTCCGACTGGGCCACACCACTGGTAATTGTACACAAGCCGGATGGCGCTTTACGCTTATGTGCTGACTATAAGGTTACGTTGAATCGTATGTTGAGGGTTGATAAGTACCCTGTGCCAAAGATAGATGATTTATTTAGTAAATTAAATGGCAGTATGTACTTTAGTAAACTGGATTTATCTCAGGCATATAATCAGGTATTATTAGACGAATCAAAGAATTTGACAGTTATAAATACACATAAAGGGCTGTTCCGATACAACAGGTTAGTGTATGGCCTCTCCTCTAGTCCGGGCATTTTTCAGAGAATAATGATTAAATTGTTGGAAAAATTAAATATACCTAATGTGACCATATTTTTGGATGACATTTTAATTACTGGAAGTACACTCGAGATACATTTAGAAACATTAAACAGGGTTCTTAAAATCATGGAAGGAAGTGGTTTAAAAATAAAAAAGGAAAAGTGTGACTTTTTGAGTAAGGAAGTAAAATATTTAGGGTTTATAATTAGCAGAGAGGGGGTCAGAGTAGATCCAGAAAAAATTAAGCCTATATTAGATATGTCCCCTCCTAGTAACGTATCTGAACTGAAATCGTTTTTGGGGATGGTAAACTTTTATGGTAAATTTATAAAAAAATTAAGTTTCATTTTATCACCATTCTATGGATTATTAAAAAAGGGTAAGCATTGGAAATGGGACCATTTACAAAAGGTAGCCTTTAATAAAGTAAAAAGATTGTTAATAAGTTCAGACGTGTTACCGCATTATGATGAGTCACGGCCCGTTATATTGACTTGTGATGCGAGCTCCCGCGGGGTGGGGGCGGTAATCGCCAAGCGAGCGCCCGACGGCCGAGAGTACCCAGTGGCTTACGCATCTAGAACCCTCACGGCTGCCGAAGTTCATTACAGCCAGATTCACAAAGAGGCTTTAGCTATAGTATTTTCCGTAAAAAAATTCCATCAATATCTTTATGTTCGAACATTCGTTTTGAAAACGGATCATAAGCCTCTTGTTAGTATTTTCGGATCAGAACTTGGAATTCCAAATATGACAGCGAGTAGATTACAGAGATGGGCGTTAATATTGTCAGCTTATGATTTTACTATTGAATACGTAAATACAAACTCGAACACAGCTGACGCGTTGTCGCGGTTAGTGGAAGGTTATAAAGCGATTAGTGAGTCAGGAATGGGGGAGGTTCCAGAACAAACGTACCTCCACTTTGCTTCTGATGCTTTGTCACTTAAATATGAAGATATTAAGGATGGAACAAAAAAAGATCCCATATTAACTAGAGTCTTGAGCTATGTTAAAGATGGGTGGCCTAATGAAGTAGAGGTAAGAGAACTTAGGGCTTATTTCAACAGAAGGGATGAAATATATATCGAATTAGGTTGTCTTATGTGGGGTCACCGTTTAATTGTACCGAAAGCTTGTCAAGATAGGGTACTAAAAGAGTTGCACGACAGTCATATGGGTATCGTCAAGACAAAATGTATCGCGAGGAGTTACGTGTGGTGGCCGGGTATTGATGAAATGGTCGAAAACCTTTGCAGGAACTGCACAGTTTGTGCAGAGCTAGCCGAGGCACCGGCACACCATACACCCCAACCGTGGTCGTGGCCGTCTCGCCCTTGGACGCGACTACACATAGATTTTTTAGGGCCGATCCATGGTCATAAATATTTAATCATGGTGGACGCTACTTCGAAATGGATTGAAGCATGTCCGGTAGTTTCAACTACAGCGATAGCAATCATAGGAAAAATTAGGGAAATCTGGGCACGCTTCGGACTACCTAAGCAGCTTGTTTCCGACAACGGACCTCCTTTTACTAGTGAGGAATTTAATGCGTTTTTGGAATATAATGGGGTGGACCATATACTATCTGCACCTTATAACCCTGCTTCTAATGGATTAGCTGAAAATGCAGTTAAACTATGCAAACAGGTAATTAAAAAAGCGATTATTCAGAATAAGGATGTAGAAGCCGCAATTCAACGTTTTCTGCTAGTCCATAGAACGACCGAACATAGTACTACAAAAGAAACACCTGCACAGGTTTTACAAGGTAGAACCTTAAGAACCCGCATTGACCGTTTAAAACCATCGCGTGATAAACCAGTGGCTGAGGCACAACAACGGCAGCAGCGGGGAGCGGGGGGTTCTCACCGCACGCTTTTCATCGGGGATGAGGTGTGGTGTCGAATATACCAAGGTTTCACGAAGTGGGCTAGTGGTACTGTAATAGAGTGTCTGGGTACCACAAACTACGTGGTACGGTTATTAGACGGTACTACAAAGCATAGGCATATAGACCAATTAAAACTAAAGTTTAGGACGAGTCTGTCACAAACGACAGATAGTGAAATAGTCAGCACAGAAGCGTCGTACAGTCCAATCTCTAGCCGGGGGACGGTGACTAATACGCTGGTGTTTCCTTCCTTACCAGCTACAAAATCACCTAGCGTAAGTGGCTCAGATGGGGATGTGGGAGGTTCGGTACCTAGGGGCAGTGAAAAGGAATGTTCATATCGGGAGTGGGTAGAAACGGGTGATTCTATCCAATCGAATATCCAACCAGAGGGTTGCCCGACCGCAGATGTAACTCGTCCGGTTAGGAATAGGAAACCACCGGAGAGGTATGGGTACCAATAGAGATCTCCCATTTTATTATGCCATCTATGGTAATTAACTGTTATTTTATTTATTATTATTGTCCTTATTTACTTAAGTTAGATTTAAGATGGTCTAGTATAATTAAATAATATGTTGTTTTCTCTCTGGCTTAAATATGCGTCTCTCTTTTAGTATAATATAATCTTAATATAAAATAATAATTGTTATTGGATTATATAGTCATTAAGGGTGGAGGTGTGATGTAGGTAGTAGTATAATTGTGTCGCCAAGCGCGGTAGGGTACCGCCGTAACTTTAGTAAATAAATGTGTGTGCTACGGAACGGTTGTTTGATTCTACACGTATAAAAGGAACTGTGTGAAACTGAAGCGGAAGGTGCACGCCGGATTATCACTGGGTGTTAGAAGCCGACCTCGGTAAATTTGCTTTCTCCACTGGCTGGCATAGCGCTACCAGAGGTTCGTGATTGTGGCAAGCAGGAAACTCCCTAGAAAGGGCTAAAATGGATGGTGATCCCCGGCACCCCACTCTATGGGCATAAACTACCGTCGCAAAGGCTTAAAAGCCGAAATAGCTTTGCCTAATGCACCGCTCCGCGAACGACCGATCCCTCAACAGCGAGATGCAGCATCTGGCGCGCACAAAAATCATTTCTGGATCAGTTTGCCGACATAAATTACCGGGGCCGATCTGGATATCCCTAAATATACTCCGGACTCAGGTGGGCCGAAGCAAAGAAAAAATGTCTAGGTGAAGACTGTCGATCAACCCGAAAATGGACTTTATTTCTGGAGCATCGGTGCAATCCATGGCCCATTTAACAGCGTGCCCAGCCTACCCTGCCACATGTTCATGGTAGGATCTTAGGAATGCCGTAAGCCAGGCAATTAGTGTGACCACGTTCTGGGTGACGAAGAAGAAAAATCTGTTCCCCTTGATTTGGCGTGATTACGTGTCACAGAGTCTCTATTATTATAATTCTGGAAATTTTGCATTGGAGCCGTCAGAAAAGGCCACTGCGGTATATACCGTAAAATTTACGAAAGATAATGAAATAATAAAATTTATTCAGCACTTGGGTATTAACATATACTTGTACTTGTCAAGTTCACAATGCAGTATATAAACATAGTCGAATACAGTATAAAAATTACAAAAATATAATTAGTCTAAAAAAATTAATGTATTATTTTGAATTTTAGTTGTATAATATTAAAATTAAAGAATTGAAGGCAATGAGCCTTTGGCTAGCGCAGAAGGCTCTTGACCATTAGCTTAAATTAAACGATTAATACCCGAGGCCACCCTTTAGGCGTTCGCGCCACAGCTCAGGGGGCCGCTGAAGCAAAAGGACAGAATTCTAAGAGAGGGTGTGATCAGTTGCACGGGATCACCGATGACGTGTTAAGGGGCCAAAGCGATCTTCGCCGCTGAGGAGCCTACCCTAGCTAACCTGCGGCTTTCTCTGGCTACCTAGGTGGACGACCCGGAGAAGAAAGCCACAAAGAAACTCCGGGCTTGCTTTTCTCGTCTTCTTTTGCTTTTTGTTTTCGTTCTTTTTTTTTAAATCATGTATTTTCTTACATTGTGATAATAAATGGATCAGTAGAATCTGATTCAAGTGTCTTCTTTTTTGGAACAGTATGGTGAGGCAATAGAAAAACCAAATCAAAAATAATAGTAAAAGAACTTCCCCTGACGAGGATCCGAAATCATTCATTTTTCATTTATTCTGTAAAAATTTGACATTTATGTGGAATCGTCATTTTTTTACTCTAAAGTGCATTGCATGACGTGGCAGCTACTTAGAAACACTGCCAGAAAACTCAGTAGTAATTCTTGTTTTAATTGAAATATATTTAAGATAAATTACAATTACATATGTGTGTTGACTCAGAACAACGCAACCCCAAGCACTTTTGCCACTCAAATAATCAGAAATTTTATAATATGCCCTGCTACACAATTTGGGTTTAATAATTCTTTTAATTCATAGAAAATTCTCTAACATCTTTGGGAAGTTTGTTATAGAATTATATATTGCCGCATAAAAGAGTTACTTATTTTGTGGAGACGGGTAGTATGCAATATGAGATTATTCTTAGGTCTAGTGTTTACATTATGTGTATCGCTCCTTTTAAGGAAGGAATCGATATTTTTATGCACGTAATATAGTAGGTTTTCATATCTATACTGAGAAATTGTTTAAAAATTCAAATCTTGCTGCCCACCAATACATACCTACATATTTAAAGTTGAAATCAGCAAGCCTCGGTCCTGCCACAATTCAACACTAATTAACTAGCTATGCCCCGCGGTTTTATCAGCGTTAATTTTTATAAATTATCACAGCTCCTCCCCCGTTGGTGATAGCGTGATAATATGTAGCCTATATGTTACCAACCTCTTAGTAATATTCATGCAATATTGAAGTAAATCCATGCAGTACTTTTTGAGTTTAGCCCGGATATACATACAGACAAAAATTCTAAAAACTATATTTTCGGCTTCGATATGATTGTAGATCACGCTCCAAGTATCTTTTAAAAAAAATATTCAATGTACAGTTTTGATTTTCCTACGATTTTATTATAAGTATAGATGATATTAATTCAATACTTTTTTTGTGTAATATATAGGGTATCAAGACGAGTCACATACAATTCTCATAAAGTTGACTTCACCGGCCTGTTGATCTAGACGTTAGTGACGCTAAGCCACCGGTCGTGGCTTTGATCCGAACTCAGTAAATCTTTGTACGATGACCACTATTGTTTGTTCTGTGTCTGGGTGTACGGTATATATAATATGTATGTATTTAAAAATATATACCAGTATGTTCGTCAGTGGTCTGGTACTCATAATACAGGCTTTTAATTATTTTAGTATTGGATTTAGTATACAAATTTAGTAATGGATCCGATGTGTATATGGCAGCGTGTAAGGGGTGCGATATATTTGTTAATAGATATTTAAAAGACTTAATCATTAAATAAAAACTGAATATAGTAAAAAAACATGTATTTATTGATGAATAAATTAATATTTACAAAAAAATAAGTTAAATAATTTGACTTGTGATAAGAAACCTATTTCAATTTACAGGTAATCATAATGTCCGTTTTAGTTGCCGTAGTAGTTACACTAACAATATTTCATTATTCTCATTGAATAATTATAATATATTGTGTATTTCAGATATGGATGCCTTTTAAGTGCTCCATGCGTTAAGCACGATTTCAGCTGCACGCTCAGCCATCATGTTGATCGCCGCGTTAATATTGCCACTAGTCAAAGTAGGCATAACCGATGCATCCACCACACGGAGCGACTCCACACCTATTACCTGGAAACTCGTGTCCACAACCGAACCCATAGCGCAAGTGCCCGAATAATGCCACATAGTGCCAGTCATGTTAGCCGCGTAGCAAGTCCAGAAGTCGTCATCTGACACATCAGTGCATATGCCAGGGTTCACAAAAGTGGCGCTGATATTCTGGAAATATGACGCGCTTAAGAGGGTTGAGTTGAAGTCCTCACAAGTGTCTGCCATCAATGTCAAGTCAGAACTATCGCTGAGAAAACCGGTCCAAACCAACGGATCGTCGCTGTAATCGGCACTTGCTAAGAGAACCTTGCCACGAGATTTAGGTTGCATCAAGTTGTGAACTGAAAACAAAGTCGTCCTTCCCGCGCTTGCTGCATAATATGCATTACAGATATCGTTAGTGTACTGGAATACGTTACTGCAAAGTTGGATAATTGCTGCTGAGTCATGTGGGAATATTAACATAATATCTTGGTAATCAGGGTAGGTCTGAGAAGAGTTCAGGGCAACGTAACCTGTTATAGTTGGAACAGGGAACTTGTTATAATTACTCGCAGGAGTAGTCGAATCATCTTCTTCTAATTGATAGAACAAAACCACTGATGGGTGATCCATAAGGTTTTCACCCACTGGTGAATCGACAACTACATCGATGTCCAACGATGTTAAATGTTCTTCTGGTCCAATTCCTGATAACATTAGTAGTTTGGGAGTAAAAAGGGCGCCTGCAGAAACGATAACTTCTTTGTTCACATAAAGCTCATATGTTTCACCGTTTGTGAGGAGAACTTCGACACCATAAGCTTTTCCACTGTCATCAATCAAGATTTTAGTAACAGTAGTGGACATTGCAACTTTTAAATTATCTCTATCCTTAACAATACTTAAATAACCGTATGCGTTGCTTTGTCGTTCGTCGTTAATATTGAAAAGTGGTTCAGTGAATCCTAATGAGGATGTTGCAGACGTTGTGTCTGGTACTACTTTCCAACCAGCTTCTTCGATAGCGGCTAGATAATTGGCGTTACTGGAACTAGTTTCTCTAGTTAGCTTCATAGGACCGTCAGTGCCATGAAGATCGGCGTAGGATGAGTTGAGCAGCTCCGTATCTATCAAGCTTTCCAGTTTCTGGAAATATGGCAGAACATTGGTGTAGTTCCAAGAGTCATCTCCGAGGAGTTCTGCCCAGTTATTGTAGTCATTAGGATCTCCTTGGACGTATATCATGTGATTGAGAGAGCTGCTGCCTCCTAACATCTTGCCTTGGGTGAGCCAGGTAACATTGTCGTTAACGTTTTGTGAAGTGACATTGTCATTTTGGGACTTGAGATTGTATTCGTATTGAGAGGTTGGTATCAGCGTGAACATACCAGGTTTCTGCGGATATAAGAAAAATGATCTTATTTTTAAGTATTATATAACAAGTTGACAGGCGAATATTAAGAAAGGTTTCTGAAATTGGCAAAAAAATTGGTAAAATTTTTATTATCTCAAAAATAAGTAAACATCACTTGAACAGTAAAAGCCCACTATGATTCAGTATGATAATGTGATAAGATATTGCCAAGGTAATTACTGAATGTGTTTAATGTGCTACTATGTAGTTATTAGTCATAGTACTTATTTTAAAAGAATTACCGATTGTAGTCGGTCTTCTGTTCATTGTAAATATAAATATTTGTTTTGTAATGTAAATTGTACTACAATTTTATATAAATTATTCAATTTCTCACCTGTGCTTCCAATGGAAAATATCCGCCCGCTTCGATCAATAAGACATTGTTACTGCTATTAGCTGAAAGTCTATTCGCCATCACTGAGCCGCCGGTACCACTGCCTACCACTATGAAGTCAAAGTATGTACCATCTGAAAAAGAGGAAATAAGTCAGTCACACCCATACTCCACTTTTAAACACATGAGAACAATTTTGTTAACTATAATGAGTGAACTGGAATAGGTCTCCCGGGTTAAATTAAAACTGTAGTAAAACGTCGTATAAAATTTAATTCGCATAAATACAAATTTTTCATTTTGTCTGGTGTTATTTTGTTAAGAGTAGGTGCAACAAAACAGTATTAACTGAAAATTCTTAAAATAATCCGTTAAAAGTTGTTTTTGTAGTACCTAATTTTGGGACGGTTAATAAAAATAAAATAAATTTAATTACGAAGGCCGCACTTTAGCAACAAGACGCATGGTCGGTCTCCAAATGGCAGACCAATAAAATGGTCCAAGGGAAATTCAACCACTCATGTTACTTTGATGTTTACACACGTCGGATGGTATATATTAAGCTGTAGCTGTAGTTATGAGAAAACATTGTAAACCTTCGAGGTAGCTCTAACACTGTGAATAGGGTCAGGTAACCACAGCCCTTATGGAATAAATGAATGAACTATATTCAATACTTCTGAAGGAAACAAAATTACTGAGTTATATGTATCAAGAGAGACACTTAGAGACTTAATAACACACCGTAGCCTAGTTGGTAGTGCTCCTGCCTATGAAGCTGGTGGTCCTGGGTTCGAATCCCGGTAAGTGCAAATATTTGTGTGATGAGCATGAATATTTGTTTAAACAAAGTATTTATGTATCTATATAAATATGTATTTCGTCGCCTGTTACCCATAGTACAAGCTTTGCTTAGTTTGGAGCTAGGATGATCTGTATGACATTGTCCCTAGATATTTATTTATTAAATATGCAACTACAAGACACAAAGCACACACAGACTCAGAAAATCAATTAATAGGTCACACAAATAATCCTGATCAACAATTAATAATAATTAGTTCTTGATCAGGATCGAACTAGAAATGCTAGAACGCTGAGATTTATAGTAAGGCGACTACATTAACCACTGCACCACATTTGCAATGAATATAATATAATATAAAAAAACTTCTTACTTGTGAGCGTAGTATTCACCGGGTAATTCCACTGCGTCGTCAGCAAGTTCTCGTTGATAGTGTCGAGGCTGCCCTGGAGCGTGGCTATCAGAGCGAGCACCGTCGCTGTAACGTCTGCCATTGCTGAAGTACCTACAAAAAGAAATACAAAATAATCATCATGTCAGCCAAGAGATGTCGCTCGGAGGACTGGTAATCGCAGAATGATTGTCCATTCTCTAGCACATATTCTTTAGCGAAGTCTTACGTAACTATACAGCAATAAAATACTATAATTAACAAAATAAATAATAATATCCAAAGCTAATATTAATAATATACAACCGTTACATTGGAAAAATTAAAAAAAAACTTGTAATTAAAATATAAAATAATGTATTACCTTTCAATTTCTCTATTACAAGTGATGTATCAGAAATGTGTACAGTATATATAGTCAATATTTATCGTTAAATTTCTAATGCTAATTATGATGAAATTGGCGAGATTACATAAGTAAGATAATTGATAAACATCTCTTAGAACGGGCCTACACTATCGTATTTTGATGTACGATAAATTGATTAATTTACACGAGTTATTTTGAATAGAATACATCATCAGCTGTACTGTTTCCATGTGGAAAATAAAGAAATGGCTACACCTGTCTCCAGGCAAATACTACCATCAATATAGAAGTTTAGCATTTTAGTTTTAGCAGCAGTTTTAGTTTCGTACAAAAGCGTAACTAGAATTATGTCTAATTACAGCATTAAATATAAAATAATACATAACGCAGTCTTACTTTTCAGACTCTCTTTAAGCTGAACATTTGTAATTCATACAGATATTCTAAGCCTTAATTTTTGCTTCTTACTTTAAAATTGAAACTTTCAACATTTTTTTTGGTAAAATCATATAAACAGAATAAACGCAGTGGAAATGAGAGCTTTGAGAAGTATGAATCGTGTGACTTTGAGAGGCAGAATACGTAATACTGACGTAAGAGAGCGTTGTGGTGAGAAAGAAATATTAAAGGTATGCTGAGATAGTTAGGGCATTTGGAAAGGATGAATGAAAGAAGTATACCTGTCCTGTGGAATGGTACCCCAAACCGGCGAACATGTATGAAGAATATAATGACAGTTGTCCTATACCTTAATCACAATGTTCTGTGTGTAGACGTAGGTGGAGTTAAGTCAAATGATCTACCTGTCACTTTAGGCGTGCTACAAGGGTCCATTCTTGGTCCCTTTTTGTTCTTAGTATATATTAATGATTTGCCACATTATTTTTAAAAATCTGTAATGTTGTACTTTTAACGAATGACACTTCCTAGCCTGTGTGCATGGTAACCCAAACCAACGAACATATATAAAGAATAGAATAACAGTAAACGAGGCAAAAGAAGTGTGCAAAGATCGGGACAGATAGAAATCCGTTGTCTCTGAATACCCCTCTGGAGAACAGGCGTGAGTCTATGAATGGATATATGATATCCAAAAACGCATTAGTTGACGTTTATTATATCCCGAAACCAGAATATTGAATTTAATTGTATGTTAATTTGAAAATATACGGGTTTCACTACTACTTTTATTATTGTACAGTTAATACAGCTGTCTTAGTATAGACAGAACCATTCGACAATATGTAGTAAAATAATAGCTAAAATTTAAAATTTTAATAATTAAACCTACACATGATCCTTGACAATAGCTTAATTTAAGTTAGTTAAATATCATTACTGTTATAAAATAAATCTTATTGTAAATTATTTCCTGCAATCCGAGTATCTTTTCTGTATGTACCTAGAAATAATTATAAATTGATTATATGTTACTACGAGCATGTTCTGACTATTTACAAGCGCTTTTATAAAGTCTACGTGAATAAAAACCTTTTTTATTTTATTTTATTTATTTAGCCATATTTCATGAAGGTTCATGCGGGTAATTTCCAAATGAAAACGACATTTACAGAAAACGAGCGATAGGTAGCTCCACCTCGCTTATGATGGCAGAACATGCAGAAGAAATATATTAAGAAGCAGTTTAAATTCTTTTTATTGAATGTATGTCTTTGCGATCGACTTTGCCTGTATTTTATTTTAATAATAATATATTTTACAATTGTAATTATTGTAAAATATATAAATAAGTTTATCATCATATCATCTATCTCAATCATAAAAAATGTGTAAGTGCTTGGTAGATTCTGAGTCTTAAAGGTAAAAAAAAAAATTGTACGGAATACTGGAACCAATTACTGATATACTCTAGAATATTCTATTTCTGGCAATTATCACATAGCAATTATCTGTTGTCCTTGGGATATATAGTAGATAGAGATAGCTTTTCACTAGTCTGATTAGTTTCTAATTACATAAATGTTTGATGCCAATCGGTTGCAATTAGCGGAGATAAAGAAATACTGGACAATCACAAATTAGTGCGTGATTTTTGCGTACTTTTTTTTATAACATAGGGCGACAAACGAGCAACCGGGTCATTTGATAGTAAATGATCACCGCCGCCCATGAACACTCGCAACACCAGTTGAGTCGCGGGTGCGTTGTCGGCCTTTAAAAGAGTCAGCAAACGCAAAAGTGGAGGTACTTCCCAAGTCAGGCTGCTCTTTGAGCGAATGATCGCTGTGCCCTACCTCTCTTATATCTTGTTTACGAGAAATATTTTTTGAGGAGGATACCAACCAAGGACATTATAGAACCAATACAAATGAATTGAAACGATTTAAAAATATAATAATAATATCTAGGGACAATGTCACACAGATCATCCTAGCTCCAAACTAAGCAAAGCTTGTACTATGGGTACCAGGCGACGATATACATACTAATATAGATAGATAAATACATAGAAAACATCCATGACTCAGAAACAAATATTTATGCTCATAACACAAATATTTGCACTTACCGGGATTCAAACCCAGGACCACCGGCTTCGTAGGCAGGAGCACTACCAACTAGGCTACGGTGACCGTCTAAATAGAGTGAAATTAAACAAAATCGTTGTTTATAGACCAAGTATAAACTTTGTGCCATTAATAATTATAATGACCAGCATGGAAAAATCCTATCCAATTCCTGGTATAAGTAAACCAGTTGAAGTCGTAATTTTAGGAAGACCTTAACGCCGTTTTATATGACTCTCTCTTTCTCTCTCTCCCTCTCTCTCTCTCTCTCTCTCTCAGCGTGTGTGGCTATTAAGTGTGTGCAACTATCGCGTTGCGAGCAGACGTGCAATGTATAATCACCCGCAGTATAACAGCATTGCTAAATTCGTAGGATTTTCGCTATAATCACGTTTTTCTCGTGAAAATTGCGTTTCGTTATTTTTATATTTGGTTTTTCTTAAAAACTACGCAAGTTGTAATGTCTCTCGAGTTTAACCCGCTCGCGCAACACCATCTTTCAAATTCATGTGCGTATTAGTGATTAATAATCTAGTACTAAATATGGTGAGCGCAAAATGCCTGAGAGTCCTCCAAAATGTTCCTGTTACCATTTGGGGACTACCAACCTCGTTTAGAGAGTATTGCGCTGGAATGGAACAGTAATGGGTTTCATTATTTATTTATTTCAATTTGTTATTTTTTTAATGAAAATTGGTAATAAATCAATAGGAAACATATAAAAAGGCTCCAGAAGACTGAAACTCCTCACAGTACACCCCGTTTCTGAACCTGACTTTCGATCTAACTGCCAATATTTTTGTTCAGTAATTGCACAAATAAAATCCCCGGTTTCTGCAAACACATCACCGATCCGAAGCTAGACAACTGCTATATTACTTGCTCTCCTCTCTGCAGATGATAACTTAATACTTAATTCTCCTGTAGTGTGCACAAAGGGTACAAAGCCAGATAAAAAAGATTTAGCCTTATAGTATAAGTGTTCCCCATGTTTGGCGTGATTACGTGTCACTGAGTCATTATTATTATAATTATTGAAAATATTGCATAGAAACCGTCACAAAAGACCACTGGAGTATGAACCATAAAACTTACGAAAGATAATAAATGAACCAGCAAAATTTGCTTCCAGTATCTTCTATTTTGGAACATTATGGCGAGACAATCTATACATATAATAAAATCGTAGGAAAGTCAAAACTGTACATTGAATATTTTTTTAAAGGATACTTGGGGCGTGATCTACAATCGATATCGAAAAATATAGTTTTAAGCATTTTTGTCTGCGTGTCTGTTTGTCTGTATATATGTCCGGTCTAAACTCAAAAAATACTGCATGGATTTACTTCAAATTTTGCATGAATATTACTAAGAGGTCCGGTCAACATTAGGCTACATATTATCGCGCTATCACCTACGGGGGAGGAGCTGAGTTAATTTATAAAGTTTAACGCGGGTAAAACCGCGGGGCAGAGCTAGTCTATAATATGTACATATGTATTTAGAAATTTATATAAGTTTAGTTAGTTTACCAGAAAAGAATAGAACAGAAATATTTATTGTGAGAAAGTGTGGTACATACAGATTGTATGGTTATAATACAAAGCCGATAACACTTAGTCATATTAATGACGTGAGCTGGTTCTATTTGGTTACAAATAACATTCAATAATCACTTGCTAAATTCTAAATTATTCTAGAACAAACAAAAATATTTAATTATTGTATCATCATCATCATATCAGCCGAAAAAACGTCCACTGCTGGACAAAGGCTTCCCCCAAAGATCTCCACAATTGCCGGTCTTGCGCTATCCGCATCCAGCGATTTCCAGCGACCCGCACAAGATCATGGGTCCATCTTGTAGGGGGCCTGCCCACGCTGCGTCTTCCGGTTCGTGGTCGCCACTCGAGAACCTTTCTGCCCGGCCGTCGGCTCTACGAGCTATGTGCCCTGCCCACTGCCACTTCAGCTTGGCAATTCTTCGGGCTATGTCGGTGACTTTGGTTCGCCTGCGGATTTCGACATTTCTGATGCGATCCCGCAGGGAAACTCCGAGCATAGCCCTCTCCATTGCTCTTTGGGTGACCTTGAGCCTTCTAATAAGGCCCATAGTGAGCGACCACGTCTCTGTTCCGTATGTCATCACTGGCAACACACACTGGTCGAAGACTTTCGACTTGAGACACTGCGGTATTTTGGACGAGAAGATGTTACGTAGCTTCCCGAACGCTGCCCATCCGAGTTGGATTCTACGATTGACCTCCTTCTCGAAGTTGGATTCAAATTATTGTATACCTACATATCAATAAAAATATATTTTTATGTCACATATACAACATGTAACATAATTAACGCACACCCTCAAACACTCCAATTAGAATATTATGTTGTAATCATGATACATACACTGAATTTTTTATTTAATATGTATATGCATTGTTACTTTGACTAACAATCCATTTCAATTTGTTTTGACTGTACAGGGTTAATATGACAATAATTTCCGTAGTTTTAATTGTTTTGAAAAAAATTATACCTGTATTAAAAATTATATAAATCGATTCAGTAAACGATTCTGAACAAACTATTTTCAGAATGTGCGTTAATTAAGTTACATGTTGTATATTTTTATGTCAGAAGAGTTTATTTATGAATTTTTGGTGATAATAGTTTATCAATAGAGTAAAATATTTTCTTTACGAGCCAGTTTCGCAGTTCATATTTGATTTTTCATATTGGATTAAATATTTTTTTAACAGAGTTTTCGGTGATTTTTCTTGGATCAGTCTTTCAGAGTCTTTTGTATTTCTTGGATATAGATCAGACGCTTTGGTGAAGAAATGTGGATTTTTCTAAATAAGGGTGATTGCGCGATTATTACCAAGCCTATTGTATCTGCCTTTTTGTGTAAACTAGTACCCATAATACTAGCCAAATCTAGTTTTGATTCCGATGGCAGCGTATAATAGGTCCAAAATATTTATTTATAAATATTTAAAAGGATTATTTGTTAAATAAAGAACTGAATATAGAAACAAAACCATTTAATATAATTAAATTAATATTTACAAAAAAATAAGTTAAACAATTTGACTTGTGATAACAAACATATTTCATATTACAGGTTATCATAATGTCCGTTTTAGTTGCCTTAGTAGTTACACTAACAATATTTCATTATTCTCATTGAAGAATTGTGTATTTCAGATATGGATGCCTTTAAGTGCTCCATGCGTTAAGCACGATTTCAGCTGCACGCTCAGCCATCATGTTGACCGCCGCGTTGATGTTTCCACTAGTCAAAGTAGGCATAACCGATGCATCCACCACACGGAGCGACTCCACACCTATTACCTGGAAACTCGTGTCCACAACCGAACCCATAGCGCAAGTGCCGGAATAATGCCACATAGTGCCTGTCATGTTAGCCGCGTAGCAAGTCCAGAACTCGTCATCAGACACATCAGTGCATATACCAGGGTTCACAAAAGAGGCGCTGATATTCTGGAAATATGACGCGCTTAAGAGGGTCGAGTTGAAGTCCTCACAAGTGTCTGCCATCAATGTCAAGTCAGCACTGTCGCTGAGAAAACCGGTCCAAACCAACGGATCGTCGCTGTAATCGGCACTTGCTAAGAGAACCTTGCCACGAGATTTAGGTTGCATCAAGTTGTGAACTGAAAACAAAGTCGTCCTTCCCGCGCTTGCTGCATAATATGCATTACAGATATCGTTAGTGTACTGGAATACATTACTGCAAAGTTGGATAATTGCTGCTGAGTCATGTGGGAATATTAACATAATATCTTGGTAATCAGGGTAGGTCTGAGAAGAGTTCAGGGCAACGTAACCTGTTATAGTTGGAACAGGGAACTTGTTATAATTACTCGCAGGAGTAGTTGAATCATCTTCTTCTAATTGATAGAACAAAACAACTGACGGGTGATCCATTAGGTTTTCACCTACAGGTGAATCGACGACCACATCGATGTCCAACGATGTTAAATGTTCTTCTGGTCCTATACCTGATAACATTAGTAGTTTAGGGGTTAACAGTGCGCCTGCAGAAACAATTACTTCTTTGTTCACATAAAGCTCATACGTTTCACCATTTGTGAGGAGAACTTCGACACCATAAGCTTTTCCACTCTCATCAATCAAGATTTTAGTAACAGTAGTGGACATTGCAACTTTCAAATTATCTCTGTCCTTAACAATACTTAAATAACCGTATGCATTGCTTTGTCGTTCGTCGTTAATATTGAAAAGTGGTTCAGTGAATCCTAATGAGGATGTCGCAGACGTTGTGTCTGGTACTACTTTCCAACCTGCTTCTTCGATAGCGGCTAGATAATTGGCGTTACTGGAACTAGTTTCTCTAGTTAGCTTCATAGGGCCGTCAGTGCCATGAAGATCGGCGTAGGATGAGTTGAGCAGCTCCTCATCCATCAAGCTTTCCAGTTTTTGGAAATATGGCAGAACATTGGTGTAGTTCCAAGAGTCATCTCCGAGGAGTTCTGCCCAGTTATTGTAGTCATTAGGATCTCCTTGGACGTATATCATGTGATTGAGAGAGCTGCTGCCCCCTAACATCTTGCCTTGGGTGAGCCAGGTAACATTGTCATTAACGTTTTGTGAAGTGACATTGTCATTTTGGGACTTGAGATTGTATTCGTATTGAGAGGTAGGTATCAGCGTGAACATACCAGGTTTCTGCGGATGTAAAAAAATAATCTGTTTTAAGTTTTATATAACAAGCGCAGCGGCAAATATACGCAGGGAGTTTTCTGAAATTGGCAAATAAAATTTTAGTATATCTAAAATTAATAAACATCACCTAAAGAGAGAGAGAGAGAGCCCATAATTAGTTAGTATGACAATATGGTTAGATGTTGCCAATATATTTATTGAATGTTATTTAATGTGCAAAGACTATGTAAATATTCCTTATTTAAAAAAAATGCAGATTTGAAGTCGGTATTTAATAATAATTAGAAACTTAAATTTTGGATTTGTTTTATACTGTTTATTGGTTAGGTACACTTGTTTGTGAAGATTTTTAAATGGTGATATAATTTCTCACCTGCGCTTCTAACGGAAAATATCCGCCCGCTTCGATCAATAAGACATTGTAACTGCTATTAGCTGAAAGTCTATTCGCCATCACTGAGCCGCCGGTACCACTGCCTACCACTATGAAGTCAAAGTATGTGCCATCTGAAATAGAAGGAACAAATCAGTCACACCCTTACTTCATCTTTAATTACATGAGAACAATTTTGGGAAATATTATGCTAATGAACTGGAAATAGATATTTAAACTGTCGTTGGATCGTCGCATGTAATTTATAGATTTTTCATTTTGTCTGGTGATTTTTTTTATTGAGTACGATAAAATAACGTATAATTATATAAACCGTTTTATTCGTTATTGTAAAATGTCCATTCATTATATTATTGTTCTTTTTTATTTTTCATAACGCTATGTATTGGCAGACGGGTTCTTGATCGCAGCATAATGATCATAGTACACGGAGAGACGCTGCTGCCCGTTCTATGGGAGATATTACGTCGGGACGACCCAAGAGAAGTTATACCGCTCAAAAGGAATATTGTTAAATGGCATATAAAGCTGTTGCTTATGGCTGAATTCATGAGACAACAGTTGGGTTGCCTTTTGAGTGGCAGTTGTACACTTCGGCTAGTGTCAGATAACCACTACCCATAGTAATAAATTCAGGCGCTCATAGCTAGATGCTCTCACCGGTCTGTAAGCGATCGGCGAGGTTAAGCAACTACGCTCGCGGTCAGTCCATAGATGGGTGACCGCCAAACTGGTTTAATTTCTGAGCGTCTCCGTGCTTCGGAGGGCACGTTAAGCTGTCGGTCTCGGTTGTAGTCATTAGACAACAGTCGTTAAGCCATGTCAGAGGCCTACTGGGCGGCTTGAGCAACTCTGACACTAGGGTTACCACTGCCCATACGATAAGCAAGCATTACTAAATTAAGTACAAAAATAAGTATACTAATTATAAATGCAATTAACGAACACATAGAATGTCCAGACTGACAATATCAATATGTGGGTCAAGTAAGTAGTAGTCTGGATGGAGATTGAACTAATATACGACAACGCTTAGGTTATAGCGAAGATTCTGCCTTAACCACTGCATTTGAAATCAACATAAATATATAAAAAATAAAAATTCTTCTTACTTGTGAGCGTAGTATTCACCGGGTAATTCCACTCCGTCATCAGCAAGTTCTCGTTGATAGTGTCGAGGCTGCCCTGGAGCGTGGCTATCAGAGCGAGCACCGTCGCTGTAACGTCTGCCATTGCTGAAGTACCTGCAAAAAGAAATACAAAATAATCATCATGTCTGCCAAAAGATGTCGCTTGGTGGACGGGTAACCAAAGTATGGTTGCCCGTTCTCTGATATACATTTATTCCTTAGCGAAGACTTTTACATCAACGTCACTACAGTAATAAAATACTATGAATAACAAATGAATATTAGTAATATGCAAAGTGTCTAAACAGTTTAATGCAGGCTATTCTTACAACCATTATATTGGAAATATTTAAGAAAATTGTAAATAATATATAAAATAATATATTACCTTTCCGTTTCTCTATTACAAGTGATGTATCAGAAATGTGTTCAGTATATATAGTCAATATTTATCGTTAAATTTCTAATGCTAATTATGATGAAATTGGCGAGATTACATAAGTAAGATAATTGATAAACATCGTTTAGAGCGGGCCTACACTATCGTATTTTGATGTACGATAAATTGATTAATTTACTCGAGTTATTTTGAATATAATACATCATCAGCTGTACTTTGTCCATGTGGAAAATAAAGAAATGGCTACGCCTGTCTCCAGGCACATACTACAATCCATAAAGAAGTTAGCATTTTAGTTTTAGCAGCAGTTTTAGTTTCGTACAAAAGCGTAACTAGAACTTTGTCTAATTTCAGCATTAAATTTAAAATAATACATTACGCAGTACGCAGTTTTCAGACTCTCTTTAAGCTGAAAATTTGTAAATTTTTGCCTCTTACTTTAAAATTGAATATAAGTAATGGAATCAGGCGTTACTTTGCGGAAATCCATTCTACCATTCAACCACTCGTCGAGTGCTCGAAGGTTCTCCTTCGAGCTCTCGACGAGTTAGCAGCCCTTGAGAACGGTCCGTGGAGGACTGAAACACGTGTTGGGTATCGTACTGGCGCATGTAATTTGCTTTTTTATATTGTTCTTCTTGCACGTGCATCTCGCATGTGCATTTTTGCGAGCGGGAGGGCGGTGCAAATTGCATCCCCGGCATGATTAAACTGACAATTAGCGGAATTAACACTTCATATTTATTTTGTATTTTGATTTTTAAAATTGAAACTTTCAACATTTTATATTTTTGTAAAATAATGATAACAGAATAAATGCAGTGGAAATGAGAGCTTTGAGAAGTACGAATCGTGTGACGTTGAGAGGCAGAATACGAAATACTGACGTAAAAAAGCGTTGTGGTGAGAAAGAAAATTTGGTCACAAATATTAAAGGTGTGCTGAGATATTTAGGGCATTTGGAAAGGATGAATGAAAGAAGTATACCTGTCCTGTGGAATGGTACCCCAGACCGGCGAACATGTATGAAGAATATAATGACAGTTGTTCTTAACCTTAATCAGAGAGTTATGTGTGTCGGCGTAGGTTGAGTTAAGTCAAATGATCTACCTGTCACTTTAGGCGTGCTATAAGGGTCCATTCTTGGTCCCTTTTTGTTCTTAGTGATGATTTGCCACATTATTTTTAAAAATCGGTGATGTTGTTCTTTTAACGGATGACACTTCCTAGCCAGTGTGCATGGTAACCCAATCCAACGAACATAATATAAAGAATATAATTACATTAAACGAGGCAAAAGAAGGGTGCAAAGATCGGGACAAATAGAAATCCCTTGTCTCTGAATACCCCTCTGGAGAACAGGCGTGAGTCTATGAATGGATGTATGATATCCAAAAACGCATTAGTTGATGTTTATTATGTCCCGAAACCAGAATATTGAATTGTATGTTAGTTTGAAAATATACGGGTATCAGTACAACTATTATTATTGTACAGTTAATACAACTGTCTTAGCCATATTTCACACCTTCGTGCGGGTAATTTCCAAATGAAAACGAAATTTCCAGAAAACGAGCTATAGGTAGCTCCACCTCGCTTATGATGGCAGAACATGCAGAAGAAATATATTAAGAAGCAGTTTAAATTTTTTTTATTGAATGTATGTCTTTGCGATCGAATTTGTCTGTATTTTATTTTAATTAACGTTCCTAAGAGTCTTTGTTGAATAAACTTATTTATATATTTTACAATAATTACAAATCATAAAAAATGTGTAAATGCTTGTTAGATTCTGGATCTTAAAGGTAAAAAAATAATTGTACGGAATACTGGAACCCATTACTGATATGCTCTAGAATATTCTATTTCTGGCAATTATCACATAACAATTATCTGTTGTCCTTGGGATATATAGTAGATAGAGATAGCTTTTCACTGGTCTGATTAGTTTCTAATTACATAAATGTTTGATGCCAATCGGTTGCAATTAGCGGAGATATAGAAATACTGGACAATCACAAATTAGTGCGTGATTTTTGCGTACTTTTTTTTATAACATAGGGCGACAAACGAGCAACCGGGTCATTTGATAGTAAATGATCACCGCCACCCATGAACACTCGCAACACCAGTTGAGTCGCGGGTGCGTTGTCGGCCTTTAAAAGAGTCAGCAAACAAGTGTTGCTGACCCTTCCCCCTACCCCGATGAGCTCTGGCGACCTTAATCACACGCAGAAAAACAACATTAAAGTTATTAATATTATTATTAAGGAATGTCTTCTGTAAGGTGGAGGTACTTCCCCAGTCGGGCTGCTCTTTGAGCGAACGAACGGTGTGCTCTTATATCTTGTTTACGAGAAATATTTTTCGAGGAGGATATACATTATAGAACCAATACAAATGAATTGAAACGATGTAAAAACAGTGTGAAATGAAACAAAATCGTTGTTTATAGACCAAGTATAAACTTTATGCCATTAATAATTATAATGACCAGCATGGAAAAATCCTATCCAATTCCTGGTATAAGTAAACCAGTTGAAGTCGTAATTTTAGGAAGACCTTAACGCCGTTTTATATGACTCTCTATTTCTCTCTCTCCCTCTCTCTCTCTCTCACAGCGTGTGTGGCTATTATGTGTGTGCAACTATCGCGTTGCAAGCAGACGTGCAATGTATAATCACCCGCAGTATAACAGCATTACTAAATTCGTGGGATTTTCGCTATAATCACGTTTTTCTCGTGAAAATTGCGTTTCGTTATTTTTATATTTGGTTTTTCTTAAAAACTACGCAAGTTGTAATGTCTCTCGAGTTTAACCCGCTCGCGCAACACAACCTTTCAAATTCATGTGCGTATTAGTGATTAATAATCTAGTACTAAATATGGTGAACGCAACATGCCTGAGAGTCCTCCAAAATGTACCTGTTACCATTAAATCGTCGGTTTCTGCAAACACATCACCGATCCGCAGCTAGACAACTGCTATGTTACTTGCTCTCATCTCTGCAGACGTTAACTTAATACTTAATTCTCCTGTAGTGTGCACAAAGGGTTCCAAGCCAGATAAAAAAGTTTTATCCTTATAGTATAAGTGTTCCCCATGTTTGGCGTGATTACGTGTTACTGAGTCATTATTATTATAATTATTGAAAATATTGCATAGAAACCGTCAGAAAAGACCACTGGAGTATTTACCATTAAACTTACGAAAGATAATAGATGAATCAGTAAAATTTGCTTCCAGTATCTTCTATTTTGGAACATTATGGTGAGACAATCTATACATATAATAAAATCGTAGGAAAGTCAAAACCGTACATTGTTTTTATAAAGGATACTTGGGGCGTGATCTACAATCGATATCGAAGCCAAAAATATAGTATTTAGAATTTTTGTCTGTTTGTCTGTATGTATGTCCGGTCTAAACTCGAAAAGTACTGCACGGATTTACTTCAAATTTTGCATGAATTATTTTTGATAATAATTATCACGCTATCACCTACGGGGGGGGAGCTGTGATAATTTATAAAATTTAACGCGGGTAAAACCGCGGGGCAGAGCTAGTAGAAAAATAAAAGTTAAATTAATATCAAAAGACAACATAATTATTTATTTATTTATTAAACTCTTTATTGTACACCAATAAAATTATCAGTACAAGAATAATACACATTAGAGAGAGCAGTACAAATGGCGGTCTTATCACTAAAATGTGATCTCTTCCAAACAACCTACTTAGGAAATAGGAGAAAGGATACAGTTACGGGTAGTTGCCGATGTACAGAGCGTTTTAATAAAGTTACTCTTGGGTACATACTACATACAAAACTACAATAAATATAAAAAAAAATACATTCTAATATGCATTCTACTACGTACATTAAAATATTTATAAATAATATACTAGATATATACTAATACCATAAACTACATATAATCGTATACATACATATATATTACATACTGTAATAGGAGTCATCTATTACATTGAAGATATAGGTACTACTGATGAACTGATAGTGATAAATAATGATCCTTTAAAAGTTTTTTAATTTCACGCAATGATTTAGCTTGCCGTATGGTAATTGGAAGCTCATTCCAGAGACGGACACTTTGTACAGAGAAAGATTTGTCGAGGAAACTGGTGGAATGAGCTGGCATTTTTAATTTTTAATTTTCGGTAGATCTTAAGCACTTCAAATGTGATTCATGGAGAAATGAAAATCGGTTTTTGAGGTAAGAAGGAGTAGACGGAAGAAACAGTATACTGTACAAGAATGATAGAATATGAGTATTCCGGCGAAGGCGTATAGGTAACCACTTGAGCTTATTTCGAAATTCTGAAACGTGATCATATTTGCGCAGACCAAATATGAATCTAATGCAAACATTCTGGAGTCGCTCAAGTTTATCAAGCTGGTTTTCAGTTGTCTTTATTAAACTTGTTATAAACATAAAATCTTCCTGCCCAGCATTACGTATCAAAATGTTTGTTGAAATTACTTTGGTTAGCAGCAAGACTTGCGTTCTGCCACAATTCAACACTAGTCAGCAATCAATTTTGGTTCACTTCATCGATCCCATTTAAGCATTAAGGCCAAACATGGATATCATTACAATCGCCAAAATTAATAATAATAATAATAATATCTGGGGACAATGTTACACAGATCATCCTAGCCCCAAACTAAACAAAGCTTGTACTATGGGTTCCAGGCGACGATATACATACTTATATAGATAGATAAATACTTATAGGTATGCATAGAAAACATCCATGACTCAGAAACAAATATTCGTACTCATCACACAAATATTTGCACTTACCGGAATTCGAACCCAGGACCACCAGCTTCTTAGGCAGGAGCACTACCAACTAGGCTACGGTGACCGTCGGTGAAATTATTGGTATAATATTGAAGGTATCAAGATGAGTAGTCCCATACAATTTCTATAAACTTGACGGTCACCGTAACCTAGTCCTGTTTCTGAGTCATGGATGTTTTCTATGTATTTAAGTATTTATCTAACTATATAAGTATGTATATCGTCGCCTGGTACCCATAGTACAAGCTTTGCTTAGTTTGGGGCTAGGATGATCTGTGTGACATTGTCCCTAGATATTATTATTATTATTATAAACTCCACTGGTCTGTTGATCTAGAAGTGAGTAACACCGATTGCTAAGCCACAGGTCGTGGGTGTTATTTGCACGATTGTCTATTCTGTGCCTAAGTGTAATTTATCTATCTTCTATACATATAATAAAATCGTAGGAAAGTCAAAACTGTACATTGAATATTTTTTCAAAAGGATACTTGGAACGTGATCTACAATCGATATCGAAACCGAAATTAAAGTTTTTAGAATTTTGGTCTGTTTGTCTGTATGTATATCCGGGCTAAACTCAAAAAGTATTGCATGGATTTACTTCAAATTTTGCACGAATATTACTAAGAGGGTCAACATATAAGCTACATATTATCACGCTATCACCTACGGGAGAGGAGCTGTGATAATTTATAAAGTTTAACGTTGGTAAAACCACGGGGTACAGCTAGTCTATAATATGTATATATGTATTTAGAAATATATATAAGTTTAGTTAGTTTACCAGAATAGAATAGAACAGAAATATTTATTGTGAGAAAGTGTGGTACATACAGATTGTATGGTTATAATACAATGCACTTAGTCAATGCCCTTAACACTTGGTTTTATTTGGTTACAAATTAGATTTGATAATCACTTTTTAAATTCTACATTAGTCTAGAACAAAAAGAATGTAATAATTGTATACATATCCATAACAATATCTTTTTATATCACATATAAATTTTTATCTTAGAAGAGTTTATTTATTAATTTTTGGTGATAAAAGTTTATCAATAGAGTAAAATATTTTTTTTACGAGCCAGTTTTGCAGTTCATAATTGATTTTTCACATTGCATAAAACAATTAAACATTTTTTCAACAGATTTTTCGGAGCTTTTTCTAGGATCAGTCTTTCAGAATCTTTTGTATTTCTTGGATATACCTACATCAGATGCTTTGGTGAATATAATGTGGATTTTTCTAAATAAGGGTGATTGCGCGATAATTACCAAGCCTATTTTATCTACCTTTTTGTGTAAAGATCTTACTATCAGTGGTCTGGTACCCATAATACTAGCCAAATCTATTTTCATTGCGATGGCAGCGTGTAATTGGTCCAAAATATTTATACATAATTATTTAAAAAGATTATTTGTTAAATAAAGAACTGAATATAGAAACAAAAACATTTATTTATTGATAAATAAATTAATATTTACAAAAAAATAAGTTAAACAATTTGACTTGTGATAACAAACCTATTTCATATTACAGGTTATCATAATGTCCGTTTTAGTTGCCTTAGTAGTTACACTAACAATATTTCATTATTCTCATTGAAGAATTGTGTATTTCAGATATGGGTGCCCTTTAAGTGCTCCATGCGTTCAGCACGATTTCAGCCGCACGCTCAGCCATCATGTTGACCGCCGCGTTGATGTTTCCACTAGTCAAAGTAGGCATAACCGATGCATCCACCACACGGAGCGACTCCACACCTATTACCTGGAAACTCGTGTCCACAACCGAACCCATAGCGCAAGTGCCCGAATAATGCCACATAGTGCCAGTCATGTTAGCCGCGTAGCAAGTCCAGAACTCGTCATCAGACACATCAGTGCATATACCAGGGTTCACAAAAGAGGCGCTGATATTTTGGAAATATGACGCGCTTAAGAGGGTCGAGTTGAAGTCCTCACAAGTGTCTGCCATCAATGTCAAGTCAGCACTGTCGCTAAGAAAACCGGTCCAAACCAACGGATCGTCGCTGTAATCGGCACTTGCTAAGAGAACCTTGCCACGAGATTTAGGTTGCATCAAGTTGTGAACTGAAAACAAAGTCGTCCTTCCCGCGCTTGCTGCATAATATGCATTACAGATATCGTTAGTGTACTGGAATACATTACTGCAAAGTTGGATAATTGCTGCTGAGTCATGTGGGAATATTAACATAATATCTTGGTAATCAGGGTAGGTCTGAGAAGAGTTCAGGGCAACGTAACCTGTCATCGTTGGAACAGGGAACTTGTTATAATTACTCGCAGGAGTAGTTGAATCGTCTTCTTCTAATTGATAGAACAAAACAACTGACGGGTGATCCATTAGGTTTTCACCTACAGGTGAATCGACGACCACATCGATGTCCAACGATGTTAAATGTTCTTCTGGTCCTATACCCGATAACATTAGTAGTTTAGGGGTTAACAGTGCGCCTGCAGAAACAATAACTTCTTTGTTCACATAAAGCTCATACGTTTCACCATTTGTGAGGAGAACTTCGACACCATAAGCTTTTCCACTCTCATCAATCAAGATTTTAGTAACAGTAGTGGACATTGCAACTTTTAAATTATCTCTGTCCTTAACAATACTTAAATAACCGTATGCATTGCTTTGTCGTTCGTCGTTAATATTGAAAAGTGGTTCAGTGAATCCTAATGAGGATGTCGCAGACGTTGTGTCTGGTACTACTTTCCAACCTGCTTCTTCGATAGCGGCTAGATAATTGGCGTTACTGGAACTAGTTTCTCTAGTTAGCTTCATAGGGCCGTCAGTGCCATGAAGATCGGCGTAGGATGAGTTGAGCAGCTCCTCATCCATCAAGCTTTCCAGTTTTTGGAAATATGGCAGAACATTGGTGTAGTTCCAAGAGTCATCTCCGAGGAGTTCTGCCCAGTTATTGTAGTCATTAGGATCTCCTTGGACGTATATCATGTGATTGAGAGAGCTGCTTCCCCCTAACATCTTGCCTTGGGTGAGCCAGGTAACATTGTCATTAACGTTTTGTGAAGTGACATTGTCATTTTGGGACTTGAGATTGTATTCGTATTGAGAGGTAGGTATCAGCGTGAACATACCAGGTTTCTGCGGATGTAAAAAAAATATCTGTTTTAAGTTTTATATAACAAGCGCAGCGGCAAATATTCGCAGGGAGTTTTCTGAAATTGGCAAATAAAATTCTAGTATATCTAAAATTAATAAACATCACCAAAAGAGAGAGAGAGAGAGCCCATAATTAGTCAGTATGACAATATGGTTAGATGTTGCCAATATATTTATTGAATGTTATTTAATGTGCAAAGACTATGTAATTATTGCACATATTCCTTATTTAAAAAAAAATACTGATTTGAAGTCGGTATTTAATAATAATTAGAAACTTAAATTTTGGATTTGTTTTATACTGTTTATTGGTTAGGTACACTTGTTTGTGAAGATTTTTAAATGGTGATATAATTTCTCACCTGCGCTTCTAACGGGAAATATCCTCCCGCTTCGATCAATAAGACATTGTAACTGCTGTTAGCTGAAAGTCTATTCGCCATCACTGAGCCGCCGGTACCACTGCCTACCACTATGAAGTCAAAGTATGAACCATCTGAAATAGAGGGAACAAATCAGTCACACCCTTACTTCATCTTTAATTACATGAGTAAAATTTTGGGGAATATTATGCTAATGAACTGTAAATAGAAATTTAAACTGTCGTTGGATTTTAGCATATAATTTATAGATTTTTCATTTTGTCTGGTGTTATTTTTATTGTGTACGAAAAAATAACGTATAATTATAATAACCATTTTATTCGTTATTGTAAAATGTTCATTCATTATATTATTGTTTTTTTATTTTTCATAACGCTAGATATTGGCAGACGGGTCCTTGGGTCAAGCAAGTAGTAATCTGGATGGAGATTGAACTCATATATTTTCTAATTATATATATATATTATTCTGCCTTAACCACTGCATTAGCAATCAAAATAAATATATAAAAAATTAAAATTCTTCTTACTTGTGAGCGTAGTATTCACTGGGTAATTCCACTGCGTCGTCAGCAAGTTCTCGTTGATAGTGTCGAGGCTGCCCTGGAGCGTGGCTATCAGAGCGAGCACCGTCGCTGTAACGTCTGCCATCTTACCTACAAAATAAATACAAAATAATCATCATATCTGCCAAAGTTATCCACTGTTGGTCAAAGGCAAGGCATAATTATCGGGCCCCCGTGCTTGTCGGACGGGTTGGTACTGGTAATAATACTTAGAGAGACGCGGCTGCCCATTCTCTGATAGATATTTCCCAGGGAAGACGTCTGCATCACCGTCGCTATACAGCAATACAAGTAACATAATAATGTCCTCCTAGCCGAATTCGGCCACGGTGGCCAGTCTCAACAGAGATTGGCCAACTGCGCGGGACATATTATAGTGTGTACGTGTAAGTGTACTCTTATAATTTTTCACTAGAAATTCCTCGTGAAAGCTTTTACCGAGTAATTTTACTAATATTGTAGCTTAGTTCAGTAACAATGGCCCCGGGGCGCTAAGCTATGCAACTTAACTTACTTTAATGTCGTTGCATTTCTGTCTAATGTCCTTCTTATGAAAGAAACAGAATATCGCCTGTTGGTATAGTAGATAATGACCCTGAATGTAAAGCCAGGGGTCATAAGTTCAAGACAATAAAATTCTTTGTGTGATGAACACGATGATAGGTTATGTCTGGATGTAATTTATCTAAAATACTAAAATTTATTTGCTAAAATATGATTTCCTCCCGACCGAATTTCGGCCACGGCGGCCGGTCTTAATGGAGACTAGCCAATTGCGCAGGACATATTATAGTGCACAAGTGTGTGCGCAAACACAGGAGCACTTTCTATTCCATCACTCTCATGATCCGATGGGACGCCTTAGCGACACGACCGGAAAGAGGTCAGGCACAGGACCGACGGCTTTACGTGCTCTCCGAGGCACGGGGGTATAATACCGCCAACTCCCGGAGTTCGGGCTGATGCTGAGAAATTTTTCTTTTCACAGTAAATTCCCAAAATCACTTTTTGCCCGACCCGGGATTTGAACCCAGGACCTCGTTAACTGCGGGTGAACACGCTACCGCTAGACCAACGAGGCAAGTAACATAAATAATGAAAGAATAAATTGAAGTTACGAATTCTGTAAATAGAATAATATTGGTTACTCTTTTATTTTTCCAATCTAAAACATTTCAATGGAATCGAAAAATAAAAAGCAATATTCCGTTATGTTTCTTAAAAAAATATGTATATAGTTATTACCTTTTCGTTCTTCTACTGCAAGTGTTATGCCAAAAATTTATTCAGTTTATATAGTCAATTTTTATCGTTAAATGTCTAATGGTAATTATGATGAAATTCACGTGATTACATTATTAAGATAATTGATAAACATCTCCTAAAACGAGGCCTACACTATCGTATTTTGATGTACGATAAAGTAGTCCGACAAGTTGTTATTAATATATATGTATCATTAGCTGTAATCTCGACTTATTCCGCGTGCAAAATAAACAACGATCCCTGTCTCCAGGCACATACTATCTAATCAGTGTAAAAATTTAACGTTTTTCGTACAAAATTACAAGCTGTAGGTTACCGCCTATGAGAAGAATTATAAATAATGTCCTCCTAGCCAAATGTCAGCCACGGCGGCTAGTTTTAATAGAGATTAGCCATCTGCGCGGGATATATTATACTGCACAAGTGTGTGCGCAAACACAGGAGCACTTTCTATTCCATAACTCCCATGATCCGGCGCCTAGCGACACGACCGGAAAGAGTTCAGGTACAGGACCGACGACTTCACGTGCTCTCCGAAGCACGGGGATATAATACCGCCAACGCCCAGACTTCGGGCTGATGATAAATTTTCTTATTACAGAAAAGTCCCAAAATCACTTTTGATCCGACACAGGATTTGAACCCAGGACTTTGTTCCTTGCGGGTGAACACGCTACCGCTAGATCAACGAGGCAGTCAAAATTATATAAATAAATAATAATTGTCTTGTAAAAACTTATAGATAGATAATATGAAAAATATTAAAACAAATCTATCACATTTGAATTTTATAGCATTATTCGCAATGCAAAGCGTTAATATAATCTCAAAAATTAATGTTTTCTTAAATTTATGATTTCCCATTTTTGAGATTATATTAACGCTTTGCATTGCGAATAATGCTATAAAATTCAAATTTAATAATTTAGAAGGTATTATTAATATGATATGATCTTTCACATGCAACTGTGAACATATGAGTCGGCCATGTTTCTAGAAAATAAAGCCGATAGATAATACCTACATCCTCCGGAAGGGTGTTAGCAAGGGAAGCCTAAATTTGATTTGCCGGCGTGTATCATTTGTAGCTTAACGCAGAGCGATTACCCCTGATTGGTAGATGGTGCAGGTTTGAGCCCCGCCGGACAATTGAATTTATGATTTCCCATTTTTGAGATCTATCACATGCCAATGTAAAGGTTTAGGTGTTAATGCCAACAAGGCAGATAGACTTTCGCTAGTATAACTTGCAACCGTAACTTCATCAGCGTATAAATTTACGAAAGCTTAACTTGCACTTGCAGTAAGCACGCATTTGAGACTTTCTTCATAAAATAACTAACCAACTTTCAGTCCCTCTCCTAGCTGAACTTAAATCCCCTATTTGACACACTTAGTGGTTTAGGGGACTCACTTCCAAAATCTAGGAAATATTTATTAAATATCCAATTTCAACCATATATAATGCTTCAGATGGTTCTTGACAATAACTTCATACAAGCTAACTAAATATCACTACTATTATAAAATAAATTGTATAAATGTTTTAACATTCCGTGTACCTAAATATCTGTAATATGCAACTAGAAATAATAACTGTATTACTTCAAACATATTCTGACTATTTACAAACGCTTTTTTAAAGTCTACGTGAATAAAAACCTTTTTTATTTTATTTTACTTATTTAATGCATTCGCATTAATTGATATAAAGTGTAAAAACGATGTTGTTATGTTTTATTGTCAAAATTGTGTTTGTTTTGTTCTTATTTTATCATTGTTTTGTCCGTGACATACTTGAATGTTAAGTATTTAAGTTAATGTCCCGTGACAGTCACTTGGCACCATCAGAATTACCAGCGCTAGAACAACAAAATGTTCTAGCTAATGCTGAGATGGTGCCATTTCAGGCTTGCACGGACAACTAGTGTCTGTTTTTTTATTTTTATTTGTCATTATGTTATTTTATATTTTTGTTGTCTGTGCATTATTCTGAATAAATGTTTTTCTTTCTTTTTCTTTCTTTCTATATACAAACTTTCAAATATTATGGATGATTTACGCAAAAATATTAACCTTTTGGTTAGATAATCTAAAATATTTTGGAGGAAGAATTTGTTTAGTGGTGGCCTTCTTTCGGCAGATATGATGTCTTGTGTCAATTTAGCTTAATTTCAATCATACATTGTTTTATTAGGTCTTTACCTATGAAATTGCCGTTCTGCAGTACTGGCCATTTCAAATCAAAATAATTTTTGTTTGGCTAAGAATTCTAATTTCAAATTAATTTTATTTTAAAAACATGGATTCTTTTTTCCAAAAGTAGTCATTTCTTTATTGATTAGTGTTACATTTTCATCGCATTTCAATCTTTTTCGTCATCATGGATACGTTAAAAATTCGAGTAATTATGGAATATGAGTACCGTCGTGGCAGCAACGCGGCACAAGCGGCACGCAACATCAACGACGTTTACGGAGCTAACACTACAAACCAACGCACCACCTGTTATTGGTTTGCTCGCTTCCGTTCTGGAAATTTCGACCTGAAAAATGTACCTCGCGGTCGTCCGAAGACTTTGGTCGACAATGACGAATTAAAGGCGGTTGTGGAAGCTGATGATACACAATCTACGGCTGAATTAGCAGCAGCTTTCGACGTTAGCGTCAAAACAATATTGGTCCATTTGCGTCAAATTGGCAAGGTAAAAAAGCTTGACAAATGGGTGCCCCACGAACTCAATGATCGCCAGCGCGAAGTACGCGTCGAGACGTGCCTTGCACTGCTCAACAGACACACAAATGAAGGAATTTTGAACCGCATTGTTACCTGCGATGAAAAATGGATTCTGTTTGATAACCGCAAGCGCTCAGCAAGTTGGTTGGATCCTGGTTCAGCACCTAAACAATGCCCTAAACGAAAACTTACCCCTAGAAAAGTGATGGTCACTGTTTGGTGGTCTAGCGCCGGTGTGATTCATCACAGCTTCTTACCAAACGGGGTGAGCATTACTGCAGATGTGTACTGTGAAGAACTGAGCACAATGATGGAGAAGCTGGCGCATCTCCAACCAGCATTGGTCAATCGCTCGTCTCCGCTGCTCCTGCACGACAACGCGCGACCTCATACTGCACAGCAGACGGTCTCCAAGTTGCAAGAACTGGGGTTGGAAGCTCTCCGTCATCCGCCCTACTCACCAGACCTTGCGCCTACAGACTACTACTTTTTCCAGAATTTGGATAACTTCTTGGCGGGAAAAAAATTCAATACCCGAGAGGCAGTACAAAATGCCTTTGAAGAATTTGTTGCCTCCCGTCCAGCTGATTTCTTTAAGAAGGGCATCAATAAACTGCCACTGCGATGGCAAAGATGCATTGATTGCATGGGTGATTACTTCGATTAATACAAATAAAAAAATTCATGAAAAAAATTCGTTTAAATTTTTTCATACAAAACGGCAATTTCATAGGTAAAGACCTATTATATTAGCTTCAGTCTGGTCCGTTTGTCGCACACGGGGTGTTAGTTACCCCGTGTACGACCAGTAAAAGCTGGCACTAATCCCCCAACTAACTTATGCTGAGCTTTTGACCTATTTGTAAGAGCAATATAATTTGACTGGCTCGTTGGTCTAGCGGGTTCAAATCCCGGGTCGGGCCAAAAAGTGATTTTGGGATTTTTCCGTAAATAGAAATTTCTCAGTCTCAGCCCGAAGTCTGGAAGTTGGCGGTATTACACCCCCGTGCCTCGAAGAGCACGTAAAGCCGTCGGTCCTGTGCCTGATCTCTTTCCGGTCGTGTCGCTAGTCGTCCCATCGGATCATGAGAGTGATGGAATAGAAAGTGCCCCTGTGTTTGCGCACACACTTGTGCACTATAATATGTCCTGCGCAATTGGCTAATCTCCATTGAGAATGGCCGCCGTGGCCCAAATTCGGCCGGGAAGACATCATAAATTAGCGGTCTAAAAATGGTTAAAAATATTTTCAACAAGTACCAATTGTATCTGAGTTGGGACTTTTAAAAATAAAATTATAGGTGCCCTGATTACTGTAGTCAATTATTATCATACTCTAGAACATTCTATCTTCTAATAATTATTATGTAACAATCTATTGGCGTTGGGGTTTTACAGTAGATATCTTTTCACTGGTCTGATTAGTTTCTAAATCACAAAGAATGTTTGATGCCAATCGGTTGTAATTAGCAGTGATATAGAAATTTTTATCACTGCTAATCACAACAAGCCTATTCCTTTTTTAAAGGCCGGCATCACACTTGCAGCCCCTCTGAAGTTGAGTGTCTATGGGTGCCGGTGACCACATACCATCAGGTTGCGCGCTTTCTCGCTTGCCTCGTTATTATATAAAAATAATATAATAGCACTATATATTTTCGTTTTGACATCTGATCTATGTATATATATTATATATTACAGGTTACAGTAATGTTCCTAAATAATTTCATAAATAATAAGTTTTTTAATTGACGATCACCATAGCCTAGTTGGTAGTGCTCCTGCCTACGAAGCTGGTGGTCCTGGGTTCGAATCCCGGTTAGTGCAAATATTTGTGTGATGAGCACGAATTTTTTTCTGAGTCATGGATGTTTTCTATGTATATAAGTATTTATCTATCTATATAAGTATGTATATCGTCGCCTGGTACCCATAGTACAAGCTTTGCTTAGTTTGGGCCTAGGATGATCTGTGTGACATTGTCCTTATATATTATTATTATTAGGTATGTCTGTAAGTTTGTAATGAGCTAGCGTGGGCAGGCCTCCTTCAAGATGGACCGATGATCTTGTGCGGGTTGCTGGAAAGCGCTGGATGCGGATAGCGCAAGACCGGCAATTGTGGAGATCTTTGGGGGAAGTCTTTGTCGTAGTGGACGTCTTTCGGCTGATATGATGATGATGATGAGCTAATAATGTCTTAAAAGACTTTCGTACACAACCCATTTCATAGAAAAATTAACATACAGTCAAAACAAAATGGTGGAGTATGAAATCAGAAAATATTTAATTCAAAGCAACATTTAAGATTCCCTAACAAAACAGTTTGTCTTCCATCATTGAAACAGATGTATAAAAAACAAGCAAATTTGAATCCAGGTAGGGCATAATAAATTATTCGGTAGAGCTCCGGCCATAGCAAATGGGCCTCCATTCTCTACCAAATGACTCTCAATATAAAATCAATGACTTTTTACAGAATCTGAGACGACTACGCTTCCTGAAGACTGTTTGCTCCAAGTTTGGAAAGCTGAGCGTTTTTAAATATGTTTAATAAAATGGTTACATGTTAGGTACTGGCGGTACTGCTCAATAAATTTAGAATTAGCCGTAATAATAAAATTAGCCGTGATGTTTCTGGCTTAGAGAAAATAAAAGGGCCACCCCGTTCCATTATTTTATAAGTCTCCAAATCCAACTATTTAATATTTTAATTAGCTATAAGTAAGATTATAAGTGTTCAGGTTCTCTTAAATGTGAGCTGCACTGACACATGAATTGTTCATTTGTTATTTTACCTGAATACACCAGAGAACCAGCGCTGCAACAGTTAATGTCGCATCTATTGCTGAGATGGGACCAATTGGGACTCGCACAGTTAGCAATTAATCAATTGTGATAAACTCAGAGTCTTGCTAGGAAAATTCTATCATTTAAGTTTTAAAGTTTCTGTTAGCACGTTAAGATGTTTATACATGTCACTAGTCGATTCCATCCTCGGTTATGCGCTTGATTGCTATGGACTAACATTTAAAACAAATATGCATAAACTAGAAACAATTCAAATTAGATTCATTAAAATGTTAGTAAACAAAAAAAAATAACAAAAATGCGAAAATTATTACACCTAACTTTTCAAAATCTGTAAAATTCTCTACCTGTAAGTAAAAAACATTAGTTCCTTCTGGCAATAAACAACCATAGCAATCAAGAACATAACCTAATACATGTAAGCAATAAGTACAATACGCGCTCGATGTCAACCGGCAGACTTACAGTACCCAGAATTACAAACTATCATGAATTTACTATCTTTAAGAAAACGCTTGCCGTACCTGCTAAATAGTCTGCCGGATGACATTTGGCATGAATCAGTTAAAAATAAATTTAAGTTAAAAAAATACTTATTAGATTTAATTTAATGTAATGTAAATATTTTTAGTAGTAGTTAGTTATTTTTTGTTATAAGATACATAGATGCTGTACAGAGACTCGGTCCTACAGTCAAACCGATTACACGGTTTTGTGGGACAAATGTAAAAACTTTTGAAAATATGTTTGTATAAATAAAAAATTAAAATAAAAAAAAATAGAATTTCTTTATGTGTAGCTATATATTAGTATTATCTGTGCTTGTTTTACTGCATAAATATATTTTCTTGTTCTTCTGGTTCGCGACCCCCACTGGTTGGACCAGTGGGTGTCGCGAAAATGCGACTCAGGAAGACACCAGGTAGTCGAATAGCATCGCCACCTATATACTAGCCACCACCTAACTGCGGTTGACAAATCGCATGCCAAGGGCGGTGACTAAACCGCTCGCAATATGATGTGATGAAATGTGGCTACATCATAGAAACCTTTGTGTCCACTAGTGTAGAAGCTATGCCCTCTTTAAATCAATTAGGGGCATTTTTAAAACGAAGCCCCTGAACCGGCTTGTAACTAAAGAAGTAAAACATTCTAGCATGGTGAATTTTCTTGTTGATCGAACAGTGCAAAAAAGAAAACCTTACCTTAGTTTTGAAAGTAGAAGTAGAAGAATATGAAACCTAGATTAGTTACTTTTTATTGCACCAATACATAATATATAAAGAAGATAAAATCTACGGTAAGGATGGACGCATAAACAATCAAGCTTCCAGACAAACGCGTAATGGGCTATAAGACTGAGGAAGGAAAAGAAGTTGCTGGCAGTATAATCTAGTCATTTGAGTAGAATACCGTACTGTCTCAAGTAGAAAGTTTTTGATAAGTGTTTTGCCCGTGACAGCTTTTGCTATGGGCCTTATAAGGGAGTTCAAAGTCATGAAAATGCTTGGTGTTTATTAGTACTACCAAAATCCATAGGCGAACCAAAATTACCAATATAGCCCAAAAATTTGACAAGCTGAAGTGGCAGTGGGCAAGGCAAATAGGTCGCAGAAATGGTGGCCGCTGAAACAGAAAGCTTCTCGAGTGGAGGCCCAAATCTAGAAGAGACGGCGTAGGAAGGTCTTCTACAAAATGGGCCGATGATCTTGTGAGGGTCGCTGGATGCCGGTAGCGCAAGGGCGGCAATTGTGGATTTTTTTTTGGGGGAGGTCTGTCTCCAGCTGTGGAATTCTTACGAATGGCATGATGATGATGAGGAGTAATTTATATACCTACATACATATTATCATGCACAGATTTTAGTATTATTTTCATTAGGTCTTCTCCGATTGTTTTAGCACATGATGTGAGGGTCCTAGGCTTAATCGCTTTATTTTGTGTAATTGGACCGCGTCCATGCGCCAACGACAACCAAATGAGCATCATTCAAAAGCCCTTTGGGTTCTTAAATAAATCGCTTTATCGTATTTGTAACATCAATTCCCTTAAAAGGCGTACCTTCTCATTACAATAGGTACATTTAAAGAGACGCACTGAATAATTGATGTACCAGATCGGTTTACAAAGGTATGTTCACTTACTTATTTTTCGCGTGTGCTATTGTATGTACATATAAATTGTGTTTGGTGACCAACATGATGGTTTTTTCTACTGAAAAGGTTTGATTATACCAGGATATAATTATAACGTCAATGGTAATGTCAATTGCGTCTGCCATATATTTATTTTGTTTTGTATCTTGAGCAACTCCAGATGAATAAACAATTCAAACGTTCCTTAACAAGAGACAATTAGTTACATCCAAATCTTCACGAAAAGTTAAAAAACTTTCAATAAAAACTTACTTTTGAAGCATGGCATTGTAACACATGGATAATGAAACAAACAATCACAGAAAGATCGGAAGCATTTGAGATGTGGTGCTGGCAAAGAATGAAACTGATTAGTTTGACACAGAAATGATCTAATGAATAGGTTTTGAAGTGGTAAAAGAAATAAGGTACATATTAACAACTATTGAGAATAGTAAAGGAAAAATACTGGAAAAGGAAAGATACCACTTTAAACGACACGATACTATTATAAAAAAAACATGATGGAAAGAAAGTAAAGAGGGGAAGAGGAAGGCGAAGACCCTCATAAATGAACTAGATAAAGTCAAAATTAAATGCTGTGTGGTATCCAAAGGTACCCATAGAACAGGGTAGAATGGTATTAACTCCAACAACAATAGAATTACTCTTAAGATGATGTATGTGGAATTTCTTCGTTCTTTAAATATGAATTCTCTTTTCTTATTTGTTAGGAACTGATTTCAGAATGGTGCCATATAATATTTGTCCCTATCAGTTGTCATTTTAAGAGAGGTAGGGCCTAGCGTTCATTCGCTCGAAGAGCAGTCCGACTGGGGAAGTACCTCCACCTTACAAAAGACATTCCTTAATAATAACATTAATAATTTAATGTTGTTTTTCTGAGTGTGAGTAAGGTCGCCAGAGCTCATCGGGGTGGGGGGGAAGGGTCAGCAACACTTGTTTGCTGACTCTTAAAGGCCGGCAACGCACCCGCGACTCCTCTGGTGTTGCGAGTGTCCATGGGCGGCGGTGGTCACTTAACATCAGGTGATCCACTTGCTCGTTTGTCGACCTCTGCCATAAAAAAAAAATAAAATAAAAAAGTCATACACACAAGTTAAAGTCGGTTCATCCTCGATGCATCTTTAGAAGACGATTAAAAAGATTGCATTATAACGTGCCACAGTCTTCTTCTAAGCGAGTCAATGATAAAAACAGACTAACGGAACAGAGACGTGATCCTCACCTCATTAGAAGGCTCAGGATCTCTTCATAAGTGTGTGCGACTAGAGTGTTTTTAACTACTATGCGCAAAAGGTGTGCATCTTTGGTGCGCAGGGTGTGGGCTACCTCAAACACTATACTGGCAATGTTTGCAGACAGGCTGGACTGCATCTATATAAATCACTGCTGTTCAACTTCGCATGGAGTGGTGCAGCGGTGATTGTAATACATTTTTAGTTTATTTGTTATTTTAGTTTTTAATATTTTTGTAATTTACTAACATAGGCTTAATTTGTTGTTCTTATGTATTACTAACCAAATCTGAGTCATGGATACTTGAAAATAAAGGATTTATCATAAATATAATATAATATATAATCTTGGGGCCAATATTCACACACGGCCATCTGATCCCAAACTAAGCAGAGCTTGTACTATGGAAACCAGATAACTGATATACCAATATACTAATTCCCTTGTGTAAATACATACTTATATAGATAATTACACTCAGACTCAGGTCAAACAGACATGTTCATGTACACAAATATCTGTCCTGGGTGGGAATCGAACCCACAGGGGCAGTTGTAATTTAACTGGCCTGTTGGTCGAATAATTAATAACCCTTACTGATAAGCCGAGGATTAGTTGGATAAGTTTATAATGTACCCAACGACCCTGTACCTACCTGTATTTTAGCATTTGAATGCCTCGTTGGTCTAGCGGTAGCGTGTTCCACCGCAGATAATGAGGTCCCGGGTTCAAATCCCGGGTCGGGTAAAAATTGATTTTGGGATTTTTCCCTAAAACTAAATTTCTCAGTCCCAGCCCGAAGTCTGGAAGTTGGCGGTATTACACCACCGTGCCTCGAAGAGCACGTAAAACCGTCGGTCCTTTACCTGAACTCTTTCCGGTCATGTCGCTAGGCGTCCCATCGGATCATGAGAGTGATGGAATAGAAAGTGCCCCTGTATTTGCGCACACACTTGTGCACTATAATATGTCCTGCGCAATTGGCTAGTCTCCATTAAGACCGGCCGCCGTGGCCGAAATTCGGTCGGGAGGAAATCATATTTTAGCAAATAAATTTTAGTATTTTAGATAAATTACATCCAGACATAACCTATCATCGTGTTCATCACACAAAGAATTTTATTGTCTTGAACTTATGACCCCTGGCTTTACATTCAGGGTCATTATCTACTATACCAACAGGCGATATTCTGTTTCTTTCATAAGAAGGACATTAGACAGAAATGCAACGACATTAAAGTAAGTTAAGTTGCATAGCTTAGCGCCCCGGGGCCATTGTTACTGAACTAAGCTACAATATTAGTAAAATTACTCGGTAAAAGCTTTCACGAGGAATTTCTAGTGAAAAATTATAAGAGATAATTGCAAAATAACGTTCATGCAATTTTCTTAACAATTTTATAATAAGATTTTGCGAGTGACTGGACGAGTAGCCGTTGTATTATGACCCCTAGTTTTAATATTTTAGAAGCGGTTGAGGGGTCGTGTTTAATTGGATACATGTATAAAGGATGAAAGTCCTTTACCGAGTGTTACCTAATATTTACTAACGGGATGTTTTACGTCATAATTATTTGGATACTTGAAGCACAATAGTTAATTTCGAAGCACTTTATCATTTATGGAAGGGTTGCTTAATATAATATTTTTACACAAAACACTGGGTTTATATATTGGGTTAGTAAATTACTTAATCTCTTATTCACTTAAAGCGACAGTTTCACATAACGTCTTCATAAAAATAACTTTTGAAACCTGGGATTTGAAACCAGGACCCCATGATCTGCTAACACGCTGCCACTAGACCAAGGACCACTATAATACAAATACCGTAATATTATAATATAATAATTCATATTATTATGCACCTTAACGTTCTCCAAAGATCGCTAAGATTTCATTCGCTTACATATATTCCACTTTAGTCAACTAATTATAGGCAAAATTCATATATAGTGCGTAAAGCAATAATTTTAATCAATTCCCAAGATATTTAGACACTAAATGCTAAAACATTGGCAACTTTCCCACCTCTGTATCCAGAACTAGCTACCAAGATCCTGTACCTATTGCAGTATCATGTCAGCCAAAGTACTTCTTCTGCTGGACAAAAGCCTCCTCAAAGAATGGGGGGATTTGCCATAATCTAACTTGTTACTAAATTGTTACTTCTAATAATAAGCTCAATAACCCCAATTTAGAGAAAAGAAAAAATAAAAACCTTTACAGGTTTCAAGGGACACCCGGATGGAACGAAGTTATTTCTTAGTATTTATTACGTACAAAAAATCTGTATACACTCAACAAAAATAATCGTCGCGACACCACACTGTTCAAAGTGAAATAGAAATGAAAATATCTGGTTTGCTTTCTATAAGAGAGAGAGACAGACAGAAAAACATGCGCACGCCGCACAGCTGCAAAAAGTGTCGTGACAACTTTTCGTGAGAATTTTTTCCATCTAGCCCCCTTTCACAAAGCGCGATAAGGAACTTCGTTACAAAAAAAAAATAACGCCACGTTTGGCAGACGGGTTGGCGATCGCAGTTTGATAGTCATAGTTCACAGAAAGACGCTGGTGCCCGTTCTCTGGTAGGTATTCCCTCGGACGATTTCTACGACCCCCACGGGATGAGATGGGGTGATGATATTCTATGCCGTCACCAAACAGCGTACCACATTCCACCTAAAATCCATTACCATTTAATCTGTAGAAATACATGTCCAATCAGCATCCAATCATGTGCGTACACGCATGAAATGTTACTATGCTGATAATATATTATTTGACGTTTATTGTTTCAGGTAATGAGTTGATAGCCATCAGTTACATAATCTATTCATCATTTCAGCGTAGGTAAGTTTATATATAATATTTTTTCGTCCCGAATACGAGCTTCGAGTCGCAAGTCTTCAATAATATAATCTCATTTTTCCAAATTTTAAATCCATTTAAAATTTGTAAAAATGATTTTATGTTAACATAAACTTGAAAGGAGGAATTATAAAAAAAAAAAACAAAAAATGCCTCTGAGATGCCTTAACGATTTTCGTCTAATGACTACAAACGAAAACGATAGCTTAACCTGCCCTCCAACTGTTTTAAAAAGTAAATTATATTTATTTGTTTAAGGGACTGAATTTATTTATTTTTACGAATTAATATTTTCAAGAAATTTAAGCTGTAGTATATGTACTGGGCGGTTTGAACATCTCGGCAACTAGGGTAAGTCCATACGATAGGTAAGTAAGTAGATCGTTAAGAAACGTCGGAGACCTTCTGGGCAGCTGGAACAACTCCTATCCATACATTAAAGAAAAAGATAAGGGAAATATAAGAATTATAATGTTTATGTACCCATCAGGACTCTCCCGCAACTTAAAGTAAGTGTCCTTGTAGTTTCTGGCCCATGAAAGAATCACAGGACCATCCCATACCACGTGGGTGTCGTGAAAGGCGACTAACCTAAATTAAATAATGACATTTATTCAGCACTTGGGTATTTACATACACTTGTACTTGTCAAGCTCACAATGTATTACATAACAAAGCATGTTTTTAGTATTTTAATATATTATTTATTTAATACTAGAATATTATCTTATGTTACATAGCTGTGCCCCGCGGTTTTACCTGCGTTAACTTTTATAAATTATCACAGCTCCTCCCCCGTGGGTGATAGCGTGATAATATGTAGCCTATATGTTGACCCGAAATTTGAAGTAAATCCTTGCAGTACTTTTCGAGTTTAGCCCGGACATACATACAGACATATAGACAAACATTCTAAAAACTATATTTGGCCTCGATATCGATTGTAGATCACGCCCCAAGTATCTTTTTTAAAAAATATTCTATGTACAGTTTTGCCTTTCCTACGATTTTATTATAATGAAATAATGAAATTTATTCAGCACTTGGGTATTTACATACACTTGTACTTGTCAAGCTCACAATGTATTACATAAACACAGTTTAAAAACAGTAATTAAAATAACAAACTATTTTAAATTAGTCCGTCCGTGCGGTCTGTTTCGTCACATGTATTTTTAATATCCTTAAATAAATATTAAATAGCAAGTTACTAAGCTATTATTGTTACATTTAGCAATAGTATATCAAATTAAAGAATTGAAAACAACGAGCAGTTGGCTAGCGCACAAGGCTCTCAACCAGTAGCTTAATTTAAGCGACTAATACCTGAAGGCACTCTTATGGGGTTCGGGCCACAGCTCAGGCGGCCGCTGAAGTAAAAAGATAGAATTCGAAATGGGGGTCAGGTCACTTGCACGGGATTACCGATCACGTGTTAAGGGGATAATGCGATCCTCGCCGCTGAGGATCCTACCCTAGCTAGCCTGCGGCTTTCTCTAGCTATCCAATTATCGAAAAAATCAACAAATCCAAATATCGAATCACCAACTCGCATGCCAAGCATGGTGATTACGATAAACCTCTCCAAATGGCAACGTTATAAAATCTTTTGTGGGCGGCTTATGAATCAATTGCATAAAAATTGTACGTCATATAAAGGAAAATTCGTAAGGTATATTCATAATCTCCCTTATGAATTTCGTTGTATGACGTCATACAAAGGAAAATTCGTAAGGTAGATTCATGATCTACCTTACGAATTTTCCTTTGTATGACGTACAATTTTTACGCAATTGACTCTTATGTCCATCAGTGGGCGATATAAGAGTGATGATGAATGTTCTGTTACATACAACCCCAGTCAAGATATAAGGCAAAAAAACCCTTAGTTTCTTCTTTTCGTTTGAAAGCCTGACATGAATATCAAATTTTAAATAACCAAACTTTGTACATATAACGCGAAATAACATAATAACAGTAACCCTTGTCATCCAATACAAAAGTTAATATCACTGAAAAATAACCAGAATTTTCAAACACAGCAATAAATCATTTGTATTATTAAATTACAAGCGAGCAAGTGAAATTTACGATTGTGTGGAATTCCATTCCATAGGTATATAATTTTGTGATTGAATCGTGATATTGTGTAGCTTGTAGCTGTATCTATACATATAATAAAATCATAGGAAAGTCAAAACTGTACATTGAATATTTTTTTAATAGGATACTTGGGGCGTGATCTACAATCGATATCAAAGCCAAAAATATAGGTTTTAGAATTTTTGTCTGTTTATCTGTTTGTCTGTATGTATGTCCGGGCTAAACTCAAAAAATTCTGCATGGATTAACTTCAAATTTTGCATGAATATTACTAAGAGGTCGGGTCAAAATTTAGGCTATATATTACCACACTATTACCTACGGGGGAGGAGCTGTGATTATTTACAAAGATTAACGCGGATAAAATCGCGGGGCACAGCTAGTTTAAAATTAAGATAGGCCACTTCATAAGGAGTATAATATAATTTAAGTCGCGTCTGAAATTAAATTCTGGTGTATCTATGTATTCTTACTTACTTACGGACTTACGGACTTTCAGTGACTTTAAGTGCCCTCCTAAGTACGGAGACGCTCAAGAATCAAACCACTTTGGTGATCACTCTATCTATAAAGCGCAATTTATAAAGGCAGTAAATAACATGTCGTTCTCATGTCGTTCTCATGTCCTTTACTTGCGTTTATAAAATGCAGCTATGGATTGACCCCGAGCCTTGTTGCTTAACCTCACCAATCACGGCGAGAGCATCTAGCTATGAACGCCTTGAAATGTATTCTTAGTCAGTTACACTCAACAATAATATGATGGCTGATAAATATACTTATTTATTTGTGTTATTTTATAGAAAAAATACACCCAGACAGTCGTTATAAACACAAGGTCCGCCATAATAATAATATTTAATTCGTACCTTAATATAGACAGAACCATTCAGACAATATCTAGTAAAAATATAGCTAAAATTTAAAATTTAGATAATTAAACCTACACATGCTCCTTGACAATAACTTAATTTAAGTTAGTTAAATATCGTTACTGTTATAAAATAAATCTTATTGTAAATTATTTCCTACAATCCGTGTACCTAAATATCCATGTGTACCTAGAAATTATTATAAATTAATACGACGAACATGTTCTGACTATTTACAAGCGCTTTTTTAAAGTCTACGTGATCAAAAAACCTTTTTTATTTTATTTTTATTTTAGAACAAATAATCGTGCTCTTCATTCAAAATATTGCCCTAGGTGGGGATCAAACCCACAATCTCCGGTTTAACAGTGAGGATCAATAACCACGTGATCAACAGGCTAGTAAATTCTTTAGTATAACAATAACATTTGTATTGCTTCTCCCTAACAGAGTTTATTTTTAATAACTAGGTACATATCATCTTCATCATCATCACATCAGACGAAAGACTGCTGGACAAAGCCCCTCCCCCAAGATCTCCATAATTGTCGGTATTGCGCTATCCGCATCTAGTGATTTCCAGCCGCCCTCACAAGATCATCGGTCCATCTTGTAGGGGGCCTACCCACGCTGCGTCTTCCGGTTCGTGGTCGCCACTCGAGAACCTTTCTGCCCCAACAGCCGTCGGTTCTACGAGCTATGTGTCCTGCCCACTGCCACTTCAGCTTGGTAATTCTTCGGGCTATGTCGGTTACTTTGGTTCGCCTGCTTTGTTTGGTACATTATAATAATAATAATTGATTTATTGACAGGCAACAAGGCCCACTTGTTAGTAATAAATTTTAACTTAAAACTAATGTTAATAAATACAATTAAAGATATTACACACTCACAATGACACAAACAAAACAATTATTACAGCTGTACCACTGCTACATGACGCATATGTTTTACTAGCTGGGCCCCGCGATTTCATCCGCGTTAATCTTTATAAATTATCACAGCTCCTCCCCCATAGGTGATAACGTGATAATATGTAGCCTATATGTGGACCCAACGTCTTAGTAATATTCATGCAAAATTTTAAGTAAATCCATGTAGTACTTTTTGAGTTTAGCCCGGACATACATACAGACAAACAGATAAACAGACAAAAATTCAAAAACTATATTTTTGGCATCGATATCGATTATAGATCACCCCAAGTATCCTTTAAAAAAATATTCAATGTACAGTTTTGACTTTCCTACGATTTTATTATATGTATATATGCATCGTGCAGCAGTGGTTTACTTATACAACATGTAACTTAATTAACGCACATCCTGAAAATAGTTTGTTCAGAATCGTTTACTGAATCGATTTATACCATTTTTAATATGGGTAATTATTTTAACAGAAATCAATAAAATTACGAATATTATTGTCATATTAACCCTGTACAGTCAAAACAGTCAAATTGAAATGGACCGTATGTCATACCAATAAGAATTTAAAGTACCAGTTTTATTTGTATTCATACAAATACCATCATTCAATTCAAAATAAAGAAAAATAAACTTCATTCCTAGAAACTAAATTAGTAAATAACAATGCATATACATGTTAAATTAAAAATTCAGTGTATGTATTACGATTATAACATAATATTCTAATTGGGGTGTTTGAGGGTTGTGCGTTAATTACGTTACATGTTGTATAAAGTCAAATCTGCTTGCAAACATTTTTAGGATGCTGTTGTTACTGGCTATAACCCTGCACACAAGTGACTCGCTACGTCTCCTCATTAAAGGCAATAAATAATTATGAAATGATTTTTTAGATGGTAATTTTTAACAATACATATTTATTTCTCAGCATTTCTGAAAAATCAAAACTCTCCTCGAATTTATAAAATATCCGAAATAGGTTTAAGTAAAGCTTCTTTAATTAAGTCCGTATTATGTAAATGTAGATAGCGTTTTAGGTTCTTCGTATTGAATAAAGACTAGGCAAGTAAACGATGGACGTGACATGAATAATTTAGAAGACGACTTTAATATAGATTGATATTTTAGCTTTTGCAGAACAGAAGCCCTAAGTAAAACTAAATGAAATTGAAAAAATATTTAAAATCTGATTGTTTATTTATTTATTTTTGGCTTACCAACAGTAACTTATACTAATACATAAGATAAATTCGGTACACAGAACAAATTCCAGTATAGTTACTACATATAGGCGAGCACCACAATCTCAATATAAACAAAGTGGGGTACAATTGCTACTGAAACTAAAATAATAAAACTAAATAACAAATAAAAAAAAAGTATGTAAAATAATAAAAAAAAAGAATGAAAAATAAATAAATTAGATTCTCGTGTAAATAGAATAGGTTCGAAGCCCACAATTCGTTAGGTTTTTATCATCATTGTTATCTTGAGACTGTGAAGGAGTGGAATGCTCTGCAGCCTCTACTCCCCAAGAAAAATAAGAAACTTCATTTATTTTATACTAGCTGTTGCCCGCGATTTTACCGGCGTTAGACTTTATAAATTATAGCCTATGTGTTATTCGGATTATAAGCTATATTATTACACAGTTTCATCAAAATCGATTCGGTAGTATTTGCGTGAAGAAGTAACAAACATACACACTCAGAAACTTTCGCCTTTTCAATGTTTGTGTGATTTCATTGGTTGGCAGGTACTCCACACCACGTTATATATAATTTTTATTCGAAGCACCATTGATTCTTTAAAATTCATGTTATCATCATGTCAGTCGTCCACTGGTGGACAATAATAATGTCCTCCTAGCCGAATTTCGGCCACGGCGGCTGGTCTCAACAGAGATTAGCCATCTGCGCAAAGGCTTTACGTGCTCTCCGAGGCACGGGGGTATAATACCGCCAACTCCCAGACTTCGGGCTGATGCTGAGAAATGTTTCTTTATACAGAAAAGTCCCAAAATCACCTTTTGCCCTGACCCGGGATTTGAACCCAGGACCTCGTTCTCTGCGGGTGACGCTACCGCTAGACCAACGAGGCAGTCAAGCTATATTAATAATCTAGTATATTACTTACTCATCATACGGGCAGTTGTTACGTGTCGCTAGTCGTCCCATCGGATCATGAGAGTGATGGAATAAAAAATGCCCCTATGTTTGCGCACACACTTGTGCACTATAATATGTCCTGCGCAATTGACTAATCGCGATTGAGAATGGCCGCCGTGGACGAAATACGGCCCGGAAGACATCATCATCATCATCAATATACCATAATGTATGTACTGTATGTCCTTAGCCAGCGTAGTGGACTATGGGACTATCCCTCCTCCTGTGAGAGGAGGACCTTGCGTTATAAATCATGGTAGACAACAAGACTAATAACAATCGATTACGGATTAATTTCATAATAAATCAATTACTTGTATCTATGTTGATAAGAACTTATGTAATTTCTTTGATGTTTATGTGATTTAACTTATCTAGATAGGTAAGTAACCTAATTATCAACACAAATGAAAAGTCAATAGGCTTAGTGGAATTTATAAAATAGGCCTTGATAATACTTTCAAGATATATTTTGTTTATTTTGAGATAAAGTGTTATGAGCTGATTATTAATTCGCCTATATGTTCGTCACGCGATTTCACTGATATTTAATAACTTCTTTTTTTTTTTTATTTACGTAAACTTTAAAAAAGCGCTTGTAAATAGTCAGAACATGTTTGTAGTAATACAGTTATTATTTCTAGTTACTTCCTACAGATATTTATGTACACGGAATGTTAAAACATATTTACGTTTATTTTATAATGGTAGTGATATTTAGCTAGCTTGTAAATAAATAAATAAAAAAGGTTTTTATTCACGTAGACTAAAAGCGCTTGTAAATAGTCAGAACATATTCGTAGTAATATATAATTAATTTATAATTATTTGGTACATATAGATATTTAGGTACACGGATTGTATGAACACGGATTGTAGGATGATTGAACGACTGATTGAACTGATTTTAAGTTACACATTTTTACTATGGGCAGTAATGCTTACCCAAGTATCAGGGTGGTTAAAGTCCCCCAATAGGTCTCGGAGACGGAGTAACTGACTGGCTGGTTAACGTACCCGCCGAAGCACGGAGACGCTTAGATAGTCAACCATTTCATCGATCACTCTGGTGACCTGGTGGACACCCTATGAATTTTTACAAGAAGTTTGTTTTGCTGGATTTTCTTAGTTGGGGCGCATTGGAACCGCTGGCAGCACTAAAGCGCGACCATCGTTATAAAAACAATGTCTGCCACAATATATTGAATTCTCACCTTAATATAGACAGAACCATTCAGACAAGATGTAGTAAAATATATCTTAAACTATTTTTGGGAATCTAATCCCTGTGTTGCGGGGTACTTTACAAACATATAATAGACGGACACAAATTACATCCAGACTCAGAATAACTATTTATGGGTCACACAAATAGTTGTCCGGCGCGAGACTCGAACCCGTGACACGAAGAGGCGACGTGACTGTCTGCCTAGTTAAATGACTAAATCATTACTATGATAAATTACATGTTATCTCTAAATGTTTTCACAGAACCCGTGTTCCTAAATATCTGTGTGTACCTAAAAATAATTATGTACACTCAACTATATTACTGCAAACATGTACCTACTGATTATATTTACAATCGCTTTTTTAAAGTCTACGTCAATAAAACCTTTTATATTTTTTGTTTAAAGAACTCATAAATAAAATACATGGATATCAGTCCCGAATATTTGATAATTGCTAGGAAAAATTGAAATCTTTACCGCTACCTTCAAAGCGTCGCCTTAATTCTCAGTTCTAAATCTCCTAACTCACCATTTGCATGTACTCGTGGTAATATATTCCCCCTTCTCTTAACGAGACATTAAACAGAAGATAAAAGAGTGTAAGAACGAAAATATCATGGGACTCGAGAAGTGTCGAGTGTGTTTTAATTTGGCTGTATGTATAATTTTTGTCGCGATTCAGAATAAAGGAGATTAGGAATAAATACGGTCCGTATTTTTCTTTCGTGTATATACATTGCTTTCTGGAGCATTTTTAGGGTTCCGTAGCCAAATGGCAAAAACTGACCCCTTATTGATTTGTCATCTCTGTCTGTCTGTCCGTCCGAACGTCACAACCACTTTTTTCCGAAACTATAAGAACTACCATTGAAACTTGGTAAGTAGATGTATTCTGTGAATGGAATTAAGATTTTCACACAAAAATGGAAATAAGAACAGAACAATTTTTTTTTTCATCGTACCCATACAGGTGGGGTATCTATGGATAGGTCTTCAAAAATGATAATGGGGTTCTAATATATTCAGTTTAGAAAACTTCCAAAGTGGTAAAATGTATCCCCCCCCCCCCCTGTAACTTGTAAAATAAAAATATAAAAAAATATTATGTACATTACCATGCAAACTTTCACCGAAAATTGGTTTGATCGAGATCTAGTTAGTAGTTTATTTTTAATAAGTCATAAATCGTTAACCGCAATTACCTTTCATTCACTCAACTCAAATATAATAATAAATAAAAAAAAATATTATGTTAGGTACTTGCTGCTACGGAACCCTTTATGGGCGAGTCCGACTCGCACTTGGCCGGTTTTTTAGAAGTTAAACCGATGACCCTTATAAAGAACTCTAATTACAACCGGGATAAAGCTAAATATCTATTTATAAAATATTAAATACCACATTAAGCTTGACAATAAATAGAATCACGCTTGTTTCTCAGAAGGGTAGGCAGAGACAGCGGATTGCGAATACTGCAATTTTGCCCCGTTTACTGCCATTATATTCTTCATTCATGCTCGCCGGTTCAGGGTACTTCTGACCTCGCCGTTCTTGAGGACATCTTCGATTTGGTCAGATAATGTTCTTCCCCTTCAGGTTGTGCCATTCACACAGGCCAGGTCTTCTTTCATCCATCCTTTCCAAATTCCGAAAGAATCTCGGCATTGAGCTTGATATATGTTACATAACCCAAGTATCATAGACAGCATGAACTTTTCCTTTAAGTAGTCTGCTGTCCCTTAAAAAGTACTCTATAACCCTGAGTTATAGAATACTTTCTAAGGAACAAGCTAAGCACATAGGACTCAGAAGCCATATGTGCTTAGCTGTTCAAATTGAAACGGAATTATATAATACTAGCTGTGCCGCATTAAAGTTTATAAATTATTTGACTTTGTGTTAATCAAGGGTATCAGCTAACTCCATACCAAATTTTATTAAAATCGCTCCAGCCGTTTAGACATGAAGAAGACGTAACAAACATACACACTCCCACAGTCATAAACTTTTGCCTTTATACTATAAGTAGGATATAAGTTCCTTAATAAATATTATTAAATGTGAATTCTCGTCAAGTAACAAGCCTGGAACAGAGAAATTAACCTTAAATGTTTAATGACTTAATTTTCTAAATGAAACTTCTTAGGGGGTGATTCGATAATCAATAATCCGACGAGAAATGAGAGTAAAACTTTAAGGATGCGTCAAGTTTAAGCACATTTTGTTTTCGCACTTTCACAAACGGCCATCTGATCCCAAACTAAGCAGAGCTTGTACTATGGAAAAACATAACTTATATATACTACATTTTTGTAAAAACATACTTATATAGATAATTACACCCTGACTCAGGTAAATGCTTGCCTATCAGGCCGCAGGTCGTATGTTCGATTCCTACCCAGGGTAGATATTTGTGTGCATGTACATGTCTGTTTGTCCTGAGTCTGGGTGTAATTATCTATATAAGTATGTACTTACACAGGAAAGTAGTATATGTAGTATATCAGTTATCTGGTTTCCATAGTATACCTAAGCTCCGCTTAGTTTGGGATCAGATGGCCGTTTGTGAATTTGCGAACAAAACAAAACCGGACAAGTGCCAGTCGGACTCGCCCATGAAGGGTTCCGTAGCAGCAAGTATCTCAGTTAAATGAAAGGTAAATTGCGGTTTACGATTTATGTCGTATTAATAAAAACTAGTTAGTAGTTCTCGTTCAAATCAATTTTCGTTGTAAGTTTGCATGGTAATGTATATCATATATTTTTTTTAGTTATATCATTCTCTTATTTATAAGTTACAGGGGGGGGGGGGGCACTCATTTTACCACTTTGGAAGTGTCTCTAAATAAATAAATAAATAAAATAAAATAAAAAAGGTTTTTATTCACGTAGACTTTAAAAAAGCGCTTGTAAATAGTCAGAACATGTTTGTAGTAATATAGTTGTATACATTAGATATTATTTCTAGTAACATAGATATTTAGGTAAGTACATCTTGTATGAAAACATTTATAAAATTTATTTTATTACAGAAATGATATTTAGCTAGCTCGTATCAAGTTATTGTCAAGAGATTATGTTTAATTATCTAGTTTAAGTCTAATATTTTTACTACATATTGTCAATGGTTCTGTCTATATTAAAGGTATTATTATTATGACGGACCTTGTGTTAATAACGACGGTCGCGCTTTAATGCTACCACCGGATCCAATGCGCCCCAACTGAGAAGACCCAGCGAAACAAACTCAGTGGGTTCATCTACTACCAGTTTCAACACGACCCAGTTGAGACGGTCCGGCGAAACATACTCAAGCGGGCATGAACACGGGATTTGGTCCAATTAGAGTAATTATTTAGTAGGCAAACACAGTATATGCTCGATCGGTTGTCTGAATGCTTATTATTTTAGATTATATTTAGGTATACAAAAGAAAAACTTCGAAACAATAACATTATTCATTTTGAGACAGAGTCAATAATTTTAAATTAAGTATATGATAGCAATCATTTACAGATAGTTCACGTAACACAGCAGATCAGTCATGTCTATATGGCTACAAGATCTCCAGCGAGCAATGTGCAGGTAGGAAGTGAGAGCCAGACGTCTTTGTCATCGATGTACTCTTTAGTGGTGTAATAACCCCTACCCATAAGTATACGTTTAATATGTGTTTTAAAACTTGTGTCAGGCAGATCAGTAATTTGAGTAGGAAGCTTGTTATAAAACCTAATACAATTTCCTAAAAATGATTTATTAGTTTTGCTTACTCTAAAGCCTGGCATGGCTAGTTTGTTTTTATTCCTAGTATTTATATTATGCAGTTCACTTTTCTTTTTATAATTATGAATATTTTTTCTAACAAACATTATATTCTGATATATATATTCCGATGGCACAGTAAGTATATTTATTTCTTTAAACAAATTTCGTAAAGAATCGCGACTGCCTAAACCATAAATGGCTCTGACTGCTCTTTTCTGCAATACAAAAATAGTACCTATGTCAGCCGCCGAACCCCAGCAGAATGCCATACGACATAATGCTATAAAAGTACGCGAAATACACTAATCTAGCAGTTTGTTCATCTGACAATTGCCTTATTTTCCAGACAGCATAGGAAGCCGAACTTAATTTACCTGCTAACTTTTCAATCTGAGGACCCCATTGCAATTTTGAATCAAGTGTCAATCCTAAAAATACGGTCGATGGGACTAGATCTAATATTTTCGCATTAAGTGCAACTGTTGGTACAATTTGAGTCACATTCGGCAATGAGAACCTGATGCATTTAGTTTTCCCTGAATTTAACAAGAGATTATTTGCCGAAAACCATTCTGATATAAAGCTGAGTGTTTTATTATGCTCAATAAGATCTTTATCCTTTCTATTTACTTTAAATATGAGCGAAGTATCATCAGCGAACAAAACTATGTCTGATACTTTCTCTACCAGATAAGGGAGATCATTTATATAAACTAGAAATAAAAATGGGCCCAATATAGATCCTTGGGGCACCCCCATTTTCACAGGATGACGTGCCGAAGTGGCACCGCCTATCGAAACCATCTGTTGTCGCCCCGATAAATAGGACATCACAAGATCAAGAGATGTGCCAGATATTCCATAGTACTTCAGTTTAACAACGAGCGTACGATGATCAACGCAATCGAAAGCCTTAGAGAGATCACAGAAAACTCCCAGTGCATCCTGTGATCCCTCCCAAGCCTCCAATATTGACCTAATTAATGTGCAACCTGCATCCTGAGTACAGCGGCCCCTTGTAAACCTGAACTGCTTGTTATGCATTATCTCATTCACGTTAAAGTGCGACAACATTTGGCTGAGCATCAGCTTTTCAAATATTTTACTTAAAGCTGGTAGTATTGAGATAGGCCTATAATTCGTGGCATTTTTTGAACAACCTGCCTTGAAAATGGGTATTATCTTACTTATTTTCATTAAATCGGGAAAGACACCATCACTTATACAGCCATTGAAGATGGCTGCAAGAATTGTAGCAATGTTTAGTATGATTGATTCAATTGCTTTAACAGACAGTCCCCACAAATCTTCTGTGCCTTTCCTTTTAATACTCTTAAAAGCTTTTATAATATCATCACTTGTTACGGATTTAAAACTAAAGTTATGTACAGTTTGTTTTACGCTTTGATTTAAAAAGAGTTCAGCCACATCTGGTGATGATGCGAGACACTTAGTAATATCCACGGGTATATTTGCAAAAAAAGCAGCTAAAAAATTGGCAATGGTAAGCTTGTCTGAAACCAGTTCATCACCAATATTCAATACTAATGTTTGATCTCTTGATCTACTTTTACCAGTTTCAGTATTAATTATTTGCCAAGCTGATTTTATTTTATTATCAGATTTTTTAATTTTATCTCTTATATAATAATATAAAGATTTAGCTTGAATGCAAACCTTTTTAAAAATTTTTGAATAATTTCTAACATAATTAATGAAATTGACATCAGGGTTATAGGACCTTCTGTCATACAACTCATATAAAAAATCTCTACTCAGTCTAATGCCTTGAGTTGCCCAAGAACTAAATTTTATCTTATTACTGTCAACCGTTATGTTTTTTATTTTACAAGCTTTATTAAATTCTTTGCAAATACAGTGGAATAATGTAGTGTACATATCGTTAGGCTTACTTTTGTTTGGCAATAGATGGCACAAACTATTTTCCAGGTTGTTACTGAACTTTCCCAAATTAGATTTTGTTAAAGGTCTAAAACAATTTTTTTTGTTTATTTCTATTTATCTCATTTTTTATCTTTACTATTTGGCATTTATGGTCAGAGCGAACACCAGCCACCAAACACTTCTCAGAGACATCAAAGTTGGTAATTATGTTATCAATGCAAGTAGCAGATGTGGGTGTGACTCTCGTGGCCTCAGAGAACAAGCATTTAAGGTTAAAGGACCGAAATACAGATAGAAATATGTTTATTTCAGGTGAATCTGCTAAAATGTTCATATTAAAATCACCACATACAAGGATTTTTTTTTACTTTTAATTTTCCTAAGAATGTCTTCTATTGTTGCTGTAAAAAGCTTTAAATCGGATGGTGGTGGTCTATACACACATATTATACAATAAAACTGCGTCTCTACACATGCCACCTCACACACACGCTCAATAGATAGTTGGCATATATCTTTACGTTCTTTAAATTTAATTTGGTCTCGAAGTAGTATCAGTACTCCACCACCCTCTGCCGAAACCCTATTATAAAAGCTGGCGACCCTATAGCCACAGACACTAAAAGCCATCTTGTGTGCCTTCAGCCATGTTTCTGTAAAACAAAGGATATCTATTTCATATTTTTCATTAAAAAGTTCTATGTCTAGAATTTTGCCAGAGAAGCGGTTTATATTTTGATGTGATAGAATTAGAAAGTTATCACACTTCTCTATTGTCATGCTTACATGTTTAAACTACTAACTAAATTGATTTTAATAACATTACTAAAAGATGGTATAAAAAGTGACTTCATCATACTACTTATGACTGAGTTAATATGTGCCGCTACTAAACTTGCAAGTGTGTTCAAAAATTTTCTTGAAACAGTAGCTGTACTCATGGTTACCCTACAAGAATCTATAAAACTATTTGTGTCCAAAAATATAAATTTATCACTATAATGGCTAACCAAAAACTGTAGGTGCATATTTAGCTTGTGGATATAATTATTTGTACTATCAGGCACATTGGACACATAGGGGAAGGCACACAATATTATCTTATTACAGTCTAATTCTAACATCTCAGTGAAACTATCTGTAATGTCTTTTTTCTTTAAGTTTTTACAATTTCCTACCATTAGAGTTATACATGATTTGGCACTGTGTTTATTCTGAATTAATTTATGTATTATATCTTTATAATGTAATCCTGGCATACAGTAGTTGACAAAGGAACAACTCAGCTTATTACAAAGCAAGGTACCAAGGCCCTTACCCATTTCATCGGAATACAGTATGGAGCTATGTTTATTATTGTCATTTTGTGGAGATACTGGTGACTCTGATCCCAGCTGTGTGTATGACTCCACTACTGCACTACTGGTGTTTATCGGTTCCAATGTCCTATTGCTTTCAGGATTACACTTTCCAGCTAGCAATTGCATTTCATTTTTGTATGACTGGAAACTGTGATATGAGATTGCTAGGGACTTCTCAAGAGTTTTTATCTCAGAAAGCAACGACTGAGTGTCTTTTTCATAAATTAGTTTGCTATCCTCTAATTTAATTTTATAATTTTCTAATTTGTTTAATAATGCCCTACGTTCTTTACTTAGTTCAAGTATGTATTGTTTTAGTATCGAGAAAACTATTCAGTTTAGAAAATAAAATAAAATATATTAGAAACCTCTATATCATTTTTGACGACCTATCCATAGATAGTATGTGTACGTGTACGATGAAAAAAAAAATATTGAGTTTCAGTTCTATGTATGGGGAACCCCCTAAACTATTGTTCTTTTTATATTTTTGTGTAAAAATCTTAATACGGTTCACAGAATACATCTACTTACCAAGTTTCAACAGTACAGCTCTTATAGTTTCGGAAAAAAGTGGCTGTGTCAAACGGACGGACAGACAGACATGACGAATCTATAAGGGTTCCGATTTTGCCATTTGGCTACGGAAACCTAAAAACGACATGTTCATGCTCACAAATATAAATATCTGTCCTGGGTGGGAATCGAACCCACGAACTGACGTGGGTACTAAATATCTAAATTTTAACTTATATCATGTATGCAGTGCTACTCGCATTTTTTTATCAAGCAGAGTATAAATAATAACAGATTATACCACTTATAACCTTTATTGGAAGAAAATGTTAGCTCAACTGCTCTTCATACAACATTGTCACAAGATTACCGCAATATCCTTATGTAAACAAGGCTTAAGTACATAATCCCCAAAGAATTACATAACACATCGTTCCTTGTAATCTTATGGGTTATTGCTCTATCTAATCAGTTAGACAATAACTGTAGGGGAGGAAATGACGTTTATGGGGTAATATGTACCCCTGTGGGGGTACTAATGTCCCTTAAGAGGGTTAAATTTAAAGCTTGCTACGTTTGCTGGAAAATTTCAAGATTGTTGCATAGTTAAATGTTATGGCTATGGGGTACAGATGGTACGATGGGGTACAATAGAGGACAATGAGGAATCTTTTGTGATGTGATAGTGATGTGGATTGTCTCTTGTTACCGCTAAAGAAATTGAATGTAAAATTCAATTAACTTTTTTTAAGTCATAGGGCGACTAACGAACATGCAGTTCATCTGATGGTGAATGATCACCGCCGCCCATATATACTTGCAACACCAGAGGAGTCACGGGTGCGTTGCCGGCCTTTAAAACATTCAGCAAATAATTGTTGCAACACTGGCATGAAAAAATCGACTTTAGATACGTTTTATACAACTAGCTCCTTTTTTAAGCTGGATGGGTTTGCGATTGACCACGATCTCACCTGATGGTAAGTGAAGATGTGGTCGAAGGAAGACCATGCGTACTCATAAGATGTCTGTTCACTCTAGCCTTGAATTAACCCATGTTACACGAGTCTGCTAACACGTCGTTCGGAAGTGTGTTCCACAACTTCGCCGTGCTCCCTTTTTTTACGTGGTGGAAATGATCTAGTCGCACGTGGTGTGGGGCTTGACTGACTAAAACCACCACGGTAGCCAGCCTCACAGTGCCTGTAGCGGGGGCTCTGGGAGCTCGTGAACAATCGCGCCAGTACCCCCGCTGTAGACTGAGCGTCCGCGAGACCCTCACCCGGGTAGGGGAGGGGCCTGAAGGCCTCCCCCTCCGCAGTACGCACAAGCGTGTTACCTGAACTACAGCAGGTTACCTCTTCCTGGGACCGCTGGCGCTCAGAGGAAAACAACTCCACTCGTTCCCTCCTCCAAACGCCAGCGGTCCCTACAGTATTAGATACGGAAACAGTCGAAGGCTGCCATCTGATTAAGAATCAGTGAGTATTGTGTAGAAGGTCACGAAAGATTCTTATAGCTTTAACCTGCTGTTGGTAATCGCATGATTCAAATTTTCATGAAAGTTCTTTGGATGGCGGTAAATTTGATTAGCGCTTTTACCAAGGGACATGGATGAAGCATGGCGTTTTTCATCCTTAATCGGAAGAAAGACCCACGTTCTCGAATCAACGTAGAGCTACAGTTGCACAAAATAACGACATCAAATCTCAAAACAACCAATCCTATCCCAGGTAACTGCTCAGAGCTGAGGTTCGTACCCGATAGGCGGAGCCTTTCAGTACGGTTAAGCAATTTTTTGTATTTTGCTAAACGCCTTGGGGCTACGTTGGCCTCAGTGTAAACGTCATGTATTAAAATATGCAAAGTCTGAATTAATTATGTCCTCCTATCCGAATTTCGTCCACGGTGGCCAGTGTCAATAGAGATTTACATATTATAGTGCACAAGTGTGTGCGCAAACACAGGAGCACTTTCTATTCCATCACTCTCATGATCCAATGGGACGCCTAGCGATACGACTGGAAAGAGTTCAGGTACAGGACCGACAGCTTTACGTGCTCTCCGAGGCACGGGGGTATAATACCGCCTTCTCGCTGATGCTGAGAATTTATTCTTTTTACAGACAAGTCCCAAAATCACTTTTGGCCCGTCTCGGGATTTGAGCACAGGTCCTCGTTTTCTCCGGGTGAACACGCTACTGCTAGAGGCAGTTAAATTATTAAGTATTGTGCCGCTGTTGTTTAAAATGTCAAATATATTTCTTCTAACATGTCCAACAAAACTGGGAATGATACGTAATACACAGCACTCAAACACCCTCCTTGCCATCGATTGAAATTCGAACAATTTCTCAATACATTTGTTTTCTAATTATACGAAAACCCTTGAAACTGCTACTAAGCTTACTCATGAAAAAATATACCTAATCACCAATTCATATTTACATTTATTCAAGCCAGAATGAACTTTATTTTTCTAAAATTAAGAGTCAAATCAAATGAATATATCAAATTTGTTAAGATTTCTTTCTGAAGAGTTGACAAAAATATTTTCATGACCTCTTAAAGCGTAATTTAACCTTGTATTTATGCGGTAAGGTTCAAAATGGTCTAGCAAAATGCGGGTAAAGTTTTGCAGAAAGTATTTGGAGGGCAATTAAGTAGAGTACCAGGAAAAAATGGCGTATCTTTGTAATAATTATGTAAAATGCGATGTCAGTATTTTTAGAATATTTCGCTGTTGAAATGGAAAAGGTCATGCAACAATTCCGTGTTTTCTATTGTTAACGCCCGAGACACAAAGGGGTGTATTATTTGTTTTAAAGGAGTTTACAGAGTACAGAATATATAACCTGACCCTTTGGAAGGGTTTTATTAGGTGGCGGTATATATTGAGGATCTAGTTTCAAATCCCGTGTCGTGCGTGTGCGTGTCTGTAAATTGGCCGTGTTAAATGGCCGGGTCTCGGAGATCACGTAAAGCTGTCGTTTAATCACGAAAATCATATTAAATATCTGATTTATTTTTATTATGCGAATAATGCTATAAAATTAAAATTTAATAATTTGGAAGGTATTATCAATATGATGTGATCTTTCACATGCAACTGTGAACATATCAGTCGGCCATGTTTCTAGAAAAACAAAACCAATAGATAATACCTACATCCTCCGGAAGGGTGTTAGCAAGGGAATCCTAAATTTGATCTGCCAGCGTATATCGTTCGTAGCTTAACGCAGAGCGCCCCGGATTGGTAGATGGTGCAGGTTCGAGACCCACCGGACGATTAAATTTATGATTTCCCATTTTTGAGATTAGATAAACGCTTTGCATTGCGAATAATGCTATAAAATAAAAAAAAATAATTATTTTTATTAATCATTAAAATGCTATGTTCACAAAAAAAACTGAACTGAAGTAAAACTTAGATATACGTAACCTAACTGGCTATGAAAGAAAGGGAGAAAGAAAATGTATGCTTGCATCTCTCTCCCTTGCCCCTACAGTATAATATACGAAACGTATCTCTCTCTCTATATCGTCATTAACTTATACCTCTCATTTACCGATCACATTGTTCGTAATCTCTTAAAATATCTACTCTTCAATCAAGCGTGCGTAAAGAAGTATTAAATACTTGAAAAAAGTCTTCTTATAAGCATAAAAATAAAAAATAAAATAAAAAAGGTTTTTATTCACGTAGACTTTAAAAAAGCGCTTGTAAATAGTCAGAACATGTTTGTAGTAATACAGTTATTATTTCTAGTTGCATATTACAGATATTTAGGTACACGGAATGTTAAAACATTTATACAATTTATTTTATAATAGTAGTGATATTTAGCTAGTTTGTATTAAGTTATTGTCAAGGAGATTATGTTTAGGTTTAATGATTGAAATTTATATTTTACTACATATTGTCTGAATGTTTCTGTCTATATTAAGTAATGAATTCAGTATTATTATTATAACGGACCTTGTGTTTAAAACGACGGTCGCGCTTTAATGCTACCACCGGATCCAATGCGCCCCAACTGAGAAGACCCAGCGAAACAAAATCAGCATATTTTTACTAACCACTGCGTCACAATACGACTCAATTAATATACTTGTAAAGCGCGAAAAAGAAAAAAAAACTCATATTTTCATAACAATTTGATTCATCCGATCCTTTAGGACGGTCGTATGGTCTCTCAAGTACTTAGGTGATAAACTGGGTAAGATTACGTTACACCCCGAGCGCCCCCTGGAGGCCGGCTCTGTAAACTTAAACTCTTAATTAGCAGCATGCTTAATTTATACTGTTTTGCTTTATTTCTTGAAACCTGTTGAGATAATTACTGTAGCATAATTGAGAATGTGTTAACCCTTAACCAGACTTCGTTATATCATTGTTTTTGGACCTTATTTTAAGGTGATAAGGTTGAAAATGCGATAGATGTCCTGTGGGTAAAAGCTTTTGCAAGGATTTTGGGAGGATATGCCGTGATCGCCACGCTTCCCAGACGCATTAAGGAACTCAGTATTTTTTTTATATCTTAGGGTGAGACACGAGTAATTGGGTCACCTGATGGTAAGTGATCACCGCCCCACCCCGATGAGCTCTGGCGACCTTACTCACACGCAGAAACACAACATTGAAATTATTAATCTTATTATTAAGTGAGGCGCTCATAGTATTAGTATTAGTAAGCGATCAGCGAGGTTAAGTAACTAGGCTCGTGGTCAAGCCTTAGATGGGTGACCACCAAAGTTGTTTAATTTTTGAGTACTCGGAGACGCCGTGCTTCGGAGGGCACGTAAAGCTGTCGGTCCCGGTTGTAGTCATAAGACAGCAGTTGTGAAGCCATGTCAAAGTCCTACTGGGCGACTTGAACAACTCTTACACTAGGGCAGTGTTTTTCAACCTGCAAGCCTGTATAGGGGGGTCCCGTAACTTCTAGGTATATGGAAGTTGCAAAAAGTTGGGAAAGCTAGTGTTTGCATATCGTATCGATAAAAAGCCCCCTCAACGCGGACGGGGGCCGCGTCATGTCATTAACGTAGAGCGAAAGTTGCACAAAACTCCCTAAAATGATGATCTTGCCCTCTCTCCGCCAGTAATCGCCCAGAGTCGAGGTTCGAACCCCACAGGGGGTGCCCTCCGGCGCGGGTTACTTAATTGCTAGACGGCTCGAACCCTCTGCTCGCCTCTATAGTCCGGTGAAGTAGTGAAAGCCTCCTAGGCTAACTGTAGCGTCACGACAAAAAAAAATAAAAAAAAATGTGAAAGCTAGTTATAGGGTCGCAAATGAATTTGGAGTATTACGAATAGGCCTGCTGCAAATACATTAAAAGTTTAGCGCGAAGTTCCAAAACTCTGGCTAGCACATTGTCTCTTGACAATCACCTAGCCTCTGAATAATTAAGTAAATTTTGGTGGAGTGCTTTCTATTCCAATTCTTCACAAATTTTAATTATATATGTATTAATCCGAAGCCTATGAAAATGCATAAAAATGTTGAATTCAATATGTCTCACAAAATAAAAGAAACATGGAAAAAAGTGGGTAAAAAACGGGTAGAAAAGAAAGAAAAGAAAATTTATTGCTAACATTGAAAGACACACTTTACACACAAATACATATACGTATTGTCAATATTTTAAAAATAGTTAATATTCAAGTGGGTGCATGTGTCTGTCAATTGCAGCAAGTAGGTATCCAGTTCAGCATTAGCCAACCCAGGGGCGTGGCACTGATTTTCAACTGGACCCACTTATGTCTAAAAAATAACACAGAATATTGTATTATATCGTTATATATTGATAAATATGATACATGCACACATATATACTTATAAAGGATATGAATAATAAAGGGAATAATACGAAAACTAATAATATTGAAATATCTATTGTGTGTACTTTGTTTGTAAAATATAATAATAATATCTAAAGCACTAAATCGCGTCATGATAAAGGTTGAAAAACACTTCACTAGGGTAACCACTCCCCATACGATAAGCAATTATTAAGGAATGACTTCTGTTAGGTGGTTATACTGCTATGGTGACTGGCCCATTGATCTACTAGTTAGACTTCTAATCCAAACCCTAACTACTAAGCCACAAGTCGTGGGTTCAATTCCCACCCGGAACAAATCTATGTGTGGTGAACACTATTATTAGTTCTGTGTCTGGGTGTAAATTAGAAATATATAACTACGTTTATTAGTTGTATGGTATGTGCCTAAGAATATATAACAAACTACCTGAAAATCTAATTTATTTACCAATGTTATTATTAAAAAAAAATATATATCGGCTACTATTCAATAAATGCTACTATGATATCAGAAACTTCTTTGACGATAAAATAGAACTGTTAACGTAGGAATGGGTACTTGACATTTTTATATTACTAATGGAGGTTTTTTTTTATTATTATTAAACAGCTGTGCCCCGCGGTTTTACCCGCGTTAAATTTTATGAATTATCTCAGCTCCTCCCCCGTAGGTGATAGCGTGATAATATGTACCCTATATGTTAACCTGACCTCTTAGTAATATTTATGCAAAATTTGAGGTAAATCCATGCAGTACCTTTTGAGTTTAGCCCGTACATACATACAGACAAACAGACAAAAATTCTTAAAACTATATTTTTGGCCTCGATAACGATAGTAGATCACGCCCCAAGTATCCTTTTTTTAAAATATTCAATGTACAGTTTTGAGTTTCCTACGATTATAATATATGTATTAGCTAGTACCCCACGGTTTTACCCGCGTTAACTTTTATAAATTACTAGCTGTGCCCCGCGGTTTTACCCGCGTTAAACTTTATAAATTATTATAGCTCCACCCCCGTAGGTGATAGCGTGATATTATGTAGCCTATATGTTAACCTAACCTCTTCATAATAGTCATGCAAAATTTGAAGTAAATCCATGCAGTACTTTTTGAGTTTAGCCCGGACATACATACAGACAAACAGATAAACAGACAAAAATTCTAAAAACTATATTTTTGGCTTCGATATCGACTGTAGATCCAGCCTCAGGTATCCTTTTAAAAAATATTCAATGTACAGTTTCGACTTTCCTACAATTTTATTATATGTATAGATCACAGCTCCTCCCCCGTAGGTGATCGCGTGATAATATGTAGCCTATTTGTTGAACCGACCTCTTAGTAATACTCACGCAAAATTTGAAGTAAATCCATGCAGTGCCTTTTGAGTTTAGCCCGGACATACATACAGACAAACAGACAAAATAAATCTAATTCTTAAGAAGTTCTTTAAGAAGTTGTGTGGTTGACGTACCATACAACTTTGTTCTTCATCGGATGGCAGATTGTTAATTTTCTTTTTTTTTAAGACAAAACTCGTATTTGGTAATCTAATCCCTGTGTCGCGGGATACTTTACAAACATATAATAGACAGACACAAATTACATCCAGACTCAGAATAACTTTTATTGGTCACAAATAGTTGTCCGGGAATTGAACCCGGGACATACAGCGGCGAAGCAACTGTCTTAGCCGCTGTGCCACTCGTGCAGCGGCTAAGACAGTTATAATATATAGTAGTATAGCAATAAGTTAGGACACTTATTTAATATTATTACTAAGCACTGCTGCCTGTTTTGTGGTAGGTATTCAGTAGTGAGAACTTCGCGTTACTTCTATTCTGCCTCGTTGGTCTAGCGGTAGCGCGTTCAACCGCAGAAAATGTGGTCCAGGGTTCAATTACCGGGTCGGGCCAAAAAGTGATTTTGGGATTTTTCCGTAAGAAGAAATTTCTCAGTATCAGCCCTAAGTCTGGAAGTTGGCGGTATTACAGCCCCGTGCCTCGGAGAGCACGTAAAGCCTTCGGTACTGTGCCTGACCTCTTTCCGGTCGTGTCGCTAGTCGTCCCATCGGATCATAAGAGTGATTGATTAGAAAGTGTCCCTATGTTTGCGCACACACTTGTGCACTATAATATGTCCTGCGCAATTGTCTAATCTCCATTGAGAATGGCCGCCGTGGCTGAAATTCGGCCGGGAAGACATCATCATCATTCCTATATCTCAGTGCGCTTGTACGGAGGAGGGATTCAACGTATCGTGAATGCCATAACAAAAGCAAACATATGAATAAATATCTGTGAACTACAAATATTTTTTGTTTTATTGAACTGAGAGTAGTATTTGTCTTGGAACGATGCGACGCAACGGTGATAAAAAACCGACCAACTGCGAGTCGGACTCGCACATGAAGGGTTCCGTAGCAGCAAACTCTCGCGCAAACTATTCAGTTTAGATAAAAATGATATTAGAAACCTCAATATGATTTTTGAAGACCTATCTATAGACACCCCACATGTATGAATACGATGAAAAAAATATTTTGAGTTTCAGTTCGATGTACCTATGGCGACCCCCAAAATTATTGTTTTTTTTAATGCGGTTCACAGAATACACCTACTTACTAAGTTTCAGCAGTAGGTACAGCTCTTATAGTTTCGGAAAAAAGTGGCTGTGACATACGGACGGACAGACAGACAGACATGACGAATCTATAAGGGTTCCGTATTTTGCCATTTGGCTACGGAACCGTAACTAGAGTACCTAAAACAAGGCGAACATAATTGCTACAGTATGGATTGGTTGAGTTGTTTTGAGAGGTTGCGTTGAGTGAGATTCGTGATTATTAAATCCCTGTATCGCGAGGTCTTTACAAACATTTTGACGGGCCGGTTGGCGTGGTTGGTAAATGCTTGCCTTTCAAGCCACATGTCGTGGGTTCGATTCCCTCCCAGGACATATATTTGTGTGCATCAACATGTCTGTGAGTCCTCAGTCTGGGGGTTATTATCTATATAAGTATGTGTTTACAAAAACAATGTTGTATATGTACAGACGCCTGCACGTCAAGCTAACCCAATCTGTCAAATTTCGCAAATTGAAAGTGTGCAGTCAACAGCAAAAGTAGATGAAGAAAGTCGGATATTCAATACTAATTATTATAAATTGCGACAAATAGTGTGGTGGTGAAGAGTATCTAGTTAAAGGTGTGCGTGAGTGTTAAGTGTAAAACATATTGTGAAAACTGCCGCCCAATAGCATCATAAACTCAAAACTCAGGTCCGATTTTGATCATCTACTTATGCTGTTGACTGTACCTTATACTTTTGTGATAAAGTTGAAAATCTATAAAATGAATTTTACAGATTGCGGTAGCTAGATGTACTGGCATCTGTACCACAGTTATCTGGTTTCCATAGTACAAGCTCTGATTTGTTTGGGATCAGATGACCGTGTCTAAAAAACATAAACATTAAACATAAACTTATCTGGTAGCCATTGCCCAGGCTCTGCCTAGTTTTGGGATCAGATGGCAGTGTGTTACTTGTCCCAAGGTAAACCATACTTTTTAGGGTGTTAGGTTAAATTATTCTTATTAGTTATCACAAAAAGAACTGAACAGGAAATGTTCAACAAACGAGAGAAAAATCATAATCTGATGTTAGTTAAAATTTAAGAAAAAAATCATTCAAAAATTCTGTCTCGAAAACTACGCAAAATCATAGAACATACATGGGGGTGATTCGGTGTTTTAGATAAATAAATAATTACACCCAGACACAGTAAATATAGACATGTTCATGTACACAAATATCTCTCCTGGGTGGAAATCGAACCCACGACCTGGGGCTCTACCGGCTAAGTCACCGAAAATCGATTTCTTAAATGGCGTTCAAATAAATAAAGGTTAAAAATGACTTAATCAATCGTTAAAACGGCTTCCATGAGCACATGTGACGTCATAAATGGTCCGGAATCGATTTTCAACGTTAAAGCCGATTTAACGATTGATTAAGTCATTTTTAACCTTTATTTATTTGAACGCCATTTAAGAAATCGATGTTCGGCGACTTAGCCGGTAGAGCCCCTGGGGCGTAAAAAGCAAGCATTTACCAATCACGATCATACAACTGATAAACATACTGTTACATCCCTATTTCCGCTGTTTACTGCTGAGTTGCAATAATCGCCGATTGACGCAAATGCCAACCAGCAAATCAGCAGTAAATACTGTATATAACCTCGCGTTTTTACAATTTCCATTAATGTATTATTCTCTGGTGAAATTGCTGCCCAGCTACGGAATGGCCATAGATCTGCCGGCTGGCTTTCAGCAAGGAAACTAGAAATAATATATTCCAGGTCGTCACTCTGCCCTTCACTAGGGCTATCGCATAAAAGTCCAAATAACAAGTTATTATTAGTTTTCCCTATTTGTTAAATACAGTGTAGTGTTATAAATAAAATAAAAGTAGTGCTAACACTTAAGGTCTCTGCACACAGCGGGCGCGGCGCGGCGGGACGGGACGGCGACGCGACACTGAGGAGTTGTAATGTACTAGATATTACGGGCGACGCCACACACAGCGTCGCGTCGAGCGGGACGGCTCTGTGTGGCGTCGCCCGTAATATCTAGTACATTACAACTCCTCAGTGTCGCGTCGCCGTCCCGTCCCGCCGCGCCGCGCCCGCTGTGTGCAGAGACCTTTATGTAGTTTTTTTTTAAAACTACCGAGTCGCACAAACTAACAATTTAATACGCCCAGACACACTGACTGGCTGGCTTCCCAGTCAGGGTAATTAACCTTAGACCAAGGCCAGACAAAATAGTGAAATTATCACATATTTTGATAAATAACCAAAATTTTAGATACTATCATATTCATATTACATAGTAAAGCTATTTACATTGATGATACGATAAGATATACAGGATTAGGATTTGACGTTCAAACGAAAATTTAGATACTTTATAATGAGGAGTATCCGAATCACCCTATTAATGTTATACGATTTTGCGTAGATTTAGAGATATAATTTTTTAATGGTATTTTTTCGTAAATTTTAACTAACATCAGTTTTGGACCATTTCTGGTTCAGTTCTTTTTGTGATAACTAATAAGAATAGGTTAACCTAATACCCTAAAATGTATGGTTTATCTTATCATTGCAGAATTGACTTAGAATTTATTCGAAAGTTCAAAATTAGGGATTGAGCTCAGGACACATACATTTTCACCGTAGCCTAGTTGGTAGTGCTCCTGCCTACGAAGCTGGTGGTCCTGGGTTCGAATCCCGAATTTCGAAAATTCGAGTGCAAATATTTGTATGATGAGCACGAATATTTGTTTCAGAGTCATGGATTTTTTCTATGTATATAAGTATGTATATCGTCGCCTGATACCCATAGTACAAGCTTTGCTTAGTTTGGGGCTAGGATGATCTGTGTGACATTGTCCCTAAATATTATTATTATTATTTTCAAAGTATCAACAAAAATATTAAAATGGGGAGATTATGGTTTATGTTTCGGATACTCCTGATCATAAAGTATCTAAATTTGGCGTTTGAACGCCGCCAGCCACCCTGTATATCTTATCGTATCATCAATGTAAATAGTTTTAATATGAATATGATAGTATCTAAAATTACCTATACCTATTTACTATGATATGGCTAGTAAATCATTGCTATAATAAGATTGTACCCAATCCTAGCTCACAGTATCTTACCAAAAATGGCTTTACGCTAGTCAGTAGTCGTATACCTAAATCTTTAAACGTCGAAACAAAATTTAAATTAAATATGATATGTAAACAAAGTTAAAATAGAATATTTATTTAAACTTAAAATACACAAAAATTATAAATTACAATGTTTCAATGGAATATTTTATTTTTAACAAAATTTTAAATAGGATATTCTTTTAAAAAAATGTGTTAACGCTAAAAGATGATGTTTAGGCTTTTGTATATACATAGGGGAAGCCCGGGCAAGAAGCATAGTGCGGGTAAGAAGAATAACTGTTTTTTTTCCATATTGGTTGGCACTTAGACAAATTTTCTAGTCGTCTCACGTGCAACCTGCGATGCCATGACAGATCAAACAAAAAAATACGCGAGTGCATTCGTAGTGAAAAAGAAATAAATAAAATCGTTGTTTTTTTACGATTTTTGTCAACGTTTGTACATCAACTTTTTGTATTATATATCGAGTTATATATAGACTTATTTTTCCAATTGAATGTTTATTTAAGAATTACTGGTGGTCTTTACTTTTTGCTTATCCACTAAAATTAATTCATGTCTTCACTTGTTTCGAATATGAGCGTATCAGTATGATAAGAAAACACGTTTTTCAGCAGCAATAGACGTATATTTAATTCTTCAGGATTACACCATTACAACACTTAGCAAAATTAATGTACTTCTGTATTATAACAAATCAGAAACACAACATACAACACTTGTTAAAAACCTTTCGGCTCGAGCGCTCGGTAAAAACTGCCGACCATTCTGAATGTCATGAACGGGAATGAACTGAATGCATCGGCCATTCCGCTCATTCACCTCCTTTAGGCAGATTATATCCTTTTAATAATTATTAAATTAAATGCAAAGCATAATCATACCTTTTTAAGTAAACAAATCACCAAAAATGTTACCAATTATTTGGAAATCATAACACGTATTTACCTTCTCCTCGTATCTACCTCCTTCATAAGTAAGAAATATTTTAACATTTTTTTCAAATTAAACCTACCTATTCAAACTTTCGCCTTTATAATATTAGTGTGATATAAGTATGTTCATCAGTTGTCATCTAAATTATTTGATAAATTACATACACAGAATAAATAATCGTGCTCATCGTACAAAAATTTCTTCTGGGTTAGGATCGAACCCACGACTCCTGGCTTAGCAGTCAGGATTACTAACCACTGGACCACAGGCTAAGTCCAGGTATTATTTTTATGCTTTTCTTTTCTTATTGAAATAATTAAATTTATTCAGCACTCGGGTATTTACATACACTTGTACTTGTCAAGCTCACAATGTATTACATAAACACAGTTTAAAAACAGTAATTGAAGCAACAAAATATTTTGAATTAGTCCGTCCGTGCGGTCTGTTTCGTCACATATATTTTTAATATCCTTAAATAAATAATAAATAGCAAGTTACTAAGCTATTATTGTTACATTTAGCAATTGTATATTAAAATTAAAGAATTGAAAACAACGAGCAGTTGGCTAGCGCAAAAGGCTCTCAACCAATAGCTTAATTTAAGCGACTAATACATGAGGGCACCCTTCATGAATGATATTGTGAATTTAATTAATGATTTAATTTTATAATAGCAAGTACGAAGCATTATACTCGTATGTAAGACTGTTATAGAAAATTAAAAAAAAAGCAAAAGCATTTTTCCATAAAAAAGAACGGTAGACGTAACAATTATAGCAAGCAAGAACCATTGGTCAATTAAAATTACATCGTGGCCCGGGAACATAACAATATGGAATAATATCTCTCTTCTGTATTTAGTCTCAAGAAAGGCCAGGTCAGAAGTACCCTAAACCGGCGAGCATGTATGAAGAAAATAATGACAGTAAACGAGGCAAAAGAGGTGTGCAAAGATCATGACAAATCAGTTGTTTCTGCCTACGCCTCTGGGAAGCAGGCGTGAGTCTAAGTATTTATGTATTAAGTCTGTTAGAATTTATCGTAAGACGTGAAAGGACATAAATCTCCTTTTTGAAAACGTTTCATAAAAAAAGTATTAAACTGTTTCATCATCATCATCATATCAGCCGAAAGACGCCCACTGCTGGACAAAGGACTCCACCAAAGATCTCGACAATTGCCGGTCTTGCTCTATCCGCATCCAGCGATTTCCAGCGACCCGCACAAGATCCATCGGTCCATTTTGTAGGGGGCCTGCCCACGCTGCGTCTTCCGGTTCGTGGTCGCCACTCGAGAACCTGAACTGTTTATTTCAAATAAATTACATAATATAACGTACAATTATGAGGCCTACTAAAATCTTAAATTTAAAGATTGTGTTGTAGTCACAGAGTAGTATGAAGTAGCGCTAAGGAAGGTGTGATGATTATAGTGAGTGACCCCGACATGTATAATTCACGCTAACTCAAAACAAAACTTGTTATTTATTAAAAACAATTCTCATACTAGAAAGCCACGACTTAAACAACCCCGCTTAACCCCATACTTTCATAGCGAAATATAAAAGCCAGCTTATGCCTTGTTCCCATTCTTGCACCGACATAAAAGCACCATACAAACTCAAAATGTGTAATATCTGAAACATTCCCACAAAATAAACCCAACACGAGTATAAAACACATTTTTCGAAACGTTACGTCTCCTGGGAGCAATTCTTGACATGAAACAATGTTTTGATAACATCCATTTAACAACGACCTCCCTCGGCCTCCGCCTCGTGGTGAAACAGTACAATGAAAGGGAAGTGTTGAGTCTCTTCATGGATCAAGTTAAGATAGCTAGATAAACAAGGTCCACTTTAAATGAGCTTTGATTTCTAATAAGTAGTTTGAGGGGAAAGTTCTTGTTATAATGGATTTAGAAAGTCAGAGCTTGTACGGTCGGTACACAAAAGATTTGGTTTTATAGTTTAATATTAGAGTTATATTTCTTACAGAATGTTCGTTGTGTGGAATTTTTCTGTTTTCCTTCCTTTATGGCGTTAGTCTTTTTAGTAATTCAGTGTTCATAACTCTGTCGGTTTGGACAATATCGCTGGAGATTTTAAGTTTAATATTGCAGAAGAAAATAGCAAAGTTTTTGGAGCTGAAACTTTCGTGGTTCCAGCTAAATAGGTAAAGTGTTGGTATAAACTACTAAGTTTACGTACTCTGATTATATTGAACAAAGGACAGAGACCATTTTCCACCACCTCTAGCCGAAAAATTTTGCGACAAAGCTTAACCTATCAAAGAAAATTTTCTTTTCTTCATGCATTATCAATTTTGTGTGAAGGTTGTGGCCAGATTTCTTATATAAAGTGGTATTACGAGGGTTCTTGAATATTGATAATATTATTTCTTCTGGCCTTAATTTCGGTTAAAGCGGCCAACCTCAATGGAGACTAGCTAACTTCACAGAGTATAAAGTGCACGAATGTATAACCTGACAAAGTTGTACTTCCCCGTATGACCCATATTCACATAAGACAGATATACTACACGAACGGGGAAAGCATCTTTACGTATTCTCCAACTTAAACCTAGAAGCAGTCCAGACTCTGGAAGTTGGTGGTTTTATACCCTTGTACCTTAAATTCCAGCTCACAAAAAACTTAAGAATAACAAGGTGCTTAGTGTAAATGGTGCTAAGATACAAAGATGACTCACTAGTTGTATCGTTGTCTATGGTGGTCAATTGAAACAGCAACATTTATATGAAATTATGAAAGCCACGAGCGCCATTTTGGCTGCCATATTGCGATATGCGATAGATGAACGAAAACAATGGAGGCGATGTAAAAAGAATTTCACTGTTTAAATATTTTTTGTTACGTAGTGCCTGATTTGTTTACCAGTAATTGTATACAACCTAATAATTTATCTTATTGCAATTTACACAGATATTTGATCTACCTCAACTATTCCCATCCATTTAGTTCAAATAAATATAAGCATTTCAAACTTAATATTATCAGTTTTCTGTGTGGTGACGGCATAGAATATCATCACCCCATCACATTCCTTAGGGGGCGCAGAAATTGACCGAGGAATACCTACCAGAGAACGGGCAGCAACGTTTTTCTATGAATCTTACCATCATGTTATGACCATCGAACTGCGATCACCAACCCGTTTGCCAAGCGTGGCGATTATGGTATATCCCCCCATTCTTTGGGGACGCGTCCGTCTAGCAGTGGACGTACTTTGGCTGATATAATGAATATCAGTTTAAAATGGGATTTTTATTGATTTTTTGAGCGTCATTACTTTTCAAAACCGAAACAGTTGGGGAGAAAACGTATATATGTCGTATATATGTTACAAGGAATAATGTTCTACTCTTAAAGACAGATGAAACAAACGATGAATACGTTTACATGGTTTTCACTGTTATAGTATAGGTATTTTATTCTCCGACCCAACTTGCAATGAAATTTGGGCAATGGCCTTTGTTGCTGGAAGTAAACAAATTCTTAAATAAGTAATTTGCCTCGTTGGTGCGCGGTAGCAAGGGAAATAAACATCTCGTGATTCCAGGCTCCAATCCTGTATTAAGAGAGTAGGTGATTTTCAATCAAGTTTAATTGAATTTACTTACAAAATCTAAGCAATAAATATCGACGCGCAACATGAAAGTTTATAATTGTTCTTATTTTTAGGGTAAGTTACCTGAAATTCTCAAAACTTGCTGATAAGTAGGGACGACTCCTGGATTTAGGAGGAGTTCGTAAGAGTCATATTTAAGTCGATGTTATTAACATAGGTTAAGACAAATGGTTACTAACACTATGGCTTATATCTGAAAATTAATTATTATTAATATTACTTCATCGACTCGATGATGACGTCATATTACGAGCCCCACCCAGGACAGATATTTGTGTGCATGAACATGTCTGTTTGTCCTGAGTCTGGGTGTAATTATATATATAAGTATGTATTTACAACAGAAAAGTAGTTAATGTAGTAGGTATATCAGTTATCTGGATTGCGTATTGAAAACGAGCTGTGCCCCGCGGATTTACCCGCGTTAAACTTTATAAATTATATATAGCCTATGTGTTAATCCAGGGTGTCAACTAACTCCATACCAAATTTTATTGAAATCGCTCCAGCCATTTAGCCGTGAAGAAGTAACAAACATACACACTCACAAATCCCATGATTTGAAGGCGGTCAAAATCATGTTCAAAGTTGCTATTACATACTAAAATATGTATTTTGACTGCCTCGTTGGTCTAGCGGTAGCGTGTTCAACCGCAGAAAATGAAGTCCTGGGTTCAAATCCCGGGTCGGGCCAAAAAGTGATTTATGGATTTTTCCGTAAAATGAAATCAATCAGCCCAAAGTCTGGAAGTTGGCGGTATTACACCCCCGTGCCTCGGAGAGCCCGTAAAGCCGTCGGTCCTGTGCCTGATCTCTTTCCGGTCGTGTCGCTAGTCGTCCCATCGGATCATGAGAGTGATGGATAGAAAGTACTTCTGTGTTTGCGCACACACTTGTGCACTATAATATGTCCTGCGCAATGGGCTAATCTCCATTGAGAATAGCCGCCATGGCCGAAATGCAGAAGACATCATCATCACATTTACATACATATGTAGCTAATAAAAACCTGTTAAAAAGATCTCTTATTACCTTTAATCAGATAATATGAAGAAATTAAATCAACTCTCGTAATTGGTTTGGTCCCGATAAAAAATGTTCGCAAACATTATTTCGTATAGGTCAGCGAATATAGTTCAACTTGATGCATTTTATTACCACCAAAACCTTTATTCTTTCACAAAAGCCTTCACCAACTACGCATCAATAATAACACAACCTTATTCCCTTTTCAATGTACATTGCGTTATTTCAACGGTATAAGAAACGTTGGCTTGATAAAAAACTGCAATAGACAGCAAAAAAGAGTTATTTTAGCTCTGTTGCGGGTGCTTGGTAGTTCGTTATGAAGGAGATAAAATAGTTTTATTAGAGGAAATATAAAGCATTCGTGAAGAGGTTTATGAAGATTTTATGGTGGTGTGGATATAAAATATTATCTGGTCGCCCCGATTCAGTGATTTTAAGGGCGTTTAAGGCTATAAGGGGCTAGCAAAGGTTGTTAGTGGTTCCGGAGATAAATGCTGTTTAACTTATAGTTGTGAATTAGGATGAATTGATAGCTGTCTTTCTTTTTCGTTTTATTTTTCTTGGTGGCTGACGGATGAGGACTGGGAATGCGGGAATGCTGATCATAAATAAAATAAAAAATAAAATAAAAAAGGTTTTTATTCACGTAGACTTTAAAAAAGCGCTTGCAAATTGTCAGAACATGTTTGTAGTAATATAGTTGTATACATTAGATATTATTTCTAGTAACATAGATATTTAGGTACATCTTGTATGAAAACATTTATAAAAATTATTTTATTACAGAAATGATATTTAGCTAGCTCGTATCAAGTTATTGTCAAGAGATTATGTTTAATTATCTAGTTTAAGTCTAATATTTTTACTACATATTGTCAATGGTTCTGTCTATATTAAAGGTATTATTATTATTATGACGGACCTTGTGTTAATAACGACGGTCGCGCTTTAATGCTACCACCGGATCCAATGCGCCCCAACTGAGAAGACCCAGCGAAACAAACTCAGTGGGTTCATCTACTACCGGTTTCAACACGACCCAGTTGAGACGGTCCGGCGAAACATACTCAAGCGGGCATGAACACGGGATTTGGTCCAATTAGAGTAATTATTTAGTAGGCAAACACAATATATGCTCGATCGGTTGTCTGAATGCTTATTATTTTAGATTATATTTAGGTATACAAAAGAAAAACTTCGAAACAATAACATTATTCATTTTGAGACAGAGTCAATCATTTTAAATTAAGTATATGATAGCAATCATTTACAGATAGTTCTCTGTTTTGTGCCATGTCTCATGTGGACATGTGCCCTAAGAGGTAAAACACGTGTAGGATAGCCAACCGGCACCGCGACTGTGCCACAAACAGAGCAGCTGCTTGCAAGTGACGGCTGTAGTGTTCCCTTCTTTGTCTACTACCGCAGCCCTGAGGGGAGTTGGACTACCGACTCCCTCTGTCAATCCCACTCAGCGGCCTACTTTTGGACCATAACTGCCTCACAGAAGAAGACTCTGTCCTATTTAGTATCACCCGCCGATAATGCCCACAAGTGCGAGTGTTGTCTTTGATTAAAAAAAATCGTGTTCGCCACACAAAAAATTGTCCTGAGTGGGGTTCGAACCCACGACCAGTAGATTAGCAGTGAAGGTCACTAACCCCAAGTCCAACAAACTAATCAAACCTGTCAGTACTGCCAGTCTCCTGGGCAAATTGCTCGTGGATGCCCCAGAGTATCTTAAGAAAATTGTGCCCTGCGGTTTTACCCGCGTTAAATTTTATAAATTATCACAGCTCCTCCCCCGTAGGTGATAGCGTGATAATATGTAGCCTATATTTTGACCCGATCACTTAGTAAATTTTGCATGAATATTCATGCAAAATTTTATGTAAATCCACGCAGTACTTTTTGAGTTTAGCCCGGACATACATACAAACAAACAGATAAACAGACAAAAATTCTAAAATCTATATTTTTGGGTTCGATATCGATAGTAGAACAAGTATCCTTTAAAAAAATATTCAATGTACTGTTTTGACTTTCCTACGATTTTATTATATGTATAGATATGGCAAAAGATGCGACAAAAGAGTATATATTTTTTAAATTGCCCCTTAACCTGCTTTCTTCCATTTTTCTCACTCAAGAGCAACATAAACGCCATCTACAGATTCACACTAACATCATCCAAACGCGAACTTTGCCCAAATATTTTTCCCCCTCTAAGATTAATGGTTGGAAAAGTTGGCTAATTTTCTTCAGTGCCAATGAACGCTTTTTGGCTTTGATTGTATTACCTTTCCTAGCTTAGACTAAAGCTATGAATTTGAAACAGCTTATCCAAAGTTTAAGCAGCACGAATTTGGGACCTTATTATGTAACAATAGCGATTGTTTTTACTGCGCTAAACTTTGGAAAATATGAAAATATTGTAGTTACTTTTATTTAAATTTCAAATTCAAAGTAAACATTAGTAGCTATATAATAAGAAGCTTTATAAAATATAAGTATATATGCCTGAATATAATATAGTATGTAGGTTAATATATATGTAATTTATCGAGTATGACGTAAAAAAATCCGTTTTTTAGGCTTCCGTATCCAAAGGATGAAATGGGACTCAGACTTCGCTGTCTGTCTGTCTGTCCATCTGTCACCAGGCTGTATCACAAGAACCGTGATAGTTAGACAGTTGAAATTTTCACAGATGATGTGTTTCTGTTGCCGCTATACCACAAATACTAAAAACCGGCCAAGTGCGAGTCGGACTCGCACATGAAGGGTTCCGTAGCAGCAAGTATTTCAGTTGATTAAATTAAAGCAAATTGTGGTTTGTAACTTATTAAAAAAACTACTTGCTAGATCTCGTTCAAACCAATTTTCGTTGTTAGTTTCTATGGTAATGTACATCATATATTTTTTTTAGTTTTATCATTCTCTTATTTTAGAAGTTACAGGAGGGGGGACACACAATTTACCACTTTGGAATTGTCTCTCGCGCAAACTATTCAGTTTAGACAAAAATTATATTAGAAACCTCAATATGGGTTTTGAAGACCTATCCATAGACACCGCATATGTATGGGTACATTTAAAAAAAAAATTGTGTTTCAGTTCTATGTATGGCGCCAAAATTATTGTTCTTTTTCTATTTTTGTGTAAAAGTCTTAATGCGGTTCACAGAATACACCTACTTACCAAGATTCAGCAGTACACCTCTTATAGTTTCGGAAAAAAGTGGCTGTGACATACGGACGGACAGACAGACAGACATGACGAATCTATAAGGGTTCGGTTTTTGCCATTTGGCTACGGAAAACTAAAAGAAAAAAAAATTAAATAATTATCTCCCATACAACAAACGTAATTTTTAACGCGCGATTCCGACTCGCCCTTGGCCGGTTTTTTAAATGATACCAGTGCGTACCGTTTCTATACTTATGTACACTGACAACTACTCTATCTCTGTTACTCCATACTCCAATCCCTGCCTAGGTTGCTACATTTACCTTTATCACATTTAGTGTTAAGGCCGCCAATTGTACATTTTTTTAATGTATGTTATTTTATTCTGTAATGTGTTGGTGTACAATAAAGAGTTATCTTATCTTATCTTGACTGGGGAAGTATCTCCACCTAACACAATATAATCCGGGTATTAGATTTCCGCGGACCGATTAGACCGCGGGGGCAGCTTAAAAAGAAAATCAGTTTGACGGGCCTGTTGGCGTAATTGGTAAATGCTTGCTGTTCATGTCGAAGGTCGTGGGTTCGATTCCCACCCAGGACAGATGTCTGTCTGTCCTGAGTCTGGGTGTAATTATTTATGTAAGTATGTATTCACAAAATAATAAAATAGTATTATGTAGTTTGTCTGGTTTACATATTACAAGCTCTGCTTAGTTTGGGATCAGATGGCCGTGTGTAAATAATGTCCCAGTATATTATTATTATTAATTTCATTTGTAAACACAGGTGAGCAGTACATAAATGTGATGATACATAATTAAGCAAAAGATAAGCATAAGATTAAGCAAGTTTTTAAAAAACAAACCTATTACTCGACTGAAATATCTGGGTGCAATGCCTATACAAATGAAAAAACCTTGTAGCGGGAACCAAATTAATTAATCTCGACATTTTTAGTAAAGTAATCGTCAATTAGACCGTTGGGTGAACGCTTTGAGATCCACTCAAATTACCCATAGCCTGTTACCCCAATTTTTAGGTAAGGGTGCTACAAAAGGTGCCGTTGAGACGAAAATCATAAGCTTCATCTCTGAACACTTAAATTGCCACTTAGGACAGGCAAAATGCGCCATAGCTACATTGTTTGTTCAAGCAATATATAATGCACATAATTGTCGTGTCCATAACTGTCTTCAATATGAGGATACTGACTAGCCAGTAGTTTGTTTTTTTATCAGTGTTACTCACCAATGGCATTGTGCATGTTGTGGCACCTTTAGAAACTGTACTTTTAGATTATATTACTGTATAGCTGAGCCGTAGCATATGTATATCCAAGATAGGATGCTTCGCATATGATTCTTACTCACTTACCTTATGGGCAGTGGTTACCCTAGTGTTAGAGTTGTTCAAGGTGCCCAGCAGGCCTCTCACATGGCTTAAAGACTATTGTCTAATGACTACAACCGGGACCGACAGCTTAACGTGCCCTCCGAAGCACGGAGACGCTTAGAAAATAAACCACTTTGGTGGTCACCCATCTATGGACTGACCGCGAGTCTAGTTGCTTTACCTCGCCGATCACTTACGGACCGGTGAGAGCATCTAGCTTGAGTTCCTCGAGGATTCTACAGAGAAATGTAATAATATTTTAATATTATTCTCTACTAGCTGTGCCCCGCGGTTTTACCCGCGTTTAATTTTATAATTATCACATCTTCTCCCCCGTATGTGATAGCGTAATAATATGTAGCCTATATATGTTTACCCGACCTCTTAGTAATATTCATGTAAAATTTGAAGTAAATCCATGCAGTACTTTTTGAGTTTAGCCCGGACATAAATACCGACAAATAGACGAACAGACAAAAATTCTTAAAACTGTATTTTTGGATTCGATATCTATTGTAGACCACGCCCCAGGTATCCTTTTAAAAAAATATTCAATGTACAGTTTTGACTTTCGTTTTGACGTAACAGCTACTGGATGCCCTTAAATAAATAAATAATTAAAAATACAAACAAAACTATGTAACAAATATATTCTATTAGAAATTTACTTCATTTATGTTATTAAATAAATAAATTAAAATAAAAATGTTTTTATTCACGTAGACTTTAAAAAAGCTCTTGTAAATAGTCAGAACATGTTTGTAGTAATACAGTTATTATTTCTAGTTACTTATTACAGATATTTAGGTACACGGAATGTTAAAACATTTATAAAATTTATTTTATAATGGTAGTGATACTTAGCTAGCTTGTATTAAGTTATTATCAAGGAGATTATCTTTAGGTTTAATTATTGAAATTTATATTTTACTACATATTTGAATACGCATATAATACGCAATGTGTACTTGTTAAGACTTGCAGGTGACGACAAAGAATATCGCTAACCTATCTCTTCTCGTAGCGGGGCGTAGAAGTTGTCCCGAGGCAGTATCTACAGAGAGAACGCGTAGCAGCGTCTCTCTATGTACTATGACCATCATATTACGATCGCTAACCCGTCCGACAAGAAGAAGAAGAAATAGATAATAGACATACAAGAAATTTACAAACAGAACTAACTAAATACATATAAAAATCAAACAATAACATAGTTTAACACTACGCAATAGGTCCTGTATGTCCTGCCGAAAGGGTCACCATCTCAGCATTTGCTGGGTTACACCTAGTGCTGATCTTCCGTTAGTACCCGTGACGATCATGGTATGTTAGTGCAAATTAGTGTGTAGGGGAGTTAATATAAATAAATTAATAAAAGTTATAATAGATAAATATATAAGGTAGGAACTTAAATTATATTATATTATTATTAGATATGGACGCATTTTGTACAAAACTTTCAGTCGTGGCGATTATGGCATAACCCTTCAAATGATAGACGCAACTCAATTGTGGAAATCTTTTGGGGAGACCTTTGTCCAGTAGTAGACGTCATTATAATAATAATGATATCCTGGGACATTATTCACACACAGCCATCTGATCCCAAACTAAGCAGAGCTTGTACTACATACTCTACTTTTCTTTTGTAAATACATACTTATATAGATTATTACACTCAGACTCAGGACAAACAGACATGTTTAATGCACACAAATATCTGTCATGGGTTTGAATCTACGACTTGCGGCTCAAAGGCAAGCATTTATCAACTACGCTAACCGGCCAGTCGGCTAACATGATGCCGCATTTAAATATTATGGTCGCACAGAACATCCGAATATTCATGAACCCCTAAATCATTGACCTCATTTTTTGAACAGTTGTGTACAAACATTCAGAACTTCGCCAACAAGACCTTCCTTGTAAACTTCCTCAATTTAACCAAAATTACATTTCCAACTAATAACAGTAATAACACTGAAAAGACCCACAAAAACAAAAGTGAAAACATTAAATCCTAAAACAACTTTACTGACAACATGAAACATGATTACATAAAACTAAGAAAACTAAGCCCGGGATCGAACCTGCGTACCAATAACACTCAAGGCCGGAGTTTTATTCGCGACGTTTTACGAGGGAGCCAAGAATTACGACTTGGAGTATAAGAATTGGGGTGGCGAACTCAACTGTTAAAACTCCCCAGAATGACAAAAATAACGTTGAGCGAGAATTCGTGCGTGAAAAAGGAGGTATTGTTCATGGTAGGCGTAAAATTAGCCTCTTTTTTGTATGAGTCAGCTTTTTATATCTGGAAATAAAACTGGACAAGTGCGAGTCGCATGGAGAGGGTTCCGTACATCATTTGCTAATTTTTATAGGATGTGTGATCTATAGGTGGAGAACTAAAATTTGAACTAAGAACTAAGGAGAACTACATTTTTTTATCTTTTTTCTACTTATTTGAAGGCATTTCAATTTTAGAAAAATTAAATTTCTTGATTACCCCAACTTATAGCAGATATTATAATCCCCTAATAAAGTGGTCTCAAAATTATTTTAAACATGTGTATTCTGTCAAATAAAGCACAATACAAAAAAGATTTTTGAGCATATTCCATCGCATATTTTGGTTGTTATTACACGCATTTGATTTCAATTTTTTATCAAAATTTACATACCTATATTGAAGGAAATATGTATTTCAGTGAAAATAAGACGATGAATCTAACACAAACAGCTTTTTAATTGAATTAAAAAATAGGCTATCTAGTCGACTGTATGTTTTATAAATAAAATAAAATAAAAAAGGTTTTTATTCACGTAGACTTTAAAAAAGCGCTTGTAAATAGTCACAACTTGTTTTTAGTAACACAGTTATTATTTCTAGTTTCATAATACATATATTTAGGTACACGGAACGTTAAAACATTTATACAATTTATTTTATAATGGTAGTGATATTTAGCTAGCTTGTATTAAGTTATTGTCAAGGAGGTTATGTTTAGGTTTAATTATTGAAATTTATATTTTACTACATATTGTCTGAATATAGCTACAATACCCGATTCCTCAGTAATTTTTAAATAAACAAATAAATATCAATATAAATATCTTGGAGCAACTTACGCACTGCCATTTGCTTCCAAACTAGGCACATCCCGTAATATGGCAACCTAACATCTGGTAAACATACTAATATATTTCTAAATTCATACACATAATTGATAAATTACATACAGACACTCAACAAATGGTCGTGTTCATCACACTAAGATTTGTCCTAGGTGGAAATAATAATAATATCTAGGGACAGTGCCACACAGATCATCCTAGCCCTAAACTAAGCAAAGCTTGTACTATGGGTACCAGGCGACGATATACATACTTATATAGATAGATAAATACTTAAATACATAGAAAACATCCATGACTCGGAAACAAATATTCGTGCTCATCACACAAATATTTGCACTTACCGAGATTCGAACCCAGTACCACCAGCTTTGTAGGCAGGAGCACTACCAACTAGGCTACGGTGAAATTGAACCCATGACCTCTGGCTGAGCAGTCAGAGTCATTAAACCATAAAGTCACGTAAACAATTTGAAAATTAGTACCTAAAAAGCAATCTTTACAAGATTGCTTTTTAGGTGCTAGAAAGTAGAGCGTGGATCAATCCATGCGGCCAATCAGGTGCTTTCTATTGCCAGCTAAAGATCCAAAGCAAGACCCAAATTAATCCGCAAAGTGTAGTACTAAAAACGTGGGTTACGCACTATCTCTGAAGACTAAGTCGAAAGCTGTACAAAATGAAGTAAAAGCATTTATTTGTTTAATCGTATTGCAAATGAAAACCAAGTCAAGTAAATAACTTTAATACGCTTTTTTTAGACAGTTTTTTTTCTATTTCTACGTTTTCTATAAACGGTTTCTAGAACTTACTATTTAAATAATAATAATATTATAATATCCTGGGACATTATTCACACACGGCCATCTGATCCCAAACTAAGCAGAGCTTGTATCATGGAAACCAGATAACTGATATACTACATATACTACTTTTCTTTTGTAACACATACTTATATAGATAATTACACCCAGACTCAGGACAAACAGACATGTTCATACACACAAATATCTGTCCTGAGTGGGAATCAAACCCACGCAAAGCAAGCATTTGCCAACCACGCCAACCGGCCCGTCAAATCTATACATGTACACAATATCTATACATATAATAAAATCGCAGGAAAGTCAAAACTGTGCATTGAAATTTTTTATAAAAGGATACTTCCGCGTGATCTACAATCGATATCGAAGCCAAAAATATATTTTTTTAAATTTTTGACTGTGTGTCTGTTTGTGTGTATGTATGTCCGGGATAAACTCAAAAAGCACTGCATGGATTTACTTAAGATTTAGCATGAATATTACTAAGAGGTCGGGTCAACATATATGCTACATATTATCACCCTATCACCTACGGTGAAGCTGTGATAATTTATAAAATTTAACGCGGGTAAAACCGCGGGGCACAGCTAGTAATTTATAAATGCTGTGGATATCAGTCTGTAATTGTTACAACACAAGGAATGTACATATATTTAAATAATAATAGTATAATTAATATCTCAGTATATATATGTAATGTTGATATTCCTTAATAAATAACATACATAGAGTCACGCCTGTTTCCCGGAGGGGTAGGCAGAGACAACGGATTTCCATTTGTCACGATCTTTGCATACTTCTTTTGCCTCGATTACTGTCATTATATTCTTCATACATGCTCGCCGTTTTATGGTACTTCTGACCTGCCCTTTCTTGCGAACATCCCCAATTTGGTCAGAGAAAAATAAATAAATATAATAAATAAAATTAAATAAATATATTTAATTTAAACCATGAAGCATTAACGCCATTAAAGAAATTAACCAGTAACGCGGTCTCGTTAGGTTTGCTGGAAGCCGTTTCTAGAGTAGCATAAGACTGGCAATTTTGAGGATATTTCGGGGAGGGCTTTGTCCAGCAGTGGATAATGATGTTGATTGGGGCAGCTTTTATTCAGATTCACATGTCTAGATAATTAGTAACAAACTGGTCAGAATTGCAAAGAGAAGACCAACGCCGTTAGGAGACCCAACCTGGAAACATAAAAAAAAGAAAGGTTTTAATTCACGTAGTCTTTCAAAAAGCGCTTGTTAATAGTCAGAACATTATTGTAGTAAATAGGTGTATACATTATTATTTCTCGTTACATAGATATTTAGGTACACGGATTGTATGAAAACATTTACAAAATTTATTTTATATTATACAAGAAATAGTTATTACAAAGTATTTATAAATTATAGCCTATGTGTTATTCGGAATATAAGCTATATTGCTATAAAGTTACATCAATATCCTTTCGGTAGATTTTGCGTGAAAGAGTAACAAACATCTGTATAGAGTTATGCATGTATATGCATAACTCTATACATCCATACTCACTTTGGCATTTATAATATTACTACCTATGCCCCGCGGTTTCACCTGCGTTAAAGTAGTTATGGCGTAAAAGAGAAACAAACTTACACACATTAGTCACCAACTTTCGCATTTCTAATATTAGTAGGATGTGTAGACTTACCTCTAGTGGTTTTGGCAGGTCACGCCGAAATACCTCGCCGGTGGTAGATTTGCCTACTTACTTGACACTTATCGGCATATTTTGGACACACACTACTTATCTCTATAAATTGTAGCCTATATGTTATTCTGATGTATAAACTATATTATTGTAAAGTTTCATTAAAATCCATTCAATAGTTTTTACGTGAAAGAGTAACAAACATCCATCCATCCATACTTACAACTTTCGCGTTTATAGTATTAGTAGGATTACGATTTTTTTTTTACATTTTCTCAGTTGTGCAATAACTAAATCGTCGTAACAGATAAGCATCTATCGAGGCAAATGATACTTTATTTCCGAATTATAGAGTAGCATTTAGCATATCAAATTTCAATTACAGACCTTTACCATGCGCAAAGCAGATCAATTCAAACTGTTTCTCCTAAAATGGTATTATAATCGACGCACGCATATTTATATCTTAGAAAGTATATCTTGTAGAAAGTTTATAGAAACAACCATTGAAAAAGTTAAAATGTTCGTTACCGACGTTAAAATTTTAATACCAAATTTGTTTTAAGTCCTGACTTCGGAGATCATGGGCGGTATGAAAAAGTTTTGAGGATCTAACAATATATGCCGAACTTTTGTAATATGATAATTTATAGCATTTTTTACTTGCCTCTAGTTTTATAGACTTTCAATGCTGCACCGGACAGAGGTAAACGAGACCGCAGTTTGTACCTCATTACAAAAGTTAGTTGTTTTGATTTGGTGTAATAAAGTGTTATCTATCGATCTATCTCTATTTTTTTGATTCTTTATTTTAATTCGGAACTTTGACAATTGTCACGCCAGTTCCATCGTACCACAGACCAACTTACATCTAACACATCTATACAAATAAATAAAATTGGAGTGTCTGTTTGTAATATTGAAATAACCGAATTTTACTACATGTATATAAATATATATACGGTACATACTCCAAAATAACATTTTTTACAATTTTTGTCTGTCTGTCTGTCTGTTTGTTCCGGCTAATCTCTGAAATGGCTGGACCGATTTTGACGGGACTTTTATTGGCAGGTAGCTGATGTAATAAGGAGTAACTTAGGCTACTTTTATATTACAAAAAACATTTATTTTTGAAAAAAATAAACTAATTAACACGCGGACGAAGTCGCGGGCACAGCTAGTTAATACTATTATCATGATACAGTAATACTAAGTACGTAAATTACACAACTCATACAACATGTTAGCTTCATGTGATATGGGTGCCGATAAAATAGGATGGAATAAACTAAATCTAAATGACTAACATTAAAATCTCTTATAATGCTGTCTCTTTGGGTTTGATTCCGTTGAAATTCCATTAAAATATGGTGCACATCCTGAACTTTTTTACACACCTCACACAAAAGAGACTCAACTTTTATCATCAATAATGCAAACACTTTCAATGGCATGTGACCAGAACGGACCCTTAGAGCAGTAACCAATAACTTACGACTAATCATAAGACCATATTTAACTATATTAGAAAAGCAAATACTTTAATTACTGGTAGATAGAGTGGTTACTTAGTAAAGGTCAGGTCAGAAGTACCCTAAACCAGCGAGCATGTATGAAGAATATAATGTCAGTAAACGAAGCGAAAGAGGTGTGCAAGGATCGTGACAAATGGAAGTCCGTTGTCTCTCCCTACCCCTCTGGGAGACAGGCGTGAGTCTATGTATGTATGTATGTATGTAGATAGAGTGGTATTTACAATATCACGCAAGGCAAGAGAGATTTAAAACACATAAAATTCTCCCTAAATTCAGCGAAATTTTGTGTAACTCGACATCAAGCTGGCAGTTCAACGTTCGTGCCTAGTAAATTTAAATGAAGACGTTCCTTTGTAAATTTTAAGTTACACTTGTAACGCTTGCGCAGGAATGTTTTGTTTGTACCGTCTACGAGTTAGGGATGACTGTGGATTCATCAAAACTTCATTATTACGTTACCGATACGACTTTTTTTTGAGATGCACGTTCTGGCTGCTCGTGTGGTGTAAAAGCCTTGGTACACACGGCTACACATCAAGCTGTACATTCCAGTATAAACAGATCTCACGTTGTATAGTATCTCCATACAATGACAGGTCAGTTTATATTGGAAATGTATAGCTTGATATGTAGCCATGTGTACTACCTCCACGATTTCGTGTTTTGGATTCGATCCCCGCACTTAATAACTATTTGTGTAATCTATATTTAGTTGGTGTGAGTTTAGGTGTGATTACTTACTGCAGTGGCAGTGGGGACCTTAGTGTCAGAGTTGCTCAAACCGCCCATTAGACCTCTGACATGGCTTAATGACTGTTGCCTAGTGGCTACAGCCGGGACCGGCAGCTTAACGGGCCCTCTAAGTACGGATAGGCTCAGATAATAAACCTAGCCTATTTGCTTAACCTCGCCATTCACTTATTGACCAGTGAGAGCATCTGGCTATGATTGATGTCCGTGAACTGAATGTATTCGTGATACAAAAATTGATTGTCCTAGGTTTCATATATTCTACTCTTGAAAGAAAGAAAATTTATGTTAACCTTGACAAATACTTCAATCGAATTTCAGTTCACCATATAATTTGGTAAATTACACGGTTCTATACAACGGAAATAACTTATTAATGTTATTCGGTAGTTAGGTCTTTTTATTATTTGGATTCAGATTATTTATATAAAATTACATGTTGACGTTAATAAAAAATAAATAATACTAATTAAAAAAACGCTTTTACTCACGTAGACTTTAAAAAAGCGCTTGTAAATAGTCAGAACATGTTTGTAGTAATACAGTTATTATTTCTAGTTACTTATTACAGATATTTAGGTACACGGAATGTTAAAACATTTATTTAATAATGGTAGTGATATTCAGCTAGCTTGTATTAAGTTATTGTCAAGGAGATTATGTTTAGGTTTAATTATTTACGTTCAATAATATTACGTTCAATGGTTTGTTGAGAAAAGATCACAATTTATAAATAAAGCTATTCATCATCATCATTATCATCATCAGCCTGATATCGTCCACTGATGGCCATAGGCTTCCCCCAAAGGTTTCTATAACTAGAGGGGTTTGCTGTAGTCCCTGCGCTTGGCATGCAATTTAGCAACCACAGTTAGGTGGTAGTACATAGGAGGCGCTGCTGCCCGACTTCCTGCTACGAGAATGTTCGACGAGGTCTTCCCCTTCTGGTTGTTCCATTCACACAGACCGTATACTTCTTTGGTCAATCTTCTTTCATTCATCCTTTCTAAATGGCCAAACCATCTCAGCATTCCTTATTCAATCTTTGTGACTACATCCTCTTTCACACCACAACGCTGCTTACATCAGTAAGACAGCGTAAAATTTAAAGTCTATCCAAAAATGTTTCTTTCCACATCCGTTACGAAAACTTTACTGAAGAGCCTAATTTTAGGCCTTCTTAGTAATCTTTACCAAGAAATAGAAACATGTGCAGGCCTTGTGGTGATTCTTGTGGTCCCTGCGGCGGTGGCTGTGGTGCTGTCCCTCCACAACAATATACACGTGCTGCACCACGATTTGCTAGTGAGGATGTGGCGCTCGACCCGCAGGCAAGCCATGGTGTTTGCGTTGGTTAAGCGCCTCAGATTTGACGTTCGTTTTGAAGAGTTTAACTCCGTGCTGTTTTGTGGAAATGAACTACTATAAGTAAATAAATTTTGAAAATGTATTATTCTTGATGATTTAAATTGTTTTGTTTTATTCCGTGTATTATAATAATACAAAAATATTTTCAGATAATATTCATAGTATGAGTTATCTTATTTTGCATAAATTGTCTTTCTAAAATTTTAATATCTATACGTATAATAAAATCTTAGGAAAGTCAAAACTGTACAATGAATATTTTTTAAATAGGATACTTGGAGCGTCATCTACTATCGATATCGAAGCCAAAAATATAGATTTTAGAATTTTTGTCTGTTTGTCTGTATGTATGTCCGGGGTAAACTCAGAAAGTACTGTATGAATTCAATACTGTACTTCAAATTTTACATGAATATTACTAAGAGGTCGGGTCAACATATAGGCTACATATTATCACACTATTACATACGGGGGAGAAGCTGTAAAAAATTATAAAAATTAACGCGGGTAAAACCGCGGGGCACAGCTAGTATTTTAATATATTTATTGCCAAACATGTCGGTCCCGTTCCGCCGGTGATCCTGACAGAACCGCTTCTGGTCGGTCCGACTTGACTCGAGTCATCTTTATTTTATTTTCGACGTCTATGAGTCTGAGAAATTTATGAGAATATAAGCTTTTGCTTAGAGATTTAGAGTTTAAGATGGAACAATTTGAGGCTGATTGAGATTTATAGGGGAATAATACTGTCAGCGAGACCTTAGTCCTCTCGGTTCAATTGCAGAACTATCCTTATGGTAACTTGTATATAGTCTCAAAAATGGGAAATCATAAATTTGATCGTCCGGCGGGTCTCGAACCTGCACCATCTACCAATCCGGGGTAGGCGCTCTGCGTTAAGCTACGAACGATACACGCTGGCAGATCAAATTTAGGATTCCCTTGCTAACACCCTTCCGGAGGATGTAGGTATTATCTATCGGTTTTGTTTTTCTAGAAACAAAACCGATAGATAATACATAATATATATTTTTGAGATTAGATAAACGCTTTGCATTGCGAATAATGCTATAAAATTTAAATTTAATAGTATATAGATACTGATTTTCTTCGTAAGACATATGTATAATAGTTTTCCAGCCATATTCCAACTACGGTGGCCAACGTAAACGGAGTCTAGTCCACTACGCAGCAAATATTGAGAACAAACACAGGTGGGCACCTGTGTTTGTTCTCAATCTTTCACTTCACTCTTATAATCCGATGGGGTGTTTATCCGAAACATCTAGGAAGAGATCAGGCGCAGGTCCAACATCTTATAACACCGTGACCATCCTGACTCTAATAATATCTAATATCTAGGGACTAATATCTAGGGACAATGTCACACAGATCATCCTAGCCCCAAACTAAGCAAAGCTTGTACTATGGGTACCGGGCGACGATATACATACTTATATAGATAGATAAATACTTAAATACATAGAAAACATCCATGACTCAGAAACAAATATTCGTGCTCATCACACAAATATTTGCACTTACCGGGATTCGAACCCAGGACCACCAGCTTCGTAGGCAGGAGCACTACCAACTAGGCTACGGTGACCGTCATATACTCTGAGCTGATACAGGGTGTTTTGGCAGAAAAATCTCGAGAACATATTATGGTTCAACCTGGGATTTGTATCTAGGACTTCATTATCGGCAGCAGAACGCGCAACCGCTAGAGCAAATAGGCAGTCAATAAAGTTAAGAATTTATTCTAGTGCGTTGAGTATAACTGTGTTTCCAAAAAAGTGCTCTTTCATCACTCTCTGACAAATCTGGGCTGGCCCAAATAAGGCTTCAGGGATACGACTGCAGATATAGTATACTAGCTGTGCCCCACAGTTTTACCCGCGTTAAATTTTATAAATTATCACAGCTCCTCCCCCGTAGGTCATAGCGTTATAATATGTAGCTTATATGTTGACCCGACCTCTTAGTAATATTCATGCAAAATTGGAAGAAAATCCATGCAGTACTTTTTGAGTTTAGCCCGGACATACATACAGACAAACAGACACACAGACAAAAATTCTAAAATCTATATTTTTGGCTTCGATATCGATTGTAGAGCTCGCCCCAAGTATCCTTTTTAAAAATATTCAATGTACAGTTTTGACTTTCCTACGATTTTATTATATGTATAGAAGATTAATAATAATATCACTAGTGCAAGCGTTAACTGTGTTAAATATAAAATTAAATCCACTCTGTGTTGTAGACCCGATAAAAAGGCTTTTACTAGAATTGGCTTTTCATGTCAATAATCGTCAAATCTCCTTCAAAAAATAAACAGCCAAGAAAACGAACCTAATAACAAAAACACCAAACGCAGCCAAACACGATAAAAGTTCGATTCAATAAAATCAAGTGAATTTGGTACATTGTAGAATCGTGCGCTTATTTCATTTGCCAATCCCGCCCGAGTGTCGAGACGTGTGTGTTCGACTTCTTTTATTTTATACTTTGCAAAATGTATTGAGCAAAGTAAAGTTGAAAATGAAATTGAATTCTCGTGATGAACGTCATATTTAGGGCTCGCAATTATAATAACAAAACTGATACAAAATATTTAAAAAAACACCTACGCCATTAATCGAGTAATCACACGCCATTACATCATTTTAGAAAAGAGTTGATACTTTTACACTGCTGAACCGATATTAAACATAGATAGTTAAATTTTATAAATGTTTAAACAATCCCTGTACCTAAATATCTACAATAAGTGACAAGAAATAATAACTGTATTACTAGAAACATGTTCTGACTATTTACAAGCGCTTTTTTAAAGTCTACGTGATTAAAAACCCTTTTTACTTTTTTATTTTTATAACTAAGAACAACAACAAGGAAACTAGCTTCAAATAAAAAAAAACACATGGAAATCGGTCCACCCGTTTGAGAGCTATGATGTGTGTGTGGTACACACACATACACACAAACGCAGAGAGAGAGAGAGAGAGACATCGATGTCAAACTTTAAACACCCCTCCTTTTGCGTCATAGTACAAAAAGCTAGCTATGTTTTATATATATTTAAAACTAGCTGTGCCCGCGACTTCGTCCGCGTGTTAATTAGTTTATTTTGTTTGTTTTTTCAAAAGTAAACGGTTTTTTCAAAAATAAAAGTAGCCGAAGTTACTCCTTATTACATCAGCTACCTGCCAATAAAAGTCTCGTCAAAATCGGTCCAGCCATTCCAGAGATTAACAAACAGACAGACAGACAGACAAAAATTGTAAAAAAAAATATTTTGGAGTATGTACCGTATATTAGGTCTTTACCTATGAAATTGCCGTTCTGCAGTACTGGCCATTTCAAATCAAAATAATTTTTGTTTGGCTAAGAATTCTAATTTCAAATTAATTTTATTTTAAAAACATGGATTCTTTTTTCCAAAAGTAGTCATTTCTTTATTGATTAGTGTTACATTTTCATCGCATTTCAATCTTTTTCGTCATCATGGATACGTTAAAAATTCGAGTAATTATGGAATATGAGTACCGTCGTGGCAGCAACGCGGCACAAGCGGCACGCAACATCAACGACGTTTACGGAGCTAACACTACAAACCAACGCACCACCTGTTATTGGTTTGCTCGCTTCCGTTCTGGAAATTTCGACCTGAAAAATGAACCTCGCGGTCGTCCGAAGACTTTGGTCGACAATGACGAATTAAAGGCGGTTGTGGAAGCTGATGATACACAATCTACGGCTGAATTAGCAGCAGCTTTCGACGTTAGCGTCAAAACAATATTGGTCCATTTGCGTCAAATTGGCAAGGTAAAAAAGCTTGACAAATGGGTGCCCCACGAACTCAATGATCGCCAGCGCGAAGTACGCGTCGAGACGTGCCTTGCACTGCTCAACAGACACACAAATGAAGGAATTTTGAACCGCATTGTTACCTGCGATGAAAAATGGATTCTGTTTGACAACCGCAAGCGCTCAGCAAGTTGGTTGGATCCTGGTTCAGCACCTAAACAATGCCCTAAACGAAAACTTACCCCTAGAAAAGTGATGGTCACTGTTTGGTGGTCTAGCGCCGGTGTGATTCATCACAGCTTCTTACCAAACGGGGTGAGCATTACTGCAGATGTGTACTGTGAAGAACTGAGCACAATGATGGAGAAGCTGGCGCATCTCCAACCAGCATTGGTCAATCGCTCGTCTCCGCTGCTCCTGCACGACAACGCGCGACCTCATACTGCACAGCAGACGGTCTCCAAGTTGCAAGAACTGGGGTTGGAAGCTCTCCGTCATCCGCCCTACTCACCAGACCTTGCGCCTACAGACTACTACTTTTTCCAGAATTTGGATAACTTCTTGGCGGGAAAAAAATTCAATACCCGAGAGGCAGTACAAAATGCCTTTGAAGAATTTGTTGCCTCCCGTCCAGCTGATTTCTTTAAGAAGGGCATCAATAAACTGCCACTGCGATGGCAAAGATGCATTGATTGCATGGGTGATTACTTCGATTAATACAAATAAAAAAATTCATGAAAAAAATTCGTTTAAATTTTTTCATACAAAACGGCAATTTCATAGGTAAAGACCTATTATATATTCATATACATGTAGTAAAAAAACAGTCACTTCAATTTTATTTATTTGTATAGATGTATAGATATAGATGAATCCTTGGGTATCGAACCCACAGACCTCGTGGTATACGGCCTTATTTGCGTTAACCGTACCGCCACCGAACGCCAGCGCACCTCCACCGCAGCGTCGTATGTAAACTTTAATGTATACATTACATTTTTATTTATTTATTTATTCAATATATTATTTCATTGCACATTACATTTAATAAGCCATACCGCAGAAACCTCTAAGGGTTTATGTGGGTAGCGGCGAATCGTTCACACATTTACATTTATTTATGAATTTATTATATAAAATTATTACAATGCATTATTGTTAGTGCTAAAATTCTAAAACAATATCATTTTTTAAGGTAGTAATCTTTTAACTTGGATTAAAAACCTTTCGCCCCCTCATTATATAATTTTTGAAGTTCTTTGGGAATGTTATTTATAAACTCCGTTACATCTACGTAATTAAAACGCTTTTACGCTACCTAACCGAAACCTACACGGCTAATGCGGCTGGTATGCTAATACTTAGATTGGACCAATACAAACAGTTTTCGCTTATTAAATTTTTCATTTTTGAATAGTGTGTGTTTTGGAATGTGTGTCCAAACTTTCCTAAACACACACGGTATTTAAAAATTACAAACCAAGATGAAAAAGCAGTGGATCAAAGTTTACGTAGAAAGTTTGTAGTTTTTAGGGCTCCGTATAATGAAACTTACACATAATCTCTTGACAATAACTTGATACTAGCTAGCTAAATATCATTGCTATTATAAAATAAGTTTTATAAATGTTTTCATATAATCAATACAATGTGTACCTAAATATCTATGTTACTAGAAATGATAATGTATACAACTGTATTACTACGAACATGTTCTGACTATTTAAAAGCGCTTTTTTAAAGTCTACGTGAATAAAAACCTTTTTTATTTTATTTTATTTATTTTGTACCCAAAGGGTAAAACGGGACTCTATTACTAAGACTTCGCTGTCTGTCTGTCTCGACGTCTGTCACCAGGCTCTCATGAACCGTGATAGTTACACAGTTGAAATTTTCACAGATGATGTATTTCTGTTGCCGCTATAACAACAAATACCAAAAAACAATATACACCTCCCATACAATAAACGTGAATTTTTAGTTTTAGTAGTTTTTTTAGATGATGGTACGGAACCATTCGTGCGCAAGTCCGACTCGCACTTGGCCGGTTTTTCTTAATTCTTACAGACATTCAGCAAAATAAAGGAAATTCCTTTCCTCTCAAATCGTCAAATCCTAAACATCGTGATACTCGTCGTAAAACTAACTCTATAACAAAATAATCTCGTATAGTCTTTAGTATATAAAATATGTAGAGATTATTTATAGTCCGTTTGGTGTGTCTCTGGGCGGTGGTGATGAGGTACTTATCATCAAGTGACAGACTTATTTACCTGCCATACTATTATATAAAAAAAGAAATGGTTGTTATCTTCTATTTGTCCAAATAAAGTACTAATTTATCTCCCTATCGTCGTGCAAAGGCGAGGCTCGTCGTTAGAAATAGAATACTTTTCATAGGATTATCAAATCAATTAACAAGATATCAATATAAGCGTATCATAAATTGAAATATGATAACATTTCAATCAAACGAAACACTATCACACAAATGAGAGAATTTTATCGTGAGGGCGCTACATCCGGCTAAGTAATAGCATTAGGCCGAGAACACACTGCAATGCGCCACGCATTGCCGTTCGGATAACGCTTATCCGTATACCGATACGTCGATTCCAATACGAGATAACTGAGTGATTAGACTGTAGAACTGTAGAATAGGCTGTCTCGAGTTCACATCTAAATTTTAAACATTAATTGTCGCGTACTTCAAACGGTGAAGGAATCACAATCACACTAATATTATAAAGGCGAAAGTTTGTGAGTGTGTATGTTTGTTACTTCTTCACGTCTAAACGGCTGAAGGGATCTGAATAAAATTTGGTATGGAGTCAACTGACACCTTAGATTGACACAAAGGCTATCACACTAATATTATAAAGGCGAAAGTTTGTGACTGTATAAGTGTGTGAGTGTGTATGTTTGTTACTCCTTCACGTCTAAACGGCTGGAGCGATTTTAATAAAATTTGGTATGGAGTGAGCTGACACCCTGGATTAAAACATAGGCTATAATTTATAAAGTTTATCGCGGGTAAAACCGCGGGGCACTGCCAGTTATCGTTATAAGTATGTATTTACAAAAAAAAAAGTAGTATATCAGTTATCTGGATTCCATAGTACATGCTCTGCGTAGTTTGGGATCAGATGGCCTTGAGTAAATAATATCTCAGGATATTGTTATTATTACTTAAGAATAGAATACAATACATTAATTTGCCATAAACACGGTACAAGGTTGTTAAAATTACATAGATCAACATGTTACTTAATATTAAAAATACGTTATACCCAGGCACAGTACAAATCATGCTCATTACACAAGAAGAGAAGATTAAGAGAGGCAGGGCATAGCTTTCATTCGCTCAAAGAGCAGTCCGACTTGAGAAGTACTTCCACCTTACAGAAGACATTCCTTAATAATAACATTAATAATGTTAATGTTCTGTTTCTGAGTGTGAGTAAGATCGTCAGAGCTCATTGGGGTAGGGAGAGAGTAACCATCACTTGTTTGCTGACTCTTAAAGGCCGGCAACGCACCCGCGACTCCTCTGGTGTTGCGAGTGTCCATGGTCGGCGGTGTTCACTTACCATCAGGTGACCCATTGGCTCGTTTGTCGCGCTCTGATATAAGAAAAAACAACAAAGATTTGTTTTGGGCGGGTATTGAAGCCACGATCTTTGGTTTAGCAGCTACTAACCACTAGACTAGAATTTAGCAAAAACCCCTCTGACAGAATTGGACACGAAAGTGATGCAACAAAGCCTCAGTTTATTTATCGCGCCCCATGGCGGCGGGGAACATGGGAATACATAGGATCGCACAAATCCACATGAGATAGGGACTTAGCACGTCATATACTTTGCATTCGTTTGTTTTGAAAGGAAGAACTTGGTATAGACCGCTACTCACACCGATACGGCTTATTTTGTAAATAATAATAATATTTAATTCGTACCTTAATATAGACAGTACCATTCAGACGTTATGTAGTAAAAATATAGCTAAAATTTAAAATTTCGATAATTAAACCTACACATGATCCTTGACAATAGCCTAATTTAAGCTAGCTAAATATCGTTACTATTATAAAATAAATCTTATTGTAAATTTTTACATACTTAGGTACACGGATTGTAGGAAATCCGTGTACCTAAATATGTATATGTTCCTAGAAATAATTATAAATTAATTATTAATTACTACAAACATGTTCTGACTATTTACAAGCACTTTTTTAAAGTCTAGATGAATAAAACCTTTTTCATTTATTATTTAAACTGTGTAGAACAATAAGCGCTGAATACCGTACACGTGGTACACGTGTAACTTCCTAAAATAACATTATTTACGTACCCGGTGAAGTCAGAGGACGCGGCGACGGCGGTTTAAATCCTGTCAATAGTCCAATTAGTACGTAGATTATGATGAGAGCACGTAAAGCCGTCGGTCTTGTACCTGACCTTTTTCCGGTCGTGTCGCTAGGCGTCCCATCGGATCATGAGAGTGATGGAATAGAAAGTGCTCCTGCGTTTGCGCACACACTTGAGCACTATGATATGCCCCGCGCAGATGGCTAATCTCTGTTGAGACTGGCCGCCGTGGCCGAAATTCGGCTAGGAGGACATTATTATTATTATAAAGGCGAAAGTTTGTGAGTGGGTATGTTTGTTAATTCTTCACGTCCAAATGGCTGAAGCAATTTTTTCTGTTAAGAAAATTTCTGAGTCCGACTCTTGCGCCCGGAGTCTCAAAGTTGGCGGTGTTACACCCCGTGGCTAAAAGAGAAAGAAAAGTCATCAGTATTGTGCCAGACCTCTTTCGGGTCATGTCGGCTAGCTAGCACCAGTTCATGATGGTGAAGGAATAGAAAGTGCAAACACTTGTGGACTATAATATATCCCTTGCAAATACTAAGTTCCCATTGAGATTGAGATTGGTTGGTGACGGCGGCAAGTGAAAGAAAGAAAGAATATATATTTATTAGACACATAAAGTAAGCAATATAAATTATGCAATATTATGTTGTACCCCACACCCAGAAGTATACTATATATTTGATACTTATAATAAATAATGTATCTGAGTAGTAAGTACCAGCATATCATCACCCCATCTCATCTCGTGGGAGGCGTAGAAGTCGACCCGAGGGAATTTCTACAAGAAGATGGACAGCAGCTTCTTTCTGTGTACAATGATCATCATACTACGATCGCCATCCCGCCTGCCATAGCGTGGCAATTGTGGCATATCCTACTGGATGATTCCTGGCGGAGGCTTACGTCCAGCGCAGCAGTGGACTTCTTATGGTGAAAGAAACCCCAACTTTTGTATAGGCCTCCTCCAGTTACATTTAGACTTCTCCGCTTTAAGTCGTACGATTGAATACTTCCCCGCAGAAGTTACGATGTCATCACTCCGTCTTTTAAGAGGTCTTCCTATTCTTCTTTTTCCGATGGATCCGTTCCATTTCATAGCCTCTACTTGTCATCGCTTATGGCTGGAGGTATACCTACATTGTTTAAATGTTTGGTAATGAAAGCAATAATTTAAATGATAGAATTTCGTGTATGTATTATATAAAAAGATCATCGGGTCGCTGAAAACTGTTGGATGCGAATAGCGCAAGACCGGAAATAATGGAGATTTTTGTGGGAAGCCTTTGTCCAGCAGTGGACGTCTTTCGGCTGATATGATGATGATGATTATAGAACAAAATAAAATCTGTCAAAATTTCTTCGGTTCACCACTTACCTAGAGCAAGTCAAGGTGATTAGACATTCTCGAGACACTACATACCAAACAAAAGAACAATATATCTTACTCGTCAGCCAAGTGTACGACCACGAACGCGCCGCGACCACCAGCGTCCTCCATCACCCTTTGATTGTATTTGTATCGATGAAATACCCTCTCCGATCCTCAATCGGACGAGATGCTGGCGTCTTCGCGTGTTAAGGTCCCTGGAATTAATGACCATCTCATACTTACTTACGTACTTATCGTATGGGCAGTGGTTACACTAATGTCAGAGTTGTTCAAGCCGCCCAGTAGGCCACTTAACGGGTAATGGCTACAACAGGGACCGACTGATTAACGTGCACCTCCGAAACACGGAGACGATTAAAAATTAAACCACTTTTATTATTATTATTATTATTATGACCCTCTCATGCATCTCTCTACATCAGCTCCTCATACACCACCTTTGGCGGCGCGGGTACTTAGTAGTTTTATTTGCTAGATGGCTTAAGTCCATGCTCGTCTATATGTACGGTGAAGCAGTAAAACCCTCCTAGAAAAACTATAAACGTCATGATAAAAAAAAACTTGAGAGGTGTCAAGGGTCACCCGGATGGAACGAAGTTATTTCTTATTATTTATTATGTACAAAAAACCTGTATACACTCAACAAAAATAATCGTCGCGACACCACACTGTTCAATGCGAAATAGAAATGAAAATATCTGGCATGCTTTCTATAAGAGAGAGAGAGACAGAGAAACATGTGCACGCCGCACAGCTGCAAAAAGTGTCGTGACAACTTTTCGTAAGAATTTTTTTCCGTCTAGCCCCCATTCACAACGCGCGATAAGGAACTTCGTACCAAAAACTAAAAAAAGATTCGGTGTAACATATTCCTCGCATCCCCGCCCACTTAAAATAATACTGTCATTTGCGACATTGCATACGTGGAGCTCGGGGTTGACTCTAGATAAGGGACTAGACAAATATTTGTGAACTTTTTATAATAATATCTAGGGACAACACACACTCACACAGATCATCCTAGCTCCAACCTAAGCAAAGCTTGTACTATAGGTACCAGGCGACGATATACATACTTATATAGATAGATAAATACTTAAATACATAGAAAACATCCATGACTCAGAAACAAATATTCGTGCTCATCACACAAATATTTGCACTTACCGGGATTCGAACCCAGGACCACCAGCTTCGTAGGCAGGAGCACTACCAACTAGGCTACGGTGACCGATACACATTTAAAAAACGAAATTTTTCTATTCTTATATCTAAATGTTTTCATACAATCTTCAATATCTATACATATGTACAGACGCCAACTCATCAAGCTATACTACTCCAATCTGTCAAATTTCCCCAATTGAAAGTGAACCTTATGCTTATGTGATAAAGTTGAATAACAATAAAAGGAATTCCGTTTATTGATTTTCAACTGCGGGTAGCTGGATGTGCTGGAGTCTGTATCTAGAAATAATTATGTTTCCTTAACTATATTACTACAAAAATGATCTGATTATTGACAAACGCTTTTTTAAAGTCTACGTGAATATAAACCTTTTTATATTATCTTATTGGCTTTTTCTTTCTTTCTTTCTTTCTTATTAAAAAGAGAAACGCAGATAATTGATGGAAATCCTGGCTCGGACTAAAATGTAATTTTGAGAGTATGTATGTCAATTTTTGGGTGTATATATATCAGAGAATTATGTGGATAATCCCTTTGTTTCTATCTGTTCTTCCCTGTGCCTACATTAAGGTTGAAAATACGATTCTAGCTTTCCTCAATTTCGTGTAAAAACGAGTAATGACAATATTTTACCGTACTTAACCCATATCACATCACAGAACCTGCCATAAACCACCTAAAACATCCCTTAAAACCATAATACATCATATAAAAACACTTTATAACGTGTAACAAATTTCGCTAGTCATATTTATTAAGTTTAAGCTTCCGCGTAATGTAAGTCTCGTGAAAATGTTTTTACTAAATTGTTTAAATTGGCCCGTTTAATACAGAATAACTATTAATATATTTTTTAATCCTGAATGGGTTTGCGCTTGACCACGATCTCACCTGATGGTAAGTGAAGATGTGGTCAAAGATGGACCGCGCCTTGCATAAACCCATGTTGTATGACTCTAGAAACACGTCGTTCGGGAGGGTGTTCCACTGCTTAGCCGTGCGTATGATAAAGGAGGAAGCAAAGTGCTTCGTACGGCAGAATGGGATGTCAACAACAAAGCGGCGAAAACCCTCCCGACGCCTAGTAGTCCGATGAAAAAAGGGGGAAGGAGGGATAACTTCATGGAGGTCTTGAGCGGATTAAACCTTGCGGGGTACCTAAGCAGCATACCCGCGTTCCCGGGGCTCCTCCCATTAGGTGCCATGAGAAGTCCACGGCAGGCAGGCTTAGTCGGTGCGAGTCCGACATACCCACCCGCAGATACTTTTGAGGGTGGCAAGCGTAGGCATTCCCCCTGCCTTATAAAAAAAATAAGGCAGGGGGAAGAAGGAAGGGGAAGGTGGTAGTTCTAGCAAACATTAACGATCAACTAGATAATGATAATTAGCTTGTACACACAGCATAAAATTGCCATATGGTGCTACATATTTGTAACTACTGTTTTTAATATAACTCTCAATTAGCGTATAAATAACTTTCTTGAATTATAAATTCCCGTTCTGCGTCTTCGCGTTTTAACTAAGAGCACCAGTTGCAGTTGTTCTGAGTTTATACTGCTGAGTTTGTTCCGTTAGGTCTTCGTAGTTGGGGTGCATTGGATCCGGTGGTAGCATTAAAACGCGACCGCCGATATAAACACAAGGTCCGCCATACTAAGTATTTTGAATTAGTACTTTCATTATAGACAGAAACATTCAGAAAAGTGTTTTTTTAAATAAATAAAATAAATAAAAAAGGTTTTTATTCACGTAGACTTAAAAAAAGCGCTTGTAAATAGTCAAAACATGTTTGTAGTAATACAGTTATTTCTAGTTGCATATTACAGATATTTAGGTACACGGAATGTTAAAACATTTATACAATTTATTTTATAATAGTAGTGATAATTAGCTAGCTTGTATTAAGTTATGTTATCTTGTATTAAAATATAATTAAACCCAGAAATAATTTTCATTTAAGCTGCATACGCATTTTGTGTGTTATTAATTATTATTTATAGTACCTAGAAATAATTATGTATACTCAACTATATTACTACAAACATGTTCTGACTACTAACTAGTACTTTTTTAGAGTCTACGTGAACAAAAACCTGCTTTATTAGAGTTCCGTAGCCAAATGGTAAAAAACGGAACCCTTATAGATTCGTCATGTCTGTCTGTCTGTCCGTCCGTATGTCACAGCCACTTTTTTCCGAAACTATAAGAGTTGAAACTTGGTAAGTAGATGTATTCTGTGAACCGCATTAAGATTTTCACACAAAAATAAAAACGAACAATAATTTTGGGGGTTCCCCATACATAGAACTGAAACTCAGTTTTTTTTTCATCGTGTCCATACATGATATATAGATAGGTCTTCAAAAATGATATTGAGGTTCCTAATATAATTTTTTCCTAAACTTAATAGTTTGCGCGAGAGACACTTCTAAAGTGGTAAAATGAGTGTCCGACCCCTGTAACTTCTAAAATAAGAGAATGATAAAACTAAAAAAATATATGATGTACATTACCACAAAAAATAACAACGAAAATTGGTTTGGACGAGATCTAGTAAGTAGTTTTTTTTAATACGTCATAAATTGTAAACCGCAATTTACCTTTCATTTAATCAACTGAAATACTTGTATTTTTCTATTTGTTAAAAATTACTATAACAAAGAAAATTTCAATGTTGGTTGAAAATTTAAAAAGGGTAATTTCCTAGAAGAGCCGTTACTAAGTAAATGGAAATAAAAAATAATTTGTTTGTTATTTATGTGTGAGGAGTGACACATTTGACGATACTTTTTAGGGTGACATGGTTACCTTTTTTTTCTACACGTTATGTATCACACCTGGAGCCTCCCGCCAATTCCCATGGTAGGAACAAAACATTATCGTTCTCGTCTCAACAAATTATTGTGTTCACGAATAAAGATTACTGGGCCCGTACGATGCTGCTGTTAAAGCATTAAATTTAAGTTTTGCAGCATTATTTATAATAATAAAATAAAAAAAATGTATATATATTTATTTCCCATCACACAGTAGTAGTATATTATTGGGCATTCTATACCACTATCGGCAAGTTGCTCGGCGAGTGCGCCTCGCTGCCGATAGTGGTATAGAATGCCCAATAATTGATAATCTACTCGCCTCTCCACTCGACCGAGACAGTACATTGTACTGAGAACTTGATTTGGAACGATAATTCGAGCAAATCGATACTCGACTCGCCACTCAACTCGACCGATACACTCGAACGAGACAGTTCATTTTGTCGCGTACTGGATGAGCTTTACTAGTATATTATTGGGCATTCTATACCACTATCGGCAAGTTGCTCGGCGAGTGCGCCTCGCTGCCGATAGTGGTATAGAATGCCCAATAATTGATAATCGACTCGCCTTTCCACTCGACCGATAAACTCGACCGAGACAGTACATTTTGCTGCGTACTTGATGAGCAACGATGATCATCCATCAACTCTCCGTTTACTTACTCTCTAGTGTATAACTGTATACAACCAATGATCATGCGAGTTTGCTATCGCTCTGAAGGGTGGTACAGAATGCTTAGTAATGAACAATCCACTCGATCAATGACCAGTAACGCAAAAGAGGTTGTGGTAAGTTTATAAATGTTAACGTACTATATACATTCACTCATTTTTAATCGGTTCATTTCCAACAGTAATCATGAAATTTGTAAAACAACCGCAATCGCTGCATGTTGATACAGTCTGCGATGATATTTGTAAGACTAGTTTTCGTCATGGGGAATTATTACCTAACTCAGTACGATGTATCATTTGTGGTCCATCTAATTGTGGAAAAACCAATTTATTAATTGGCCTTCTTATACACGAAAATGGATTAAGATTTGAAAATGTTTATGTTTATTCAAAAACTCTGCACCAACCTAAGTACATTTTCTTAGAAAGAGTTTTGCAACGGGTTCCCGGTATTTCCCTCCAGAAATATCAGGGAAATGAGGAAGTACTAAGCGTTCAGGACGCAAAACCCAACTCCGTGATTATTTTTGATGATGTTGCTTGTGAAAATCAAAATAACATGCGTGATTATTTTGCAATGGGAAGACACAAATGCATAGATTGTTTTTATCTGAACCAAACATATAGTAAAATCCCCAAGCAGTTAGTAAGAGATAATGCGAACTTAATCATACTTTTTAAACAAGATGAAATTAATTTACGGCATATTTATGAAGAACATGTCAACACTGATATGACATGGATTGAATTTCGTGAAATGTGTTCGAAAATATGGAGTGAACCTTTCAATTATGTAGTGATTAATAAGGATTGCTCCAAAAATAAAGGATGTTATAGAAATAAATTTGACACTTTTGTTGTCTTTGATTAAAAATATTTATATTTAAGAGTGTTACCCTCGCGATATTATTATTCTTCAGACATCGCTTAATCAATCACGAACTTTTTGTTACTATGGAAAAATCACTGAAAAGACAAATTGTTGAGGCTGCAGATGCTGTTAAGAAGAAGGTGCGAAAGATGAGAGATGCTGAGCTTAACAATCAGCAAGTACTGGAATCAGTTTTCAAGCCGGTAACAGAACCACTCAACCAAATTGCTAATGTCAGTAAGCAGGCTTGTGTTCCGCATAATATAGAAAATGAAGAAACCGAAGTTCCGTTTATCGATAAAACTTTGCAAAAAGAACCCACAATTAGTAAAGGAACCAATGATAATAACGACAATGAAGACGAATATGAATCTGATATCGAAAGTGACTCTTCGTACAAATCATTAGTTGAAAACAACCAAGGTATTGATTCATCATCCTGGTCACTGTCCTCAGAAGCTCTGACCGATATTCCGTTTGGTGTCAGAAAAGAGGGCGGAAAATTGATGTTAGGTTCTGCTCGTATAACGATCAGTGATGAGTATATCATCGTAGCTGGACGCAAATACCGAAATACGCCTGGTTTAAAACAGTTGCTGTTGAAAAAGAATGTCGATTTAAGCTTGGTTACAGAGAGTGATATGAAACATTATAAGTCGATGCTACTTGACACAAACGCACATCGACGGGACTATGAGCCCAGTAAACCAATCAAAAGTAATAAAGGACAAAAATATTTGCAAATTATTAAGCCTCTATTCCAACTACGAAGTACAATTCAGGACCACCAAACGAAAGGAAAAGGACTACCCTTTACAAAAATGTGGAAGAAAAATGTTGATTTTGTTTATTGGGACGATCCAAATGAATTGGTAGATAGGTTAAAATTACTAATTGCATCTCGAGATGCTGGTAACACAGGATTAGATAATGAAATTATATCTATCATTGAAGAATTGCGTGAAAGTAAAGTTATAAATAAATAAATATTTTAAAATGTGTTTATTTTATTATCAGCTTCTCGATACAATACACCTTAAATATGAACGTAGACAAATTCGGACACTACATTCACAAAAGAATGCGTTTATCAGAGTTATTTGAGTTTAATGAGAACGCATTGTTAAAATTAGAAAACGGAGATTTTGATTTAAAAACATCAAGATTAAGAGGAGTCCGATCTCCAGTAGAAGCAGGCGATGCTGTGAACAAGGATTATGTAGATCGATTGAATGCTAACATGTTAAAAGAATTAAATAACCTGACCGTGAACAAGGATTACGTAGATCGATTGAATGCTAATATGTTAAAAGAATTTAATAACATGATTGGTTCATTGCGCTCTCAAATCATAAAAGACACAAAGGACACAGTTCAGGCTACTTTAAAAGCAAAGATACCTGAGATTTCAACTCATTTGGAAGATAAGTTTTATACCCAAGCAGAGGTAGATAAATTACTACAAAAAACTCCGTAATGGCAAAACAGCAAATTGTTAATGAAATACATAAAGCAGCACGAAGAAATTTCGTTAGACGTCCTGTCATTCTAAAGGGGATCGATGACTTGTGGCAAGCTGATCTGATGGACATGCAAAATCTAAGAAAATATAATAAAGGTCATAATTACATTTTAGTGGTGATTGACTGCTTCTCAAAGTACGCTTGGGCAGAGCCATTAAAATCAAAAAATAAACTTGATGTTACTCATGCATTTAAACGAATACTGATTAACAGCAATCGCAAACCGGTTAATTTACAAACTGATATGGGAACAGAATTTTATAACAACTCATTTCAAACGCTTATGAAGACTTACAATGTTAACCATTACTCAACGTTTTCTACTAAAAAAGCTTCGATCGTAGAGCGACTGATTAAAACTCTTAAAAATAAAATATATAAATATTTTAGTCTGAACGGAAACTATATGTGGTTAGGTATACCGTTAGAGGTTACGTTAAAGATATATAACAACACAAAACATCGTACCATTAAATTTAAACCAATTGAAGTAAATAAATCTTGCGAGTCTGTTATAAAAGAAAATATTAAAAAAGCCTTAAATCATGTAACCGTCCGTAGAAAACCTAAGTTCAAAGTAGGTGACTTTGTTCGTATCAGTAAATACAAACACCATTTTGAAAAAGGTTATACACCTAATTGGTCAACTGAAATATTTACTATAAAAAAAATTAATCATACCATACCAGTAACATATCATATACAAGATCAGCGAAAGCAAGCCATAATGGGAACATTTTACGAGCAAGAACTTCAGAAATCTTACTATCCTGGTATTTATTTGATAGAAAGGGTTTTAAAAAGAAAAGGATCAAAAATGTTTGTGAAATGGTTGGGTCTAAACAACGAAGAAAATAGTTGGATCGAGAAAACTGCAATAGTGGATTAAAATAATTATATAACGATTACTTTTGCATCATTTCTCTCATTACACATTAGACAATGCAAGGAGGTGAACTTGTTAATACCTTAATTAATAATCTACCGTTCGAACTTCATTTACCCGGCTACAATTATTGCGGTCCCGGAACTAAATTGCAGAAACGTTTATTACGAGGTGACCGAGGTGTAAATAAGCTAGACGAAGCTTGTATGCATCACGACATTGCATATGCAGACCATACAGACTTACCCAATCGCCACAAAGCTGATTTGCAACTACTAAATATGGCTAAACAAAGACTTAAATCGAGCGATGCTGGGAAAGGTGAAAAACTTAGTTCATGGTTAGTGAGCAAAGTTATGAAAGCCAAACTGAAATCTGGTTCTGGCATTAAAACGTTTAAAAGTTTCGTGTCAAAAATAAAAGCAAAAATAAAGAAACTGAATCCAAAGGACAGTAAAGCTTTAATTAACGCTGCTTACTCAGCAGCAAAAAAAATAATCCCATGCATTCAGAAAATTCGAGTGCCGCGAGTGATACCCTTACCAAAGACTGGAGGTATTCTACCTTTAATCCCAATTTTTGCGGGTTTATCAGCTTTAGGAACTTTAGCTGGTGGTGCGGCTGGTATTGCAAAAACTGTTAACGATTACAAAGCAGGTCAGCAAAATTTGCGAGAAACACAACGACATAATAAGGCTATGGAGTCTTTAAAGTTAGGTCAGGGCTTGTACATTAAGTCACATAAAAATGGTAATGGTTTATTCATTAAGTCTTCAAAAAACTGAAAAATAAGCTACCTAATCGTCCTCTCACTAATATAGACATCCAAAGGTATGCACGCAACATCCCTCACTTTCGAGGAGTATACATGAAGGATCAGTTACCAAGGACGCCAAAACGGGTTGAATGTGGTGTTGTTAACTTGGCCGACTCTAAGAACGAAGGCACGCATTGGGTAGCTTATGTAAAAGTATGCAATTATTGTGAATATTTTGATAGCTTTGGAGATTTAAAACCTCCAATGGAATTAATGCGATATTTTAAGAATTGTAATGTTTTTTATAATTATACAAGATATCAGAAATTCAACACTGTAAATTGTGGACACTTATGTTTAGAATATCTATGGAATTTTTGGAAATAAAACGTATAAAACTTATGCTTTTCTTTTATTTGAATCATTTGCAAGATGTCACTCACATTATCGATAACTGGAAACTCGTCAACTTTATCTACTTACTATCCTAACACGTTGCAACTATATGAACAGTATGAGTGTGCCTTATTGCATTTCGCAACATTTAATTCTATTCCAAACATTGACAAAACGAATAATAAGTTCTATTATGGTTCTAACGAAGTTATTGAAATACCTGACGGCACCTATGAATTGCAAGATATTAATGATTATTTAAAATCTGAAATGAAAGATGCATCAATCAAACTACAGTGCAATAACAATACTTTAAAAGCTGCTGTATATTGTACAAAAGACATAAATTTTAATAAAGAAGGTACGTTTAGGAATTTGTTAGGGTTTAATAAGCAGATCTTAAAAGCAAATAAATGGCATGTATCGCACTTTCCAGTCAACATTTTACCTACAACAGTGATCAGGATCGAATGTGATATTGTAAGCGGCTCGTACACAAACGGAGAACCCAGTCACATTATCCACGAATTTGCTCTCAACGTGCCTCCCGGATATAGAATTATAGAAATCCCGAAAAACGCGATATACTTTCCAATTAACCAAAACAACATTAGCTGTATACATATCAGGCTGTTAGATATAAATAACCGCTTAATCAATTTGCGCGGTGAAGAAGTGCAGCTGTATTTGCATCTCAGAAGAAAAAAATGATTGACTACAATAAATATATGCATCAACAAATCAAAAATATCAGTCCCGCTCAAGCTTTCAACCAAATAAGAGCTCGCTCTAAGAAGAAAATTAAATTAACTAAAGAAAACAAGGCATTTCTCAAAGCGATCGGTTTGCTAAAATGAATATCTTAGACGTTTTATCTGCTCCGACTTATGACAACACTGTTGAAGGAATCGAATTTCATTCTTACAAGCCCTACGTAACTAGTTTCAATAGAAACGATGAAATCCGCATACCTATTAACCAACAGGACTTGTATATACTTCCCTCAGCTAGTACCTTGTATTTGGAAGGAACTGTTGTCGTAAGTAAAAAGGATATGAAAGAGAAAGCCACTAGTGTTAATTTTACGAATAATGCTCTACTCTACTTATTCCAAGATATAAGATATGAGCTGAATGGAGTGGAAATTGATAGAATAAAAAACGCTGGCATAACTACCACCATGAAATCGTTAATATCAATGAGTGAAGGTGAATCAAAGATAGCCAATGCATGGGGCTGGAATATCGATGGAATAAAAAATATTAATGGGGGTAGTTTTTCTGCTTCTATACCCCTCTGTAACATTATCGGTTTTGCAGAAGATTTCAAGAAAGTCGTGATAAATAGTAGGCACGAACTGATATTGCTACGAAGTAACACTAATCTGAATGCTGTGAAACTTAACACCGGGGAATTTGTAGACGACGTTCAGATAAATAAAATCATCTGGCGTGTACCGCATGTTAAAGTATCCGACAAAGAAAAAATAAGTTTGCTAAAACTGTTAGAAAAAGATCGACCACTCCAGATGATATTCAGAAATTGGGATCTGTACGAATATCCAGCTTTACCTAAAACTACAAAACATACCTGGTCTATCAAAACTTCCTCACAAATAGAGAAACCAAGATACATAATTATAGGTCTACAAACAAATAGAAAAAACAATTCAAGTTCTGATATGTCCCAGTTCGATCACTGTCATGTTCGTGACGTTAGAGTATACTTAAACTCAACTTACTTCCCGTATGAAAACCTAAATGTCAGCTTCGCGAATAACAGAATCGCTTTATTATACGAGCAATACATCAGATTTCAACAGTCTTATTACGGACGTCGCTCGGAACCCTTATTAAGTGAGAAACAATTCAAAGATTTGGCGCCGCTATTTGTCATAGATTGCTCTAGACAAGCTGATAATGTAAAGACAGGTCCTATTGTGGATGTAAGAGTGGAAATTGAGAGTGATTCCGATATACCAGATCAAACTTCTGCATACTGTCTTATATTGAACGACTGCATAATTGAGTACAAGCCATTGAGTAATACTGTGAGAAAAATATCATGAATCCGAATACTATTATTTTAGATGTTCAAGGGTTTAAAGACCTGAACAATAATTTTATAATAAAAGAATTAGCTTTTGCAAGTCGTGATTATACGCAAACATTTTTAATAAAACCGCCATACTTGTTTAAATACTTAACAAGTGACGAAAAGAGACAAGTTAAATGGTTGGAAAGAAATAGAGGTATTTATTGGAATGAAGGATATATTGACTATAGAGAATTTCGGCGTATAATCGTTCCATATCTAGAAAATAAGGAAATTATTGTAAATGGTTTGGAGAAGGTGAATTGGATAAAGGAACTGTGTGTGAATTGTAAAGTATCAGACCTTGGTACAGAACAATGTCTTAGTTTCTCTGTTTTGCATAAAAAATACTGTGAAGGAAGATCTAATTTTAATTGTAATAAACATCTAAAGCAATGTGCTCTTAAAAATGTGCTTTGTTTAAGGAAATATTTAGAATGGGTATAAATGTATGTACTCATATGTGTAATGTATTTAGATTATTGGTTTTAAGGTTTTTAAATAAAAATCAAAATAATGTAAATTTGCTTTTATTTTGTTAAACACCCCCACGCTACTCCACAAATAACACACCCTAATACAAAATTAAATAAAAACATCATAATGAAAATACAAATATTAACTACTTTACAAAAATGGTTAATAAAAGTCAGTACCTATTAAAGATTTTGATATTTTCTTAACTAAAGACTCAGTTTCGTCCATAACACTGTCGATGGGATCTTGAACAATATATTGAGCGTTTATAATAACGTTTTCACTGTCACTATCACTGTCTATGGTTTGAGGATTGTTGTTACACAGATCTACCACTGAAATTTTTATTAACTTAATCCCTTTTCGATGTAGTCGACTCATAACGAAGGATTTTGTAGGATTTTGCTTTATCGATTTTTCCCTGCACCGTTGTTTTGGTTTTTTATCTTTCGTGACTTGTTTGCTTTGCCCGGGTTCACTGCGAAACATCTCGGAGAATCCCTCGTAAGGATTCTGAGCATACTGGCTGAATACAATCTCGGTGTCAGAATTCTGGAACAAAATATAAACACAATTTATACCACTATTCCGCTAGTATAGCGTTTTAATTGGGTTTTCAATCGAGAAAGTCTAGATTTACTTTAGATTAGTGACAAAAGGCTCTGGAAAAATGCAACACAACACAGCTGCGAACACAATCTCTAATTATAAAACAATCATAAAAAAACGAATTAAAAATATTTTACTCACCGACATGATAACTTTTGATGGAAGTTAAAAAAATATTAAACAGGTGTTCGCGCCGAATAATATTTCGTAAATGATGACAAAATAACTAAATAATTACAAGTCATACTAATATTGTCAACTAAGCGTTTGTGTCTCAAGACTAAGGCCAATGAACTGCAACGTAGGTAACACTTATACAATGACAAACAACGCCTTGTAAGCATGTTACTTAATCGTAAAACGTTAGTTATTCGAAAATCAACCTTATGATGCATGGTATTTTAGGTGCATAGTGAGATAACTGCAATCAGTGTTAACTTTGTTTACCGATTTTAAAAGTGTAATGATATTTTGAAATAAACAGGATTTCAGAAATAAAACAAGTCAATAATTATAATAATTCACACTTTATTTCATTTTTTGTATAATATTAACATTTATTATTTCCTAAAACTAAACTATGAGTAGGTAACACTTAACTTAAAATTATGATCAAAGTAATTCATTCTTAAAAATAAATGCATGCCCCCAGGCTCGGGTTGATATTTGATCCACAGATATCGATCGTTTGTCATCATTTCTAGATAAAGCAACTTTGTTGACAGTCCGAGTAAATATTTCGTGCTTTATTGATTTAAACATATTATTTTTTCTCCGGATTACTCCACCATTAAATAAAATGGTTTCATAGTCTGATAAGTTTAAATCCCTGACCACGCATGATTTTACTCCTTTTGCTTTTTTAATGATACTATTAGGGGTTCTTATAGAGTAAAGTTTCGATCTCAAACCAACAAAATCAGTAATATATTTTCCTCCCATTTCATCTTTAAAGAGACCAGGAACCTTTTTATTTTTTAGCGGTATCTGTAAATCATTTGTGATTTCATAGTTACTGCTGTCAAAATATTGTAAAAAATTATATTTCAAATCATTGTAAAAATCGTTGGTGTATATTTTATAGACAAAGGAATCGGTATCTGTGTAACATAGCTGCACTCGATCTTTATAAAAAGGCTTTACAATATTGTAATGAAAGTAATACATGTGTGCTTTTGAAAGTTCTAATACAGCGAAACCTATGTATATAGGTTTATCTAAAATAATTTGATCAGGTTTCATTTGTATTGCAACTAAATTTTCTGATAAAATAGATGCACTGTGGAAATAGGGGTTGGCTATAAGTTTCTCAGCGGATATAAATTTCTTAGTTCGATTGGACTGATCGCACCATTGATTAACTAAATGTACGGTTACTCTATTTTCAGTATTTTCTAATGTTTTTCCAAAAACACTGTTATTTAATAACTTAAAAAAGTCTTGTTCGAAGGAACTTTTTGCTTTCTGTCTTAATTGAGTATTTAACTCTATGTACTGTTTTAAATATGGACTCTGTCTAAAAGTAATTGCTCTATGAATTTTACGTAATATTAAACCATGTTCTAAACATTTTTTTAAATGAACGTAGTGAATCACATAGTTGTACTTATTATACAAATTTGCTATTAATTTCTTTGTTTTACCTCCCGGGGGTACACATTTTTCGGGACAAAATGGTAAGTCATTATGGTCATTATGTAAATGCTCGGGATACAATAGATCGACTTCTAATATGAAGCCCCAGTTTGCGTTATCCTCTATAGTGGTAACATTAAAATTTGCTAATTCGTTATCACTTAAAAATCTGAAACTAGAGTATGGTAAATACTGACACATGCTAAAACCGTAAAGATTATTACAATCTAAATATACTATGAAACTCTCAGGTTGTGATGGATTATATTCAGGCATGTATTTGTGATTGGCTCTAGCATGCCGATGGGAACACATGCACAAACCGCCGCGTATACCGCTTTGTATCATTCTGATGATAGCTAAGTCCGACACGAGTTCTAACTGAACGCCCGTTTTTAGCAACATTGCATCGAAAGATAAACTAGGTGCAGTAATGTAAAACGCCGGGTCAAGACTGTAATATTGTTTACAGGTTTTCCGAAAATTTTGAAATATGTCTGTTAACAAAAGCACATCCGTTTTTAAGTATAGATCCGTATACTCGCCGAGGTTATTAATATTGAATTCAGCCCAAACAGCCTGTGCGTGATTATAATCCTCATCTGTAATGTCTTCGTTAGTCAAATAATTATAAAAATTACCCTTAGACGGCAATGATTTTTGATCGTAACATTTCCAATTGGTCATGTAATCATAAGGATATATACCTTTTCTTGTCAATAAATTAAACTGTCTGTCTTTAGAAAAATGAAATCGAAGATTAACAAAATCTTCCACCTGCAATGTTTTAGCGAGCTTGTCTAAACTTGTCCCTAAAAAGTTGAATGAATCTAAAAATCTTATACAAATAAACTCATTATCAGCAATAGGAATAAATTTGGTGAATGCGACGTATTTTTCTTTAGTCTTAGGGATTATTTTAATTGGACCTGGAATTTCGCCTAACTTTTTTATAAATAAATGACAATCGTACCCGGATAAATTGTGAAAAAATATTGGTATAAATTTTGGTACTTTATGTTGCAAATTACAGTGTCGATGTGCTGCACCTCGATACAGGCCTGTAATATGACAATGATCTCTTACTTTATCGGTCAAGAGTAAATTGTCGCAAATATGACACCTAACGGCACGTTTGAACTCTAGAGAATTGTCATCAGTGAATATCATAGGCTCGCTTTTGGATATAATCTGATGTATTTGTTTTACATCCTCAGTAAGAAAATTTATAAATTTTGAAACACAATCATTGCCGCGATAACTTCTATAGCCTTCAACGCTATCATTTTTATTTGATGACACGACATTGTAAGCGAATGCAGCCGGCACGTGGCGTTTAGAGTATGACGTATTAGCGGTGTTGAAATCATCGTCGGAAATGGGTTCAAGTAACGTTTCGAAATCAGCGTATATGACGAATGGAATGTTTTGTTTCCTATCATAATTTTTAAATTTTAAAAATGAACCTTGTTCTGGTAAAACTGTGACGATCCCCCCACACAAGTGGGATTCAATTTGACTAAGCGTTGGAAAAAACAATAAACAAGTTTCACAGAAATATAGTTTACCATGATGTTTGGTCATCTGATTTCTAACTAAACGAGATAAATCTTTGATAAGACAGTAATGAGAATTATTATTGTTTTCTATAAACAGTAGATGGATACTTTTATTAGACTTATTATTCAACGTTTTATAAAGCGGTCCAATAATTGTCTTCTCGTTTTTTAAACCATACACATATATATTAACAGAAGGATTATTTTTCTCAAAGATAGCTATGTCCGAAAATGTGATTGGAAATGTCAAATTATTAACATTCAAAACATCCTGAAAGCGGGGATAAGACGAAATCCTATCGGGATGTCTATTTGTGGGGTACAATGCCGCCACAACACACCACAAAAAGCAATACTCATCATTGTTCCGAATATTCAAACAAGCTCTTTTACTTTTTATGAATTTCGGCAAAGTTAAAAATTTAGATCCGCTGAGAGGTTGATATTTATTAATATTTAATTCTAAATGTGAATTGCATAAAAAAGTCCAACCACTATCCCTTTCCTCAAATTCTTCAATTTTTTTTAGTAGTAAATCAATAGTTAGTTTATAAATAGAATCAAAATCGTAATTAAAATGTGTAATAATGTTGTTTGTACGGAATGATTTTATTTCTTGTTGATCATTTTTATACATAAGAAACGAAGCAAACAGTTCAAAATTTATTTTGACAGAGGTGTGTTTCTCTATTGAATTGTCTATTAAATGTTTGACTTGTGTACTAATACTTTTGAGAAACACCTCAGGAAAACTATGTATTTGTTCACCTGTCGCTATGATTTTGTAACTTTTGATTCGTTCTTTAAAAGAAGAATTAATAATTACAACATTATCATACATAGGGTTAGAACTATTGTTTTTATGTACATTGCTACGTAAATGACCAGACCATCGACGATTGTCTACAAATACTTTACAATCAGAGCAGTGAGGCATTATATTATTGTTTGAAATCAAAGAACACTTGAAATTATTAGTTCAATAAATTTGGATTAGATAATACTTACAACTAATATTCACCGTCTTAGGTATACCAGACAAAATATTTTATATAATTAGTACAACTTGGTCAGGACAATTTTACGCTGATTTCAAGATCCTTGTGTAATTTTTCACAGGCAAGTCGGTAATTATGTTTAGGCAGGATGTATCTGAAATAATAAAAAAAAAAAAAAAAAAAAAAAAAAAATGGATGCATTAGGTACATAATCTGATTAGGTGAGATTAATGGTATATTCTGGGAAGAAAAATATATTTCATAATTACCTGCAAAATATGAAACTATGTATACATAAGAGTACGTGTATCTGCGTGGTCCAAATATGTAGATATACTTCAAGTAATTTAATAATTCTTCACAGGCAAGTCAGTAATTAATATTATGTTTAGGCAGAATGTATCTGAAACTAAAAAAATGGTTTATTGGTACCGATGAAGAATTAGGTAAAAAGCTGTAAATTCTAGAATGAAAAATAGTCATAATTATTGTAATGTTCTAAATAGTTATCGTATTATTGTTGTGTTATATTTGATAATTACCTGCACAATATGAAATGGTTCATACATAAGATTATGTATTTGCGTGATCCAAATATGTATGTATATTTCAGCACCCCGATATAACGAACACAGTTGCTCCAGTAGCTGAAATTGTTGTTGTTTCTGGTGTGAGATCAATTAAATATTTATTTATAATAATTAACTTGATTGTACTGTAACAGTTTAGAAAGGTGCTCGCTCCGAGAGACTTTGAGGTAATAAATAATATTTTAAGGATTTTTTTTGTTTTCTTTTTTGTCTACAAAGCAGAAAAATATTTCATCATAAAAGTTGTTATTGTCTAATTGTTACACGTGTGCTAAACATAATTATTTATTTCGCAATCACAATAATCAGCTATTTTGGTTAGGGTTGGTAACAACTTGGTAGGCATTCAAATATACAAATTTCACACAATGCACTTAATCGATTAAAATATATCATAGTATGTCGATAGACGACATGACGATGACGATATCATATAACGTTCATGGTTTCGTCATGCCCGTTACCGTAGTTACAGGAATTATATTATCTATTTATTTTAGGAAATCTAGAGAAGTACGCGGTAGACGGCAGTAAGTTCATTTTTTCTACACGAAACCTAAATGTAGATGATGAAATAATTACCTTGGAAACATTTATTTACTTCTTTAAAATAATAAAATCTATCTGGTTTGTGGCGATTCCGTTCACGCTATCGTTTGGTCAGCCCTAGCTTATTTCGCTGCATCGACATTCGATACAGTATAAAATTTTCCAACGCGTATAATACGACTATAGAAAAAAAGTTACTTTAACAAAGCAATACCGGATTGATTGTAGTGGATTTAACATTCCTAACTTATAATTCGATTTTAACTTATAAGCCACAAGTTTTTCTGTTCGGTACAAAGTTTTCGCAGTCTGCAAGTGCAACGAAGTGCTCTTGTATAATCGGTCTACAAACACTCCGTGTCGCCTACAATATCAGTGACGGCATTGTCGATAGCCATCCGCTGCTGTCACCACCAGCCAAGTCATCAAACCGAGTGGAACTTCTGATCGGAAAATAATGTAAGTCTGATAAAATAGTCGGTTCGTTTTCATGGATCACACTTGTGATTAGCCTGTCATTTATAACTACATATATTTGTTTGTGAGCGCGTTACTTCACAGATCACCCGATCTGTACATAGTTAGCTCAGTCTCAGTGCTATCCCATTTAAATATTAGAGAACCAGTGTTTGCCCGAACACTTGTGTCCTATAGTATGTCCAGCGCAATGGACATTACTCCATTGGATTAATTAATAATAATTGTGTGACTACATTTCCTCTATCTTTATTTCAGGTCAGACTCTGAGTGTGATTACTCGCAAGCATCGATCACTGGACACAAAGTGAAGGCCAGACGCAATCCGTCTGCAGACAGCAATGGGAAACGCAAGATGCAGTCACAAACAACAACCGTAACTCGTAGCAGGTGAATAATATTTTGAATTTATTATCTCCTAGTTCTGATTAAATTAAAATAGTAAAGTAGTACGTTTCCACTAATTGAATTATAATAGTGCAATTTGCATAAGTATTCCATTCGCTGATTAGTTACTTGTAATATTTTCTACAGAAATATCCGTGGTGCCGTTCATAAAATATTATGCGATTGTGTGCGCTGCTTACACACCGTTGTTATTTTTTGTTTGCCCCTGCATCTCTCGTTGTAAACATTAACTAATAACAGTTTTCGTTATTATTTCAGTAAAAAAACCAACACTGACATGGACATATTCGGCATCAGTAAAAACCGCGACATCCCACCCAAAGAACATTCATCGGATCACCTAACTTCATTCTTTGTGAACCGCGTAGCCAGCGGCTGTGAGCGCCGAGCAACGAGCACCGACGGAGAGTACTACATCGACTGCAAGGTGTACAAGGCTGACGACGCTCGCCTCACCGACTCCGCCGAGCTGTGGAAGAAAGCGCTCGTCCGAATCAAGTTCCAGACCGACGCGGACTCTCCTCAGTGGCGAAAACTACAAGAGCTCGTGCGTGCGGCTGATATTTTGTTTCCAGACAAACCAACATTTTATGATAATTAAACCAAGTACCTAAGTTACAGTTGTTTATTATTTACAGTAACAACCCGTTAACGCTTTAGTCACAAGCTTTGGTTTGTTACAATCATCGGTCACCATCACTCTCGCTCGACATTCTGTTAACAGCGAATACAAACTCGAGTGATCGGTCGAGTGCAGTAAGTAAACGGAGAGTCGAGTTGATAGTTGACAGTTCATCGTTCTCCGAAACGCCGCATACTGGTCAGACGTATGGAATATAGTGGTAAGGAGTAAGTTACTAGTCAATGGTCGAGTAAAGCTCATCCAGTACGCGACAAAATGAACTGTCTCGTTCGAGTGTATCGGTCGAGTTGAGTGGCGAGTCGAGTATCGATTTGCTCGAATTATCGTTCCAAATCAAGTTCTCAGTACAATGTACTGTCTCGGTCGAGTGGAGAGGCGAGTAGATTATCAATTATTGGGCATTCTATACCACTATCGGCAGCGAGGCGCACTCGCCGAGCAACTTGCCGATAGTGGTATAGAATGCCCAATAATATACTACTCACAGTAAATACTAGATACAAAAAAATAAAACAGTTACTTCTAATTTTAAAGATAAAGGAAAGTTTTGCAACAGAATAAGATGTATGGTGATCCACATTATGCTGCGAATTGTGTGTGTGCGCTTATACGAATGTGTGTGTATGTGTGTGTACGCGTGTGTGTGTATATATATGTGTGTGTGTATGTGTGTTTGTTTGTGTGTCATTAGTTGAAGATCTTTTATTTAAAAATATTGTTATTCTAAAACATGTTGGAGAGATTCAGTATCGTTGTCGTAATGTCTTAACATCCTAATAATATCATTATTAGAGACATGTAAAAGTACACAAAAGTACAAATAAACTTCACTGTGTCGATGATAAGAGGCTGCTATTGAAACCCTATGGGGTTGAAGATAATTGGTTATTGGTATAATGTCTGACATTAATTGAACTTGGTGCATATACTCGTCCACTGAGGGATTATCGTTTTTTCTCAAGTCCCTCTCTCACTGGCTAAACTTGAAATATTGAAAACTACTTGACACGTGAAGCTGAAATGTGGAATGTAAGCAATTTATTTAGTTTATCACAAACAGAGACAAAAGAGAGGGTTCCAGGGTATATTTCTAAATGTTTTATTTGATCCCCGCCAGATACACACGAGTCTATAATAAATCCATTTATTTCAGGTAAGTTACACCCATCATAACATAATAATAAGTTAAATTAAATGTATAAATTAGAGATACAATAAAACAATTAATAATAAATGATAATAAAAACAAATACTAATAAAAATTATATTAAAGCTTTTTCTCTGGCATTGGTACAGCAATATGCCTGCCGCAACAATGCCGGATGAAAGGACAATCCAGCCTTCGCGCGAAGGCTGGATTGTCCTTTCATCCGGCATTTGATCATGCTCAAAATGGTGTTGGAACTGGCCCGCACTCGGCGCACCATGGACGCAGCGCGCTTGCGCATGGTCGCGTGAAAGCAGTCCATGTGCGCCTCTGCAAACATTATCGAGGCGCTGCAGTATCGGGGTAGCCCCATCACCGCCCACCGTCTATAAAATGCTCTCTCCGAACCTAAATAGGATGAGAAGCCCCCGTCGCATATTAAGTTATATTAAGTTGCATATAACATCCCTAAAATTATATGAGCCTCTCATGCATCTCGCCACCAGTACCCGTCGAGAGTCGAGGTTTGAACCCTAAAGGGAGTGCCCTCCGGTGAGGGTACTTAGTTTATAGTTATATTTGCTAGATTTAAGACCCTGGAACACATCTGATTATGGCTAGAGAGCCGATTGCAGATTAAAGAGGAAAACAAAAAAAAAATAAAAAAAATTGCTAGACGACTAGAGCCCTCTCTCGCCTCTATAGTCCGGTGAAGCAGTGGAATCCTTCTAGGCTAACGTTGTCGGATGATTTAATTTATAATATCTCATTTTTGGCTTCACGGATGATTGCACTTGTGGTGATTAAGGTTGCGATATATAACCTAACTACAAAACCTTTTAAATCATTGTTCTCGCAAAAATGAATTTGAATGTATCCCTATCTGTATAATAACGGTCGCATTTTAATGTTCCCACTGGGTCCAATACGCTCGAAGTGGGTGTAACCTTCAAACATAACTCGTACCTTTATGACTACGGTACGGTCTGGCGGGGGAACGTACACAAATAGGCATGTCCACAGGGTTTGCTCCACTCTATTAGCAACCGAGGACTATGTTCACAGGGTTTTCAAAAAATCAAAATCCATTTATTCCGTAAAAAATGTACATTTATGTGGAATCGTCATTTTTTTTTACCCTACCGTGCAGGGCATGACGTGGCAGCTACTGAGAAACACTGCCAGAAAACTCAGTGGTAATCCTTTTTTAAAATAAAATATACTTAAGATTAATTACAATCATGTGTGTAGCCTCAGAACAACTCAATCCCATGTTTGCTCCACTCATTGAGACTACTTTGCAACCGAAGGCTTTTTATTTTCTAATAGCTAGCGCGTTAAACTTGATATATTATAGCGTATGTGTTATTCGGATATATAAGCTATATTACTACAAAGTTTCATCAAGATCTGTTCGGCAGTTTTTGCGTGAAAGAGTAACAAACATCCATACATCCATACTAACAAACTATAGAATTTTTTGTATGATTAAAATAATAATATTCTCGGACATTATTTACACACGGCCATCTGATCCCAAACTCAGCAGAGCTTGTACCATGGAAACCAGATAACTGATATACTACATATACTATTTTTCTTTTGTAATTACATACTTATATAAATAATTACACCCAGACTCAAGTCAAACAGACATATTCATACACACAAATATCTGTCCTGGGTGGGAATCGAACCCACGACCTACGGCGTGAAAAACAAGCATTTATACATTTCTTTTTATTCTAAACTTTATTATTCAATCAAAACAGTTACAAATCACAAAAAAATTAAACTAAATAGCAATCATAGTGGTAATATAATACAATAGGCAGCTAAGCTGATGCGTGTCGTTCTTTACATCAGCGTTGAATTATGATTATAAAACATGGCTATGATTGTACGAGTAGCAGACTTGAGTGGCCTCGACTCTCAAACTAGGTGAAACCTGTATTTTGAGTCATCAGTGGTTCTTCGCTCTGACTACGACTGGAGAAGTTTACCAAAAATACTCAAATCTAGGGTGTGTGCAATGTATGTGTGTGAAAGTGTAGTGAGTGGTGGAAATGCAAGCGTGAGAAATAACGTGTGTGGATGTTCGAGCACTATGTTAGTCCGCATAAGGAAATTGAGATGATTAATAAAACATCAAGACGAGAAGGAAATATAAACATAAGCTTTTTAATTATTGAGAAGAATTTCTGTGGCATCGTAGTTTAATGTATGTAACCCGTTAAGTTGTATGTTTAAGAAAATATGCGTGTCTTTTAGCCAGTGTTGTTCTGCATTTTTGTAGGATTAGTGTTTCCTAGATAATGGGATTGCGCTTGAAAGCTATCCCGCCTGATTGGGCACAATTATAGCCTATGCGTTAATCTAGGGTGTTAGCTAACTACATACCAAATTTTAATTAAATCGCTTCAGCCGTTTGTGCGTGAAGAAGTAACAAACATACACACTCACAAACTTTTGCCTTTATAATATTAGTGTGATTCCAAGATCACATCAAATTTTCGTAATCTCAAGTAGATTACGAAAATTTGATTTGTGATATTGTCCGTGATTCCAAGTTTGTAAAGTGTCCCATATAACAACGATTTACTTCCCTAGCGTAGCCTATGTCTGTACAGTATCATAAATTGTTGTTCTGTGTTTTGGTGTGATTTGTGATATTGTAGTCACTATTATGGACCCTGTGGGGTACAGCAACGTGTTTCAATTTAGTACGAGTGAAGGAGACAGCTTATTTGGATATTTATTTATTTAGGAAGACCAACAGCAAATAGTAACAATCATTTGCAATTATTATAGTTCCTGAGAGCCAATAAAAGGTCTTCACGAAAAGATAGTTGCATATATAACAATAGTGTGATCAAATAAAGTTCAGTTATAATAATTAACCACGTTTACGCAATTTGTTTAAAAAAAAAGTCTAGGCTGAGTACCCTTCTCACTGTCTCGGTTTTATCAACAAAAATATCAAAATTAAACAATTTAATTTGGCTGTTACAACAGTTGCCAGCTCGCCCCTAAAAAAATATAACGCCACAAATAAACTTTGAGTTACACGACTGAAAGAGAGAAAGAGATTGTGAGCTCGCATCTCTCTCTCTCTCTCTTGCCTTAAAGTAATATACAAAACGTAACTCTCTCTACCTATCTTCACTAACTTACATCATCATCATCACCGTATCAGCTGGAAGACGTCCACTGCTGGATAAAGATCCCAAAGATCTCCATAATTGCCGGTCTTACGTTAGTGAATCACACTTTTCGTAACGTCTCTCTCTCTCGCAACGTCACTCTCTTCACGCACTTACTCCCCAAGCGCTTGTGCGTAAAGAATATTTACTTTAATAAATAAATTGAATTCAATTTGAATTATATAGGAACAATTTAATTAAAATAAATAATTTATTTATTTATTTATTTACTTTAATTAAAACGGTAGAACACCAATTACAGTAATTAAAGATAAGTATTACAATAATCAATTAAAACATTAATAAGAAACAAACAAACATTGATTTAAAAAAAACACAATCATACATCATTCTCACAGAAACGCAAACATTCTGACAATATTTCCGACCATCCATCCGCAAACAAATCACGGTCAGGATTGGCACACAGGAAAGCGTTGAGTGCTGTGAGGCTGCGCGGTATAGGTGACTTAGCGCGCGCTACGGTACGGATAAAAATATGTAATAAAATTAAATATATTATTACATAGCATTATGTGTAAAACAAGAAAATTAGTTTATATATTATATAATTAAATTAAAATGGAATAAAATTTAGTTACAGATCACCAGGTCCTCGGCCGCTTCGGAGGGGACAAATATACTGTCTTACATTTAATACGATTTATTTTCCCATCGGTACGGAACATATCTTATAACATAATTAAACTTAAATGTAATATCATTTTAGAATTAAATCTGTACTGAAAGCAACATTTTAGCAGCCCAGAATTCTTACATTTAATATACAACTTCACGTACGCGAGAGTCTCTCTTATGCAAATGTACACATTATTGTTTCGCCATTGTCTTTGTGAAAAGCTTAGTCGGTCGATATCTGCGATGTTTCATTGTTTACAGTGTTTTTGAGGCATTCAAATGAGTGTTATTATGACATGATATAAGCTTTAGATCGCGGGTTTGTTGGGGTGTTGGTTACAGTCTCTTGTTTAATTTCACTTGCCTGTATTTAAATATGTTGTAGATATATATACATACTAGCTGTGCCCCGCAGTTTTACCCGCTTTATAAGTTATAGCCTATGTGTTAATACAGGGTGTCAGCTAACTCCATACCAAGTTTTACTAAAATCGCTCCAGCCATTTAGACGTGAAGAAGTAACAAACATATACACTCACACACACACACAAACGTTCGCCTTTATAATATTAGGCGATGGTTAAGCATTTATTTTACTAGCGTAGAAAACTATATAGAAATAGTACAAGTGGTCGCCTTATCGCTAAAAGACTTCTCTTCCGACAGCCGATTAATGGGCTAGAACTAAAAGTGAACCGAATAAAAGATAGTTAAATATACTGAAGATACATTCAATAGAATGGACCTTATGTATATTCAACTTTCAGGAAAGCAATAAATTGTAAAAAACAAATATTATAATTGTTTTTAAAGACAAGGTCCGCGCTAGGGAATCTAATCCCTGTGTCGCGGAGTACTTCACAAACATGTAATAGACGGTTACAAATTACATCTAGACTCAGAACAACTATTTATGTGTCACACAAATAGGTGTCCGGTGCGGGACTCGAAAACGCGACACGATGGCGAGGCGACTGCCGTAGCCGATACGCCACACGTTCAGTAAATTTCTAATAAATATAAATAAATGAATGTGTTCTTAAATGAAATCCTGTTGATGTACCTCATCCGGTGGCAACTCTGATGGTGTGGACACGTTTTGTGAATGTCAGATCAACAACGTACGGCAAAGTGGAATTTTTTCTGAACTCAAATAGAACAAGCCTGTCAGTTAATCCCTCAGATATAAAGCTGGAGTTAAGAGCCAGAGGAAAAAGGGCAAGAATAAAAAAACCGGCTAAGTGCGAGTCGGACTCGCGCACGAAGGGTTCATAGTCATAGTCATAGTCATTTATTCATAAACAATATCAATTGTGTTTGAATGTAACATAACTGATTAAAATATAATAACAATTATCAAGATTATCTTAATTCTGTAATAAGCATTAATAACCAATAACATAAATATAAAATAATCAAATTAATGCATACGTCAATCTAATAACCAAAAACATAAATATAAAATAATCAAAATCCGTATTATTATTACATTATCTATAAAAAGCGAGCAAAAATTCACGTTTGTTGTATGGGAGCCCCCCAAAATATTGATTTTATTTTGTTTTTAGTATTTGTTGTTATAGCGGCAACAGAAATGTCAACTGTCTAACTATCATTGTTCATGAGATACAGCCTGGTGACAGACGGACAGGCAGACACGGTCAGATAGACAGCGAAGTCTTAGTAATAAGTTCCCGTTTTACCCTTTGGGTAAGGAACCCTAAAAAGAGTAGGAGCAAACCGCCGCGCCGTTCGTTGACCGAAATGGAAGTTATTGGTGAAAGCCGAAGTCAAAAACTTTAAGGACAAACCCTGCTTGAACTAGATGCTCGACGCGATGAACTGAAAACGCGCCCACTTACTGCTGTCACTTATAACTAATGTTAATATTATAATTAAAACTAAAAAAGAAACAAAATATAAAAACGTCAGCAAGAACTTGTGAAACTTCAAATAAATTTCTAAACAGGCAATCATTTCCACGTCACAGAATCATTTGCACGACAGCCCGCCTCCGGGGAGAGTCCCCCTCTATTTAATATGCACCCCGAATAATATTTAATTGCTTATGTCAGATTTACTAGCATACTGACAGTTGGTTATTAAAGTGATAAATTGCAAATGGTATCGTTAGAACTGATTTACAGTATAAACTGCCGGCAAAAATAACAGATGTACAATTTTGAGACTTATGTTCTGCTGGGTTTGTGTAGCTGTGTGTTTGTTTTATATGTATCTTCGGACAACTAATTAACACCCAAACTGATTTCAAACTTATCAGTGCATGTACCAGGGCAGCCAGACAACTGCTAAACATTCATTCAGACAATATGTAGTGAAAATATAGCTAAAACTTTAAATTCGATAATTAAACCTATACATGATATTTTTGACAATAACTTAATATAAGCTAGCTAAATATCATTATATTATAATTAAATAAATCTTATTGTAAATGTTTTCATACAAACCGTGTACCTAAATATCTAATGTACATAGAAATAATTATAAATACATAAATTAATTATATATTACTATATAATATATATATTACTATTAAATGCATTTAGGTGTACATTTTAACCGTTCCATGTAACCAATCATATATTTCTGTATTTTATTCCTTTGATTTTAGAACGTAGATATAAAATGTCTCTACTACGTGTGCATGTGTAAACTTATTCTTTTGGTTATTTAGTGGACAGAATTTTATGTGTGGCTTATTATCAAGCCACAAGCTATCGCAGACGTTTACAGCTGCTCAGATCCGCGAAATATCTATATGTACATAGAAATAATTATAAATACATAAATTAATTATATATTACTACAAACATGCTCTGCCTATTTTAAAGCGCTTTTTAGGGTTCCGTAAAAACATACGGAACCCTTATAGATTCATCATCTCTGTCTGTCTGTCTGTCTATCTGTCCGTATGTCACAGCCACTTTTTTCCGAAACTATTAGGACTATACTGTTGAAACTTGGTAAGTAGATGTATTCTGTGAACCGTATTAAGATTTTCACACAAATTAGAAGAAAACAATTAATTTTGGGGGTTCCCCATACGTAGAACTGAAACTCAATATTTTTTTTTTTACATTAAATCCATACATGTGGGGTATTTATGGATAGGTGTTCAAAAATGATATTGAGGTGCTTAATATCATTTTTTTATAAACTGAATAGTTTGCGCGAGAGACACTTCCAAAGTGGTAAAATGAGTGTCCCCTGTATTTTCTAAGATAAGAGAGTGATAAAACTAAAAAAAAATATATGATGTACATTACTTTGCAAACTTCCACCGAAAATTGGTTTGAACGAGATATAGTCACCTAGCTTCAAAATGATTGATCATGATTTTAGCTGAACCTCTAATGTATTATCACCTCGGTAACCATCAGAAACTAGATTTGGACACCCAAGAGGAGGCCCTCCAGCGCAGGTTAACTAAATAATGCCATCATCATTATCATATCAGCCAAATAACGTCTACTGCTAGACAAAGGCCTCACCCAAAGTACTACTTACAAATGTACACATTTACGTATGTATATACACTTAGACAATAACTTAGTGTCTATGCTCCACGAATAACACAATTTCCATTATTTATCCCCATCATTTGACTTCAAGTAACAAGTTTTCACATTTGGCAAACATTTTTGAACAATTAAGCATTTAAAATTTCGGTACTGCTTCGACGGAAAATAGGTTACACGTAAATACAAAGTTATTAATCAGATTTGATAAGCTAAATTGAACTTTATTAAAAGGACGTAAGAGTTGTGTTACGTGCGTATGTATCACTGAATTACAAATTTAATTTTCTCTTTTTACATGCAAAATTGAGTCTTGTTAAGTAGTCCTAAGAGACATTATACGTGTATATGTAATTTTGGTTTTTATAAGCACCGTTTCCTTCGCCCAAAGCAATTTGTTGCTTAATTTCTTGTTATTTCGACTTTGCGGTAACTACTCATTTTGTTGTTGTCTGTTATAAGAAAGAATATCTTTGACGTTTTTGGACGTATTTTGAGTCCCTGGCGTAGAATTATTAAGGGCTTAAAGACGTAAAAGTTTATTTAAAAGGCGTGTTGGATTGGATTAAATACTAGATACCGTAAAAAAAAGCTGTTAGTCGTAACAGAATACATAGTTTCTTTTAAATGGCGGATGAGAAATATAAAATTGTTTTTATTTACAACCGTGTTAATAAAATAAGCAATGAAGAAAAATATATTTATAAATTTGTTTCATCCGTTTAGAAGTTGTAATTCAACATACACGACATGATGATGAGTTTTACAAGACATCTAGAAAAGTTTGTTTGTTGTTTGTATGATAAAACACCTATTATTTGGTTTAACGAATATGTTTACTTCATATTTGATACCATGGGGCCCAAGCGCACATTTAATAACGTTTGATCGACGCTTCCCATGATCAGAGGGCTGGTCTATTCTTGGGTCAGAGGATCAGCATTGCCATCCAGCGTGGCAATGCGGCCAGCCTTCTGGGCACTTTTCCCATAAGCGATGCGGAGGGATTATTGGACGCCTTTTAGGGTAAATAGTGTATCTGTAGTTTATCTAATTTTTAACTTATAATTTAATTTTATTTAATTTAATTATTAACTATTGAATATATTTTTTTTTTTTATATTTTTTCCCTACTTTTTCTGTTACTTTTAATCTTTCTCCTTTTACTGAACTTGTTACACCTTTTACCCGTTTTCATTTCATACAACTCTTGTCTATCCTAAAGTTGTCTGTCTGTAAGAAATCCCAGCTAGCGATAAGACCACCCTTTGTACAATATTATGTTACTACATATTTATTTTCTATTTTTGTTATTTAGTTGGTATACAATAAAGAGTATTGTATTGTATTCTACTAACAAAGTGCGGTCGCTAAGTAGAAAGAAATTTGCACAATGACATTTTACCTACTGACTGTAGACTAACAATTTTGTTGGTGCGAGTTTTTATAAAATATTTGATACTATTATAATTACGGTATTATTTGAATTGGTGACGGCATAGAATATCATCACCCCATCTCATCCCGTGGGGGGCGTAGAAATCGACCAAGGGATTACCTACCAAAGAACGGGCAGCAACGTTGTTCTGTGAACTATGACCATCAAACTGCGATCGCAAACCCGTCTGCCAAGCGTGGCGATTATGGCATATCCCCCCATTCTTTGGGGAGGCTTTTGTCCATTAGTGGACATACTTTGGCTGATTTGATGATTATTTGATTGTATCATAATAATTACAAATAATCAATCACAACAATTAATTAATTAATAATTAGCACCCATAACGTAAAACCGCAATTCGAACGGACACCCTTTTATTGTTTGCTTTCCACATACAAACAGAGGCACTCCCTAAAATTACCAATAACCATTGATTGCACTAAATGCTTTGAAACGGCACGAATAAACGATATTAATAACATTTAGTGCGATAAAGCGGCCGCAAATGTATGCCGTCACAACGTGATGTATTTGGTCCTGCAATCAGTGGTCGGTTAAGGGAGGCAACAGAATAAACTAAACATTAATTATTATTTTTTAACAAGAAAAGGGTCTACGCACTCGGAAATTAAGTATTTAGTATTGTAGAACAAACTGATTCGGGTTTTATACATAACAGTAATTTTAAGGAGCAATTAACATGACTACTTTAATCGTCATATAAAAAAAAAATTGTAACTGATATGAAACCGATATGAAAATTATGTCAGGGTTACAAATAGGAAATATTGGGGCAAGGTCACATAATAAGTAATCTAAATAAAAATATAAATCTATTGCCACCATCTCATCGACATCAAATATGACCGATCATCATTTCAAAAGCTATTTGTTTTATAGCAAATTTCAGGAATAAATTGTATGAAATAAATGTTTAAAAAAACATCCGCAAAGTTAAATAATTTGAAGTGAAATAATTAAGAGTTACGTGATGATGACAACTTTTGGTTTTCTAGCACATTTTGGAATTTAGATTAAAATTTGGATTTTTTTATCAATACATTTTTGCTTGGCCCAATTTTTGCACTAATTGATGGTATAGAGAAAAGTCGAAGTAAGTTTTATGTGTTTTAAATAATGATTATGTCAAAACGCATATTGTGCGATATTTCCTCATCGATATCGTTATTGCCAATTTCGGTATTTACATATTTTGGGACGCCTAACACACTGATATCGGATCCCAAACTATGGCAACTAGACAACTTATAAACATACTTATACATTTCTAAATAATAATATAGTCTAAAATGATAAGCATTCAGCCAACCGATCGAGCATATATTGTGTTTGCCAACTAAATAATTCGTTACTCTAATTGGACCAAATCCTGTGTTCATGCCCGCTTGAGTATGTCTCAACTGGGTCGTGTTGAAACCGGTAGTAGATGAACCCACTGAGTTTGTTTCGCTGGGTCTTCTCAGTTGGGGCGCATTGGATCCGGTGGTAGCGCGACCGTCGTTATTAACACAAGGTCCGTCATAATAATAATACCTTACCTAATAGACAGAACCATTGACAATATGTAGTAAAAATATTAGACTTAAACTAGATAATTAAACGTAATCTCTTGACAATAACTTGATACGAACTAGCTAAATATCAATGCTATAATAAAATAAATTTTATAAATGTTTTCATACAATGTGTACCTAAATATCTATGTTACTAGAAATAATAATGTATACAACTATATTACTACAAACATGTTCTGACTATTTACAAGCACTTTTTTAAAGTCTACGTGAATAAAAACAAAACAAAAAAAAATACACATCATAGACAAATTACATCCAGACACAGAACAAATAATCGTGCTCATCAGACAAAGATATGTCCTGGATGAGGATTGAACCCACGACCTCTGGCTAAGCAGTCAGGTTAATTAACCACTAGGCCAATAACACCACACAATAACAGTCCAATAAAAAACGTAGTGAAAACTGCTACGAGTAACTCACGGTTCACGTCAATTTTAATAATGTAATAAAGGAGGTTCATATTATTTTGTTGCTAAATATTTTGTACCAAAATTCTCGGTGGAAACAGCATTGTTGTTGTAATAACTATTATTATAATTTTTCTGTATATGTATATATAACATCTATTAGTTTGTTATAATAATAGCTGTGCCCGCGACTTCGTCCGCGTGTTAATTAGTTTATTTCGTTTTTTAGTAAAATAAAAGATTTTTTATAAAATAAAAGTAGCCTAAGTTACTCCTTATAACATCAGCTACCTGCCAATAAAATCGGTCCAGCCATTTCAGAGATTAGCCGGAACAAACAGACAGACAAAAATTAAAAAAAATGTTATTTTGGCGTATGTATCGTATATATTTTCATATTTATGAAGTGAAAACCGGCTATTTCAATATTACAAACAGATACTCCAATTTTATTTATTTGTATAGATATAGGTATTTGAGTATTCTATATATCCTTAGATTTTAATATTTTTTTTCTTACTGTCCTTATAGTGCACCTACCATGTTTTTCTCTGCATCACCCCAAGGTTGTCTGGCAGAGAATGGCCTTTGGCATTAACTCCGCCTCTGTACATTTATGTGCATGAAGTTAAAAAATAAAATAAACATATGTATAAGTATGATGCATCATGTCATCCAAGTTACGTCGAGTGCTGGACAAAGCGATAAATATTTCCATTATGAATTTTATCCACTATTTAAAGGGATACGCCATAACCAACATAATTGCGGACGGGTTGTCTATCGCAGGGTGGTGATGATAGATCACAGAGAGACACTGCTACCCGTTCTCCGGGAGATATTGCCTCTGGACGACGTCCCGTAGCTGCGTAGGGACAACGGCCTCCCTGTCCGATTGTATGATGATGACGATGTTAAGAGCCATTTCACAAAATGATTACGCTCGCGCCGCGCGCCGTACTAATCGGCGCCCACTCGCTCGTGTATCGTAATTTATTGTAGTTTAAACTGATGTTCAAATCGATATTATGGCAAATTAATTGCAAATATTAAAAAAAAAAACTGTAGAATTCGATTCTACAAAGAACAAAGTTTATTTTGGTATAATTTTATTGTAGTAATTACGCTTTATTTAAACCAAAATTCAATATGAAATTTAAAAAAAAAAAAACTTAAAATTGGTGTAAGGATTAATTTTTTTACTAATTAATGGTAACAAAATTCAAGAATCTGTTACATTAAACGACGAATAAAATATATGTCTCATGCTGAATGTATGTTTTTAGCTTAGTTTATTAGTATTATTGATAGATACAGGACTTTGAAATTGACTCTGCGGCGATTTTTCATTAAAATGGTTGTGGGAGATGAATCACTACAGAACAAGCAAATTTTTTTTGGTAAATGTGATACATTAAACGTCAACAAAAACGATTTTTCCATATTTAACATGTATTCAATAATTTCTGGGTATTACTTAAGATGGTAATATAGGAGCCCAAAATCTTAGAAATTCGCGCGAAAACGTGAAATGGCTCTTAAACAATTACTCACTTATCGTATGGGCAGTGGTTACCCTAGTGTCAGAGTTGTTCAAGTCGCCCATTAGACCTCTGACATGGCTTGACGACTGTTGCCCAATGGCTACAACCGGGACCGAAAGGAGACTCTCAGAAATGAATCCACTTTGGCGGCCACCCATCTCTGACTTGACAGCCAGCCTAGTTGCTTTACCTTGCCCATCCCTTACGGATCTGTAAGAGCATTAAGCTATGAGCGCTTCGCGGTGTTATTTAATACTTATTTATTGCTCTATTAAAGTAGTCACAAATGCGTAGGGACGCAGCTACGGGACGAGATGAGGTGGTGATATTCTTCGCTGTCACCCACACAGCAATTGTCAAGCCAAGTATGATTACTATACTTTACGTTACTTTGGATAAAAATCTACGTCGTACTTAATTTTGCCGTGTGATATCCAGCCCAGAAAGAATAAAAGAGCAGGATGCATATCATTCCGTGCGTGTCGTTAACACTAGGATAAGCACCGGGATATACCAGGCAGCCGGGCAGCACATCCACCTGTGTACTAGCTACCATCTAACTGCGAGCGCTCCGCATTGACTAAGGCATATCACTCCAAATTACAACGTTGTAAAAACCTTTGGGGGAGGCTTACGTCTAGCAGAAGATGATATAAGGCTGATGATAATTATGATGTCTAAATTTCACGCCAGTCAGATTTTTTTGAGGCATGAACAGGCAACAAAAACCTACAATTAAAAGACAAAAAGACACTCTTTAAGATTATAATACTAGTATTTGAAAGTCTATACATATAATAAAATCGAAGGGAAGGCAAAACTGTACATTGAATATTTTTTTTAAAGGATATTTGAGGCGTGATCTACATTCGATATCGAAACCAAAAATATTTTTAGAATTTTTGTCTGTGTGTCTGTTTATTTGTATGTACACATGTCCGGGCTAAACTCAAAAAGTACTACTACTACTTTACTTCAAATTTTGCATGAATATTACTAAGAGGTCGGGTCAACATATAGGCTACATATTATCACGCTCTCACCTACGGGGGAAGAGCTGTGATAATTTATGAAATTTAACGCTGGTAAAACTGCGGGGCACTGCTAGTCATGAATAAACTGTTCATCACAATGTGTATGAAGCTTTATAGGTCAGTTATCAACCATTACGGCGTTTCAGTAAACCCCAGATTTAATATAATTTATATGCATTACCAAACATTTCCTCCTGTTTACGTGAAATATGTTAAAGCTATTTTAGTTTGAAGATAAACATAATACATCATACATTGAAGCATTGATTATACAATTTGATCGGTTTGTTGATGTAGTGCCGCCTCTGACTGCGAATCCAAAGGTCGTAGATTTGATCTGACAGAGCACATGTTTATGTGAAGAGCACGAATATTTTTCCTGTTTATAGGTCTTATTTATGTGTAATACAGAGATACTTAGACTCACGTTTGTTTCTCAGAGGGGTAGCCAGAGATAACCGATTACCATTTGTCTTTTGCTTCGTTTACTGTCATTATTTTCTTCATACAATCTCGCCGGTTTAAGGCTTATGACCTGACCTTTCTTGCCAATCTTCTTTCATTCGTCTTTTCCAAATGCCCAAACCATCCCAACATACCTCCTTCATTTATCTATAATATTATGTATGCATTTAGAAATATATAAGAATGTTTATCAGTTGTCTGGTTGCCATAGTAGAGGCTGTACCTAGATATTCATTCATTCATTTTTGCATTTGTCCCCCCCCCCCCCCCCCCCTTACCCGCTACTGCAACACCTGTAAGCCAGGATCAATAGTGGCAGACAATAAAATAACACTGAGCTGTGAGGCTCAGGCATGTCCCGGGGAATCGCTTGAACTGTCTTGGATCCCGCAACGAATTTAATCAGAAAGAAACAAGCAGGAGTTAGAAAATCAATAGTTCCACTTCCATTCAGAGCAAAGCGGGAGACAAGACTATAGCTTCATAAACGAGAGAATTGCAACTAGAGAAGCCAGCTGCAAAAGCGCCGAGGATCAATTCAAGGGACCTAAATAAGCTGTTATAGGTATTTGATTTCAATAGTAGGTATGGCAAAAGCTTTTCCTTGTTGCTACCAGATCCGTATAATAAACTACTCCAGATATTGGTTGCAAGCTATTTAACATAATATCTTATACATATACATATAGCCATATCTTTACAATAAAATAAATAAGTCACTATCTATATATAACCTTAACTATATAAATTGTAAGAGAATAGTCAGTAATTTTTTACAAAAGTTGACCTATGATGAGACTGAGGAATTATTTAGTATTCTAAAATAAGTTAATTTTTAAACATTATCTTAGATTTTTGAATATATATATTTAAATATTGTTTAAATTTTTAATAAAGGATAAGTATACCTACTTTTTAAGCCATTAGAACGCCTGTGGTACAGGTTTAACCTAGTACAGGCACAAACTGTCTATAGCTTAGTATAAATTATTTTTAATATAAATAGATATAAATTTTGGTACACATTTTTTCTTGAATAAATTTATTATTATATATGTAAGTGAAGCTGAAGTCGCAGTGGGCTGCGACTTCAGCTTCACGACATAGCTGACAGCCGCTGAGGCAGAAAAGTTCTCGAGTGGTGACCACGAACCGGAAGACGCAGCGTGGGTGGCCCTCTACAGGATGGACCGATGCTCTTGTGAGGGTCGCTGGAAGTCGCTGGATGCGAATAGCGCAAGACCGGTAATTGTGGAGATCTTTAGGGGAGGCCGTTTTCCAGCAATGTTCCTGTGTTGCGTGTACTGCACACCTGGGTAATGAGATTTACTAGACTAGTTCGCCAGTCAAGTAAATCGTGTTGCTATCACCTCAGTATCCAGGTGTGTCCGCATAGGACAGCTAATCGTGTGACCCATACGTCTAGATATGCTTGGTGTCTATGCTTTGCATCTTAGTAAAGACTATTTGACGACTGTTGCCCAATGGCTACAACCGGGACCAAACGGAGACGCTCAGAAATGAATCCACTTTGGCGGTCACCCATCTATGACCTGCCAGCGAGCCTAGTTGCTTTACCTTGCGAATCCCTTACAGATCTGTAAGAGCATCTAGCTATGAGCGCCTCGTGGTGTTATTTAATACTTATTTATTGCTATATTAAAGTAATCACAATAAGTAATATTACTAATCACGTTAGATTTACGATAAAGCCTTTTCAAGAAGCCAAAAAGTATCAAATAATGTGGTAATACTAATATCAATAAATATAACTTTTTAAAATCTTCCAATAATAAGGCTGAGCAAAATTATCATAATAAACTTGATCCAATTATCCTATAAAGCCTTAAAAGCTTAATAGAAAATGGTCTAAAAAGGTATCCCCTTCTGAATTTCACCCAATTCTTTTATCTAACGAAGAGAAAAAAAGTCTATGTACCCTCTAATATAAATTATCTGGTGTCAACTGTGTTCTATTTTATCTTTCAAGCTTTTTTAACAACCGAAAATGGACTTTCTTACCCAATCAATACGCTTCAATCTCCGTTAAAACCTGAACGATTGTTATCACTATTCAAAATTGGAATTTATATCCGAAGGCATAGATACGAAATTAGAATACTTTCAACCTGTAGACGTCGCCGAAGGACTTACAGTTATATCACAAAGATAAAAGGTCGTATTTTGAATGCAAAGATTATCTAAGGAGTCATTTATCAAGTAGGATGGTAGATGTCAGTGGATGATATGGTGCTGTATTAAAAAGGTGATGTTTTCCATGATGCGTGCCTTTATGTAATACGTGAACATAAATAGGGTGTACTGCCAATTACGGTGAGATGGGATTGCGATGAAAATCTTTAATCTCGGTGAAAAATTAGGTTATTATTTTCATGAACGTAAAGGATGTAGAAATTGTGATTAGGTTTATATTCAGTGAGTACAGCTTTACTGGATTTTGACTTGCGGTGTAAGATGGTAAATTCGAAGTTGAAAGTATAAGTTAGTGAAAATAGAAAGTGAGAGAGTTACGTTTCGTAGTGTTTGTAGGGGAAATAGTGCGAGGAGTACACTTTTCCTTCTCTCTTTCAATCATGGAGTACCTACGTCGTCAGTGCGAAAGCTGTTTCATTGAATTCTGTTTCTTCGAAAACCTTTCAAAGACATCTCTATACTATATTATGTTAGTATTTTCTGTTTGTATTTTCTGTCTATGGGTCGCAATTAGTTACCCGAAATAAACATATTTTATTTATTTATATACTGCAACACCTTGTTTAATCGACGTCTTGTTAGTGCGATGTTTCGTTACATCGAAAAACTGTACTGCGAACGATTTTACTGCGAAAATATCATACTGCGAAGCCTTGTTCAATCGGAGTCTTGTCGAAGTCTTGTTACTGCGATGTTTAGTTAGTTCACCCGCAGTTAACGAGGTCCTGGGTTCAAATCCCGGGTCGGACCAAAAGTGATTTTGGAACTTTTCTGTAAAAAGAAAATTTCACAGCATCAGCCCGAAGTATGGGAGTTGGCGGTATTATACCCCCGTGCCTTGGAGAGCACGTAAAGCCGTCGGTCCCTGTGCCTGACCTCTTTCCGGTCGTGTCGCTAAGGCGTCCCATCGGATCATGGGAGTGATGGAATAGAAAGTGCTCCTGTGTTTGCGCACACACTTGAGCACTATAATATGTCCCGCGCAGATGGCCAATCTCTGTTGAGACTGGCCGCCGTGGCCGAATTCGGCTAGGAGGACATTATTAGTATTATTATATATATACATCGAAAAACTGTACTGCGAACGATTTTACTGCGAAAATATCATACTGCGAAGCCTTGTTCAATCGAAGTCTTGTTACTACGATGTTATGATAACTGGCCAGTTGGTCTAGTGGTTGATGTCCCTGACTGCTAAACCTGAGGTCGTGGGTTCGATCCCCACCCAGAACAAATCTTTGTGTGATGAGCACGATTATTTGTTCCGTGTCTGCTTTTAATTTATTAAGTAATGGAATCAGGCGTTACTTTGCAGAAATCCATAACAATCAAAATACAAAATCAATATGTAGTGTTAATTCCGCTAATTGTCAGTTTAATCATGCCGGGATGCAATTTGCACGTTTACTGAGGTACTTTTCTACTCTTATTATATTATAATGTAATGTGTAACTGCTCAATGTCCCAATGAAATAAAATAAATAAAAGCACCGGAGAAATCGCTGAACAACAATGTCGACTTCATAATCTCCTTATTATGAAGTCGGCGAACAAACTAAAAGCTCAAGGTCACCCAAAGAGCAATGGAGAGGGCTAGCTCCAAGTTTCCCTGCGGGATCGAATCAGAAATGTCGAACCTACATAGCCCGAAGAATTGCAAAACTGAAGTCCCAGTGAGCAGGGCACATAGCTCGTAGAACCGACGGCCGTTGGGGCAGAAAGGTTCTCGAGTGGCGACCACGAACCGGAAGTCGCAGCGTGGGCAGGCCCCCTACAAGATGGACCCATGATCTTGTGCGGGTCGCTGGAAACTGCTGGATGCGAATAGCGCAAGACTGGCAATTGTGGAGATCTTTGGGGGAGGCCTTTGTCCAGCTGTGGACGTCTTTTGGCTGATATGATGAACAAACTAAATATGAAGTGATAACCCGAAAAAATATATAACGTATCTTTATCACTCCTTTAGGTCAGATGATAATTTCCTCAAATTAATCGTATATTTTAAAGGGCACTTTAAGGAACGGCTAAACTGAAATTGTACCGAATTATTAAAAAGTATACCACCATTAATTTCACCTGTCAATCATTACTTCCCCTATTTTTTTAGCCCATGCCAACCTTATTGTTCCTGAAACAAACCCGATTATTACGATTAATAGCCCAACCACAAAAACTATTTGCAATACAAATTGGAATTTAAACCATATTTCAACGGCTTATAGATCACTTTTAGTCGCAGTTATGAATAGAATAGGCTTGAAAGAGGTTTTAATTGAATATTAGCGTGTTGAGAACCATTAGTAACAGTTAATTGGGCTTCCCGGATAATGATTTAGAGGGTAAACCACATGTCAAAGTGATTCTAAATATACTTACCACAGCTTAAAGTTTATTTTTGATTGACAAGATTGAGTCGTGAGTAGTTCGGTTTTACTGCTTGAGAATTACCTACATTCGGTTTTTGAATGTCACTTATAACAGTTCATGTGAGTACTCGAAGAAATATGGATCTTATGACTTTTAAATAGAGTTGTGTATTAACTGACGTGTTTTTTGTTTCAGGTACGTTTTGAACTGATTTGAAAAGCAAAAAAAGCGATCTGTTTGTGATTAGAACGAGGTGAGTTTTGTAAACGATGGAGCGAAAGAAAACTTGTCAGAAATATAAAAAAATACATCATGTACTTATACATTATACTTACATAAAATAAAAAATTCATTGCTTCTCCAATAGGTACGAAACAAACACAAAATAAACTTTGATAAGGTCCCGTCCAAGTCAACAAAACATTTTCATAACTGGGCATCTGTATTCTGGAAAATTTCTCGATAGTTTCTACTCAATTTGTTTATACAACTAGCGGTGCCCCGCGGTTTTACCCGCGTTAAAGTTTATAAATTAAATCCTATGTTTTATTCCAATATAAGGTATATTACTACAAAAATTCATCAAAATCCGTTCGGTAGTTTTTGCGTGAAAGGGTAACAAACATACACACGCACACCGTAACAAACTTTCGTCTTTATAATATTACTACAAAATTTCATAAAAATCCGTTCGGTAGTTTTTGCGTGAAAGGGTAACAAACATACACACGCACACCGTAACAAACTTTCGTCTTTATAATATTACTACAAAATTTCATAAAAATCCGTTCGGTAGTTTTTGCGTGAAAGAGTAACAAACATACACACTCACACAGTCACAAACTTTCATCTTTATAATTTATAGTAGTATATATCGATGGTTAAGTTCAACCAGAAATAATAACGTTCTAAGTTAGATTCCCGAGTCGAATCATAAAGTGGGATTTTACTAGAATATGTACCTACCACGTCCTCCATCACACCACGCTCCGTACAATTGGGTAATTCAATTTTGTTTTTCAGCATAACTACAAACTTACTAATAATTGCGATTTTTCTTGCTAGATCGGGCAAAATCTGATATTGGGATTTTTCTTGCTAGAAAAATCCTAATATCAGATTTTGGCCCGATCTGGCAAAACATAGGATTTATCATCTCTGAGTGCTCATGCTCCCGCTAGACTCAAGAGACAATGTAAAAAAGGTAAAAATTTAATAATATTATAAATAGATGACGTTGTTATTTTACGCCTTAAAAACACAGTTGAGGACAATTACATCAATGGCACTTTATGTAACGGGATTTTGTTGAAAAGCCCTCAGAAGAACGCCGTAAGATTCTTCAGAAAAAACTTAACAAAGGGTAGTCAATGGGGGAACATAAATCACACAAAAATCACCAATAAATTCACAATAAGAAGCTTTTTGCAAGTTCTCAACAATATTTGATAAATCGCTTATTTTCCCAGTAGTTGAAAGGTCGAACAACACATCGTATTAAGTTCAAAATTAAGACCTATAAATCTTAGAAATAAGGATAAATTTTGAATTAAACGGAATAAGTTGGTTAGCTCTTTGAGAGCTAAGTTTTCTTTTGATTGGCTTAAGAAAAGTTTTCAAAGCCTTGTAAGAATCAATGTTGCTGAAAACACGGTCTACAAAGTTATAAAAGCCGTCTGGCTTGGACAATCAAAAAGCCTAAATAAAAACTACTTAGCCTTATAACTTTCTAGTGCCCCGCGGTTGTACCCGCGTTAAACTTTATTATAGCCTATGTGTTAATCCAGGGTGCCAACTAACTCCATACCAAATTTTATTTAATTAGCTCCTGCCATTTAGACGCGAACAAGTAACAAACATACACACTCAAACACTCACAAACTTTCGTCTTTATAATATTAGTGTGTGCAAATTATATTATTTATTTATTTTTCTTATTTTTAACATATTTATATTTATAAAATGAATATAAAAAAGAAAACTATTATTTTATTATTATTATTACACTGCTTATTATTATTATAAATATGTGTGCATTTTGGGTGAAAAAAAAGCGAGAAATTCGTGTGATCAACAAAGTAATCGTAATCGTGCTGCTGAAGGCACGTTAAAAATAGAATGAGTACACTTTATTGCACCAGAAAACAATCAAAAAGTAAGTATTTCAATATAAGCAAGCACAGACAGTACAGGAAGACATATGCTTATCTCTTCCTATACTTTTTCTTTTTTTTTGTCTGTGGCACAAAGTGTTCAGACCTATCTGTACTTTTTTTTCTTTAAAAAGACAACGCCCGCACTAGGGAATGCCATCCCTGTGTCGCGGGATACTTAACAAACATATAATAGACGGACACAAATTATATCCAGACTCAGAACAACTATTTATGGGTCATTCAAATAGTTGTCCGGCGCGGAACTCGAAACCGCAACACGAAGCGGTGAGGCGACTATCTTAGCCGCTGCGCCACTCGTGCACTTGCTAGTACAGATAGGTCTGATAACTTTGTAGTGATCTCTTCCAGACAACCGTTGGGTGCACAAATCAAAGTAAGATAAAACAAGTCTTTTAAATAGAAATAGAAAGAAATAATTTTATTTTCATTACAAATACGGAAAATACATTTAATGTGGTACCTATACATTTTAATCATTATTAATTTTATCCGTACTGGTATGAAAAATGGCCCTATCTCAGCTAGTAATGCATTTCTGCAGTGCTGATCTTCCGATTTAAACAGTAGTTATAGTAAAGTAGTAGGTAGTTAAATGAACTATGGTGTGTAGGAAATCTTGCCAAGCTGTCGGTAATGAATATAAAAAGTAGTTTCAACGAAGTTTTATTAAAATCATTCCTTAATTACCAACCTTATTATTCATATTAACTTTTTACATCTGATCTGTCATCAACGGAACAGTAAATTTCCAACAAAATCACAAATTACAGCTTCGACCAAACGCAAGTGCGCACTAAAGTATTCTACATTAAATAATATATGACTCAATTGTTAATTAAAAACGAGAATTCGACAACATTCGGCACAATTAATTGGAACTATTGTGTTTTAATGCGTGGTAGGTTGTAATTTGTAAATAATTGAAGAGGCATGTGCTATTATTATGGCCCGAAGTGTACTGAGGGATTTAATTTGATTGAGCTGAATACTGAAATCGTCGCATTGAATGAGATGTTCATACCATAGAACAATAATTGTATAGAACTGGCACTATATGTTGTTTAATATCAGATTTCAAAATTGTAATATGTTAAGTATATCTGTAATAAGTATTACATACACTGTTTTAGTAATTTTGCCTGTATATATCATTTCAAAATTTGTGTACACTGTCAACTACCCCAACTCGAATATTCCATACTCCAATCCCTGGAGAGATTACGTTTAGTGCTAAGGCTACCAATTGTATAATTATGTGATTCATATTGATATCATTGTTATTTCTATTTATTTTTGTGGTTAACAATAAAGAATTATCTTATCTTTGTATAAATGACCTGTCAATTCGAAAAACTAAGCTGTTCCTATAAGATACATGACGCTTAATTGAATAAAATATATTCAATTAAGCGTTTTAGCCTCAAACAGTCCATGAACGTAATTTACGTATAATATATTTGAAGTATTGAGAAGCCAGTTGTCGTAGTTGGTAAATGCTTGCCTTCACGCCGCAAGTAGTAGGTTCTACTCCCAGGACACATATTTGTGTATATGAACATGTCTGTTTATCCTGTGTCTGGTGTAATTATCTATATTTGTATGTATTGGTACAAGAAAATTTAAAAAAATACACAGATATTATTTAAATAGATATTACTAGCTGTGCCCCGCGGTTTTACCTGCGTTAAACTTTATAAATTATCACAGCACCTCCCGCGTAGGTGAAATCGTGATAATCACGCCCCAAGTAACGTTTTGTAAAAATATTCAATGTACAGTTTTGCCTTTCCTTCGATTTGTTATATGTATAGATATAATATTATATAATAGATGGCGTTCGTGGCGGACCAGTAGATTAACAGTGATGCCTTGCAAAGCAAGGTATTACTCATTTCGGGATTTCATTCAGCAGATGTAAAATATAATACATTTAAAATCCTTTTACGATAAATAAAATTTCCTGTACATCGGTTTTTCTATAGTATTTATTGCTCATGCTGAGACACTTCTGTTTATTTTAATTCTGTGGTAGTCGTCGAACCGAGATGTGCGAGTTCTTTATTAACAACGTTTGTGAAGTGTTAATTAATAAATCCAATATTTTATGCAATCATTAATTAGTAAAACGAAACGGTGCGTAAAATTGTGTCCTTTTGTTGACGTTCTTTGTGTATATGTATTTAATTTGCTGGATATCTTAAATCAAAATTGTATTTTACAAACTTTATATATTTTTAGGGTTCCGTTTCCAAAGGGTAGAACGGGACCCTATTACTAAGACTTTGCTGTCTGTCCGTCTGTCACCAGGTTGTATCTCATGAACCATGTCAGTTGGACAGTTGAAATTTTCACAGATGATGTAGTTTTATTGCCGCTATAACAATAAATACTAAAAAATAAAATTAAATACAAATACAAATATTTTGCTCGTTTTTATAGATAATGGTACGGAACCCTTCGTGCGCGAGTCCGACTCACACTTGGCCGGTTTTTTTTATATACTATTTATTACTCTATGACTCTGCCTGCAACATTGTATCAATTGTCTGCTGGTGTATGTTTCTATTTTGACGCTTTTAAATGGCTCACAATAAGCCTCATAAGAGAAGTCAAGGTCATTAAAAGAGCAATGGAGAGGGCTATATTCAGTGTTTCCCTGTGAGTTCTAATTAGAAACGTTGAAATCCGTAGGCTGAACCAAATCAACCGACATAGCCCGAAGAATTGCCAAGCCTTGGGCGGAGCACATAGCTTGTAGAACCGACGGCCGTTAGGCCACAAAGGTTCTTGAGTGGCTACCACAATATATTGGCAAACACAGTGTGACCAAACCCCTACAAGATGGACCGATTATCTTGTGATATATAATAAACTACCTGAAAATCTAATTAATTTACCTATCATTCAAAATATATATATATATCGGCTACTATTAAATATATATTACTATAATATCAGAAACTTCTTTGACGATAAAATATAGGAATGGGTACTTGACATTTTTATATTACAAATGGACGTATATTTATTATTTTTTTATTATTAGTTCTATTGTACATCATTGACATATTTATATTTATATTATTTGACATTGTAAACAATTTATTTAATAAAAAAATATGAATAATTACATCCAGACTCCTAACAAATTGTGGGTCACACAAGTTGTCTTAGCCGCTGCCCCACACGTGCAGTCAAATTTCTATTTAAATTTTCAGTTTCTATTGGGATCGTTTCCTAGTGAAGCTTGGTAGTTTATGTCTAGTGTGAATAGTCAGTCACACTAGACATAAACCTCCTCCAGAAACAAAGCAGATGTCAAATTTAAGATATATATAACCGGTATCTTAAACTTTCTTTTGGCAACTGAAATAGAGGGCTTCACGTGCTCTCCGAAGCAAAAACAAGACCTCAAAAGATTGTTGTTTTTCACATAGATTTTAAGGTGTTATAAATATAGTGCCTACGAAGCTGGTGGTCCTGGGTTCGAATCCCGGTAAGTGCAAATATTTGTGTGATTAGCACGAATATTTGTTTCTGAGTCATGGATGTTTTCTATGTATATAAGTATTGATCTATCTATATAAGTATGTATATCGTCGCCTGGTACCCATAGTACAAGCTTTGCTTAGTTTGGGGCTAGGATGATCTGTGCGACATTGTCTCTAGATATTATAGTGAAAGAAACAAGAGAAAAGTCAAAAGAATCACGCATTTTTGGGGGATACTCGGCACTCACAATATTTTGGGATGCGGGAATGTACCCACTTTTTGCTTGAACTCTTTGTGGAGCATCCAACTTGGGAGCGCAATATATTAAGAAATTTCGGGTTCATCGTGGCAAATTGTGTCCGGTCAGTAGTGTTTCTTTGAGAACACAAACATTAATAAAATTTATTTTTCTCGCCGCGCACTTAAGTGGTCTTTTTAAGCATAATCTATACATATAATAAAATTGTAAGAAAGTCAAAACTGCACATTGAATATTATTTAAAAAGGATACTTGGGCGTGATCTAAAATCGCCAAAATTATAGTTTTTAGAATTTTTGTCTGTGTGTCTGTTTGTCTGTATGTATGTCCGGGCTAAACTCAAAAAGTACTGCATGAATTTACTTCAAATTTTGCATGAATATTACTAGGAGGTCGGGTTAACATTTAGGCTACATATTATCACGCTATCACCTACGGGGGAGGAGCTGTGATAATTTATAAAATTTAACGCGGGTAAAACCGCGGGGAACAGCTAGTAATAATAATAAATATATTTATTTCAATAAACAATTTTCTTAACCGAGTGTTAGCAAAAATAAATTCACGAACTACTCGTGATTTTATTTTTGCTGATTGTACTAAATTAGTTCCTTGGCCTTCACGCGAGATCATGCGCCTGACGTAACTGTACCTTTTACTAACATTAGGCTAAGAACATTGTTACTAACTAGTAACAATGTTCTTAGCCTAATGTTAGTAGGTAAAGGGTACGGTTACGTCAGGCGCTTGATCTCGCGTGAAGGCCTATCCAGTGAGCCATCAGTACCGAGTCCCAGCGGCTGGCTCAGAATGGCGCCGGGGTTGCCGCGACATCATCGATGAATAGTACTTACGCATGATGGCATGGAAGCCATCCACGTGCTCGCAAACATGTCACTCGCGCTACAATAGCGCGGCAGACCCATCAACACCCTGAACGCGTTGTTATACATTACACGTAAGCCGTTTTACGTTGTCAATTGTCGAGGTTGTAGGCGAACTAACAGCCAGACTATCATTTTCATAAGATTGACCTAGTTTCGCCCCATCAATGAGTTTTTTTTCTGATTTTATTTTGCAACCCTCCGAAGAAGATGAGCTGATACTCAGACAGATAATGCATATATATTCGAGGCAGATTTCCCAGTGGAGATACGTGTGTCGGTGTGCATTCGTTCTTTGGTCGGGGTAAAGAACAATTGAATTTTTCTGCCTTTGAATGATGTGTTTAGTTAGCACCTCAACCAATCATCAGACTTCTTTGATTAGGCTTGTGTTTTGGTCTTTATACATTATATATGCTGGTTTCTTTCAGGCATTCTCAATGATATTAGAAAATTGTCTACAAATAAGTTTAAAAGAATTATAAAAGCCAAATTGTGTAGCAAGGCATATTACAAAATTTCTGATTATTTAAGTGATAAAAGTGCTTGGGATTGAGTTGTTCTGAGTCAACACACATGATTGTAATTAATCTTAAGTATATTTTATTTTTAAAAAGGATTCCTACTGAGTTTTCTGGCAGTGTTTCTCAGTAGCTGCCACGGTATGCACTGCACGGTAGGGTAAAAAAATATGACGATTCCACATAAATGTAAAATTTTTACGGAATAAATAACTTTTGACTTTGACTCTGACATTATTTACCCTTATGTTATGTTGTGTGAGAATGCTGAACATATAAAGAGATATACAAAATGTAACGTAATTAACGCACACCCTCAAATACCCCAATTAGAATATTATATATATTTAATTTAACGTGTATATGCATTTTTATTTACTAAATTTGTTCCTTGGAATATAGTTTATTTTTCTTTATTTTGCATTGAATGATGGAATTTGTATGAATTCAAATAAAACTGCGATATTAAAAGTCTTATTACTTTCACTTACGGTCCATTTCAATTTGTTTTGACTGTACAGAGTTAATATGACAATAATTTCAAGAGTATTAATTATTTTTGGAATAAAAAAATACCTATATTAAAAATGATATAAATCAATTCAGTAAACGATTCTGAACAAACTGTTTTCAGGATGTGTGTTAATTAAGTTACATGTTGTATAGTCTTTATGAATCAAACAGAGTATGATAGTTTTATGAGGGTGACATTTTGCTACCTTCGTGTGATTTAAATTTTAAAGAACGTTCTATTTAATGTCCCGTTAGTTTAGATGTATCCAAGCTGAGATAGTTTTTGAATTTATTTCGGAGATTTTTTAAGGTAATACCTACATCTGAGTCTTAGGCTGAGATCTATAGAGCGTACTTAGACTTTGCTCAGACTTTACTTAGACAGAAGTTAATGCATGTAACGAAATTACAATTGGTGTTTTGACTTTGTCTGTCTTAGCTTATGCTAAGCATAAGCTTAACTTCAAAAAGTCTATAAATATCAAATCAAAGTATAAGCTTAGCATACATTTAGCAAAGTTTTACGTAAGTAAAGTTTGAGCAAAGTCTAAGTACGCTCTATAGATCTCAGCCTCAGACTCTGTCGAGTGTTCACTCCTCTACCACGCGATAGACCCAGTTTCCGCATGGTGAATCCATGGACTGCTAAGAATTAGGTCTTCTGTTGACAGGGTCCGGGTTGCGGCTGCGTGCTGTGGTAAGGAAAGGTGACGGTGTTATGAGTACCTACATCACTCTTAATACTTTCACATCTTCGTACCTTAATAATAATCACTAATAATAATAACCACTTTATTTCCCAAATATTGTAGTCCAGAACCACTTACAGATCAAAATACATTGTAGTGTTATTAGCTTACATAATAGGATACAACACAGTAAGTATGTAAGATACAGGAATTTTTGCAACAAAAGTTAGTTAAAAACCTAAAAAGAGTGTTTGAGAGGGCAGAATTTCTCAAAGCTCATAAAGACCCCAGAGCTATCTGGAAAAGATTAAAGAGTATGCCATCGGTCCTACAAACATGTGAAGGTATTATGGGTGATGTACTTACTATATAAAGGTGCTCGATAGTTTGCTTAATACACAATTGAACAAATATATACCACAAAATGACAATCAGTTCGGTTTTAAAACTGGACTATCTACAGAGTCAGCAACATTGTGTGTTAAGCAGACTGTCAAGTACTATAGCACTCGTAAAACACTGGTCTATGCAGGTTTTCTCGACCTTTCCAGGGCGTTTGACTTGGTTGTATACGACCATCTTTGGAAGAAACTAGAGGCAACTAAGCTTCCCTCAGAGTTAATTAATTTGTTTAAGTTCTGGTATCATAACCAAGTCAATAACGTAAGGTGGGCGGGGGTTCTGTCTGATTCGTATGGATTAGAATGCGGGGTGAGGCAGGGGGGCATAACCTCACCTACACTTTTCAATCTATATATGAAGGATTTGGTTGAGTCACTCAGTAGTAATAGAGCCGGATGCTACATAGAGGGAGTTTGCCTTAACAATATTTCCTATGCAGATGGCGTAGTATTGTTAAGTGCATCTCCTTGCGGCTTGAAAACGTTATTGGCCATATGTGAGAAATATGCCAGTTCACATGGACTAGTACATAATGTCAAAAAGAGCCAAATTATGGTCTTTAGTGCCGACGGTAAGGTCCCGTCTAGTGTGCCGTCTGTTTGTTTGGAGGGCATGCCTTTACAAAGAGTACAGACCGTAAAATATTTAGGGCACATACTTACGGTCGTCCTCAAAGACGATGCAGACCTCGAAAGGGAACGAAGGGCGTTGTCGGTGAGGGCGAATATGCTGGCCCGCAGGTTTGCTAGATGTTCGCGGGAGGTTAAAGTAGCTTTATTTAGAGCTTACTGCACTTCCTTCTACACGTGCAGCCTGTGGGCGGGCTATACGCAATCTTCGTACAGCGCCCTTCGAGTGCAGTACAATAATGCATTTAGGATGCTGTTGCGGTTGCCTAGATTTTGTAGCGCCTCCGGAATGTTTGCAGACGCTTGTGTAGACTGCTCTCATGCTACAATGAGGAAACGTGGCGAGTCACTTGTGCGCAGGGTCAGAGCCAGCAACAACAGCATCCTAAAAATGTTTGCAAGCAGACTTGACTGCATATACGTGAACCACTGCTGCATGCTGCATATATAAAACATGTGCGCCATGTAGCAGTGGTACAGCTGTAATAATTGTTCTGTTATGTTGTTATTGTGAATGTGTAATTCTTCGAATCTTGAATTGTAATTACTAACATTAGTTTTAAGTTAAAAAGAAAAAAAAATGTTACTAACAAGTGGGCCTTGTTGCCTGTTATTAAATAAATTATTATTATTATATCACCGTCACGTGCTCGTGCCTTGAAGAGTTAGACCAGGGTCGATAATTTTTAAAACCAAAAAAAATAATAGTAGGATGAAACCCATTAGAAAAGGAGGGGAATATTATAAAAATGAAAGGAAAAATAATTTACGGGCGATCTGAGTTCGGGAAGGGTATGGGGGTGAGTTTTTAAGGGTAAAAAACGGTTTTTCTCGATTTCCGGATAAACTAAAAGTCCTATCGAAAAAAGTCAAATGGCAAAGTTGTAGGTAATAAAAAGATCTAAAACTTTTGTTTTTTGCACTTTTTTCACATAACCTAAAATTTATGTGAAAACTTCAAAAAACCAAGTTTTTGGTTTTTTATTTTTATCTTTTACATAAATTTTTCTTTTCTAACGAAATTTGGTGAAAGCTTACCTTATTATGTCCCAAATACGCTATAATTTATTTGATTAAAAATATTTATTTTTTCACCTTATTTTGAATTAATATCGAAAAAACACCCTAATTTTCAATCGAAAAGTCACCCGTCAAAATATCAGCTTTTTTAAAAAAGCTGGTATGTTTTCTGTTCGTTGGAATCTCTACTTTCCGATGGTGAATAAAAATATATATGTACCTATAGTAAATCTTCTCAGAAAATGCAAAAAAAAATCGAACTCTTTTTTTAATTACATCTAAAATTTTGAGCTATTTATTAAAATTAACACTTTAATTACTCAAAAAACATTAGATTACATGTAACATTGATAAAAAAAAATGTAAATAAAAATATACTACTATAATTAACAAACAAATAAGTTAATCAAATTAATATTTAATAAGACATCTACAATATTTGGAGTAAGTTGTCGAATCTTCTTTAAATTATATGCGTAGATGTCTATTTATATTTTAAGATAAATTATATACCTGAGTGACCTACGAAAAATAGTAGCCCATCAAAAGGTATTTCATGGAGAATTGGGGAAGGGGCTAGGCGGGTCTGGGTCTTACTACATACATACTAATAATAATCTCCTTAATTTTGCGTAACGTTAACGTAATCAGAATAAAGTATCTACATTTAATTGTACGATTTAAATTTATATTTATATATAATGAGATTTTCTATGACATAAACGTAATTAGCATTAAATAAATCAACTTTTTAATTGAAACAAATTGCAGCAATCACATTTTTAGATGTTTTTTTTCATAATAAATTAAAAAAAATCGAATTAGAGTTATTTTCGATTTTTTGCATTTTCTGAGAAAATTTACTACAGTAACATATATATTTTTTTCACCATCGGAAAAAAGAGATTTCAACGAACAGAAAACATGCCAACTTTTTGAAAAAAGATGATATTTTGATGGGTGACTTTTCGATTGAAAATTAGGGTGTTTTTTCGATATTAATTCAAAATAAGGTGAAAAAATAAATATTTTTAATCAAATAAATTACAGCGTATTTGGGACATAAAAAGGTAAGTTTTCACCAAATTTTGTTAAAAAAGAAAAATTTATGTAAAAGATAAAAATAAAAAACCAGAAACTTGGTTTTTTGAAGTTTTCACATAAATTTTAGGTCATGTGAAAAAAGTGTAAAAACAAAAGTTTTAGGTCTTTTTATTACCTACAATTTTGCCATTTGACTTTTTTCGAAAGAACTTTTAGTTTTGCCGGAAATCGAGAAAAACCGTTATTTACCCTTAAAAACTCACCCCCATCCCCTTCCCGACCTCAGATCGCCCGTAAATTATTTTTCCTTTCATTTTTATAATATTCCCCTCCTTTTCTAATGGGTTTCATCCTACTTTTATTTTTTTCACTTTTTATTAATTTTAAACGCGTCTACCCTGGTCTAAGTAAGATATCGGTCTTACATAATCTTATCACAAATCTTCGGTGGTGTATTGTTTCTTGTGTGCGTCTATTGGCGCTATTATTTTTTTACTAACTTTAAAAGAAGTTATCAAATAGTCAGTATGATTTTTGTATGTGGCGATAGGAAATAATTTAGATATCTACTATATATACATGTCTTTAAAAGATATGTATATACATATCTTTTAAAGACATCGTCCGCTCTAAGGAAATTTAATACCTATGTCGCTTACTTTACAAACATATAATATGCAAACTCAGGCCAATTATTTATGTGTTACACAAATAGTTGTCCTGTGCGGGAATCAAACCCGGGACACGAAATAGCGAGGCGACTGTCGTAACCACTACGCAACACGTGCATTTAAAATACAATATATATCCTGGGACATTATTCACCCATGGCCATCGAATCTCAAACTAAGCAGAGCTTGTACTATGGAAACCAGATATCTGATATACTACATATATTCCAATTTTTTTTTGTAAATACATAATTATATGGATAATTACAACCAGACTTAGGACAAACAGACATGTTCATACACACAAATATCTGTCCTGGGTGGAAATCGAACTCACTACCTGCGGCGTGAAAAGCAAGCATTTACCAACCACGCCAACCGTATATAAATCTTTTCTATTCCAGTTCTGTTATTTCTTTTTTTTTTTAGAAACAGTAATTGTAAAGGGGCTATATATCCAGGTGAAGTATAATATTAATTTACTTCTCTTACACTTTCAAGTAACAATGTGAACGTGAATGTTGGACGTCATTCACCCGCCATGCCTAATATCTCAAACAAAAAGATAAATTAGATTATTCCTGAAATTAAATAATTCAATTAGAGCAGTGTCTTTTTTTCTTACAAATGTAGAGTGACTTCCTCTGAATCCACCTTTCAAGCTCTACTGACCCAGTATACGAATTATACAGTAGAATAACTTTGCTATATTTATCCGGTTAGAAATAGATCAGTGAGTACAATATCTTATTGAAGAATCTATATGTAATTTTTACCGTGTGAAATATTAAATGGTATTTTTTACCTCCCTATAATTATCTCGGTAGAAATTATTTGCAAACTAGAAAACCGTAAATTGTTACTTAATTAATAATATCCTGGGCCATTATTTGCACACGGCCATCTGATCTCAAACTAAGCAGAGCTTGTACTATGGAAACTAGGTAACTGATATGCTACATATAATACTTTTATTTTGTAAATACATACTTATATAGGTAAATACACCCAGACTCAAGACAAACAGACATATTCATGCACACAAATATCTATCATGGGTGGGAATCAAACACAGGCCCGTCATAATTTTAAATATAAATTATTCTTTGAATTATGTTTTAATGAGTATGGACTGACAAAATCATAAATAGACATAGGTTTGTTTCTATTTTAGGCAATAATGTAAAAGACTATCAAGAAACTCAATGCTTTTACAAGCACATATACTTATTTGAAATTTTCGCAAGTCTTTATTTCTAAATTTTGTAAGATGCATTGTTGCAAAGTTTGATTTAACAGCGACTTTACCACTTGTTCCACTACTGTGGAAAATAAACTAAAATCTGAGTTACTTCCGAGTGGCGCGTTAATTAAATTTAACCTAATTCTAACTACCGCACTTAGTTTCTTATCTGTTTAGCTTGCTGTAATCTGCGGTACAAAGTTTGCTAATTGAATTATGGAAATTGTTTCTTTTTAGGGAGTAACAGGGATATAAAAATCACACACAATTTTTACTGGTCAGGGAAAAGTTACAAATGTACGCTATTTAATTAACTGTTTATACAAGACGCCCCCTGCTGGACAAAAGTCTTCCCAAAGATCTGCACGATAGCTGGTCATGCGCTACCCGTATCCTGCGACTTCTAATGTAGTGGTATTCTCTGGTTTAGGTCATATTTTACTATGGATAATTATCCCTAAAGTAAAACCTAAACCACAATATAAAAATAATTATAAATAGAAATTTATTTGGCATTAATTTATAAAAATAAGTGTATGTTAAAATTCATAAATATTTTTATAATATTATTATGAATGATTAAATTATAAAATGTATATTTGTATGCCGGAAATTGGCTAAATGTGAGAACTACAATAAAACCTACCACCTATGTACCTTTTTTTTGATAAGGCAGGGGGAATGCTAATGCATGCCACCCGCAAAAAGTGTCTGCGGGTGGGTATGTCGGACTCGCACCGAGTAAACCTAACCTGCCGTGGACTTCTTCTGGTGCCTGATACGGGGAGCCCCGGGAACGCGGGTATGCTGCTCCGGTGCCCCCCTTACCACCTATGTACCTACCACATTTAACGCAAATAAAGAATCTTATCTTATCTTAAAGAATTGAGAATGTTCTTTTTTTTTTAAATTGAGTAACTTACTTCCAAATATAACTACTGTCTACAGGGGCCCATAATTTCGAACGCAAATGGAAGAAAAATATACTCGTCACCGATGGAAGCATACTTTCTCTTTCTTCGCTTGAGGCCCTCTGCGAGATCTGCGGCAGCGGCGGCTACCCTAGAAGTATTTTGGGCACACTACCCGCATATTGTGACTTTTTCGTTTTAAATAACTAATGTCTACCTATTTTCTATCTTAAGTTTAAATTATAATAAACATATTTGAAAAAAAATACAGTCTAAAAAATGATTTTTATAGGATCTGTTACGATTTCTACGCTTTTGCAGAGCCTCTACGATGTCCACGGTAACCTATACCGATGGGTTTCATGCCATCATCCGCAAGAAAACGACCTTACTCCTAAGCATGATAAAAGGCAGTAATTCTTCAAACTCTCGACGTCTTGTATTTCTTAAGTTGACTACGGTGGTCTGTCTCTATGGAGGCGAACCATCTGTGGGACACATATATAGTGCACAAGTGTGTGTGCATCCACAGGTGTACGCTATACCCTCACTCTTATGACCAGAAGGAACGGGCTAGCAGACACGGTCGGAGAGAAATTAAGTACAGAACCGATAACTTTACTTTTTTAGAGGCACGGGACTGTAATATAGAATTACACTTTTTTGTGCGACCCAGGTTTTGAACCCACGATCTCATTATCAGTAGTTCAACTCGTTACTGTTAGACTAACGAAGTTAAATACTTAACTACAGAACCGTCGCTCACAAAAACACCTGTTCATACAAAGTTTAGAACATCAATATATCGAGCCATTACCGCCGACTTAGCGTAACCGACAAAAACCAAATTTTACAGGAGGAGGTTTTTTTTAAATAATTTTAAAAATAATTGCGCTATTAAATTGAAATTTGACATATAATAATGATTTTCGAAACTTTAGGTGTATCGGTTAAAATTTTCGAAACAACAATAGTTTCTAAAGCATTTTTGGCGTTTACAATATTTTTGCTGTCTCAAAAAAACGACTTCTTATGTTTCCGGGCGTTTGAGATAACCCTTGCGATAAAAAGTAACCTGGTTAAAGTTATAACGCAAGCGACAATAAGCCATTGAAACTATGGATCTGGTAATTAATAAATAAAACACAAATTAAAATATATAATTTTTATAGATATATATTATATTTATGAGAACAATAAACTGAAATTTATAAAAAAATAACGAGGCAATTAAAGAAAAATACTTATTACGTGCATTCATTTCAGTTAACATTAATTCTCATTAAATTAACATTTAAAAGAACACTGAGATCAAATCAATTTAAACTAAAATTAAACCTTTAATTCTCCGTATCACTATCATCTGCATCAGTTTCAGGTAACACGTCAGAAACTGCTCCATCATGCTTCATATTCGCATACTCTTCGTGGTACCTGCATGGAATAACATTTTTATTACACAGATCCACAAGATCTTTGTACTTGGCAGCTGAAATGCTTAGTTCCGAATGGTATAATTGTGCTGGTCCATTAGTTATAGCTGCAGTATTGCCTCTTGATCTAATAATCAGGTCCATATTCAATTCTTGTTTATTGCTTTCTTCGAAAAAACCATATTGCAGTGTAATTACTGGATTGTTCTTTTTCAAATGTACTATTCTTAATGTTTTGAAGGCTATTTTAAATTTGGCTGGCAATAAAGCTTGCGAAAACGACTTCCAGTCCATGAAATCAGTGTAATTTAAAACATGTACAGAATAACCTGTTGGATCAGATCTAGAATTGGTTATCATAGTTGGCCACTCAGAAGGAGCCCACACTGTTTTATTACGGATAAAACTTTCAATTGTACTGTGAATAGAGTCAACAGGCATCATTGTGTGTCCAGGTAGGAGGTAAGTTACTTTTATAGTAGTAATCGTAGTTGTTGTCTTCAAAAAATGAATTAACATGGATATCATTGCACGGTTTCTATTTTGCCCAGCACAACTATCCGCATACAGATTTATGACATTATGAGTTCCTCTACTGTCTATAAGAGTCAAATATTTAAATAGGACAGTAACAATTTCGTTACAACCTCTTTTTCCTTGACATTCGCCCCACACGTAACAATACCCAGCCCTCGTACCGCTTTCGTAGATACTTTCGTTATAAAATGCGTATTTTCGTGAGTAATATAGGGTAACACTTTTACCATGAGGAGTATTGAGGACTTTTTGTAAGTCAAAGCTTACACAAAGGGAGGTAGAATTAGAAGCTTTGCTAATATTTTGATCTTCTAAAAACAGATTTTTGCATTTGCCTTTATCTAGAATATGATTTTTATGTTCTGGAGTTTGTTCAAAAACCGTTTTGCTTTCTGGCGGTAAATTTTTGTACTTCTCACAACAGATACACTTATCTTTTTTGGGCAAATGGAACCCTATATTAAAATCAGTTTTGAAAATACTACGAAATACTCTTTTAGATAATATTAATGAATCTAGATTCCTTTCTTTTAAGTGACCAATATACAATTTGTACAAGTTGGTTATGTTTTGTAATTCTTGTGGTAAATATAATTTGGTACTTTTGTTGCGACAGTAGTGAGATGGCACAGCAGGCAACATCTCAATGAAAGATTTTATATAGCACACTTTTTCTGTATCAGATTTGTTGTGAGGGAGAGGAGTCCTTTTGTCTTTTTGAGTAGTATTCAGTACTTTATTTGCATTTTCAATTGTATACCTTAAAGTCATCTGGGATATATCTAATGTCTTAAGCAAAAATTGTTGACAAATTTTAATGTTTTGACCCTTAAAGTTAATAAAGTAATCATATGATATTTGGCGAATATGACTAGTCGCTCGCTTTCTACCAATTGGTTTTGCCTTAGCACATGACAGTAAAAAGTCTTTTTGTCTCTTAGTACATCCCATCCCCCAATAGTTTTCAAAAATAATCCACCGATCATCCTCAGAAAATTTATCAGCACATGAGTTGCCGCATCTTTTGTTCAAACAAGGATTTGGCCGTACAGATTTGCCAACAGCAGCTTGACGATTTTTTTTCTTCAGAAGCCTTTTCGGTAAAGGTCTCTTTTTTCTGTACCCTCTTTTCCCAATACTAGTCTCTTCTTCAATTTGTTGAGGCATGTCTTCTTCTGAGCCACTGGATGACGACGGTGGCTTCCATGAATCCTCCGAATCAATATTGGGCAAGTCGTTAAACGTCATGGGCACATTATGTTCTGATTGGTTAGACTGTGAACTGGTACTTGGTTGTGGTTGGGTTTTGTCTTGATTACATCCAAGAGTAGAAAAACTTTGATTAACAAAAAGAGCGGGATCATTATCGAAAAGGTTTTCATCTGGTATTTTATTTTGTTTATCTAAGTCCATTAAGGTGTATGATGTCTCACTATCTGAATCAGTGTAATCAACAAGAAATTTACTTATAGGTAATGTGGAATCATTATGGTCTAATATTGAAAGGGATTCAGCTGTAAAATTTAGTAAAGATGGTGATGTCATATTATTATGAGGTAAAACCGCTTCCAGATCGTAGTCATAGTCTGTTCTCATTGGCATGAACAAATCAAGCGATACGTTATTCTGCTGTGTATCTTCAGAAACAGGAGATTTAGTAGTGCTCTGTTTTGCGGAAGAACTTGGTCGTAGTAATTCCATAATATTCTTAATCCTTGCCTGTAACAATAAAAAAACTAAGTCAGTATTTAGCACTAAAAGGTTCTTTCATTGACAAAAAAATGTAAACTACGTAATTATTAAAAAAAACTAAACATCATTTTATACCAATAATGTGCCATACAAGCATACGGCCCACCTAATGGTAAACAGTTACCATAACCTAGGAGCTGGTAATACCAAAGATATCTCTAACGTGTTGCCGAACCCGTAGAGAGGTGCAGGGGGGACCTCTGGAGTTCTGGGACTCTGTAAACCGTATTTACCAACAGGAACACAACACCACCTAAGCGGCGATTTTGTTGGTGCTGAGGTAGGTACCTACGTCCTCAGTAGGTTCAGTTATGTATAGGATACAAAAACTTACATCTAACAACAATAACTTTAGCTAAGTAGGTAACAAATACCGGCAACTCTTTAGTGAATACCAAAAGCCACGCGGTTACTCCCACGCAGGCAAAGCCATGAACAAACGCTATTCTAAAATTAATAACCTTTGTAATTACATTAATTTACTAACAAAATCACAATAATTAAGTCATCTTACATACCTTTGCCGGTGTTGACATGTTGGAGAACAATCGTAATAAGTAACTGCAGTGATTTACTAACTGTACAACACTACTACACCACTTTAAACTTAATAAAACGTAATTTTATCAGGTAATAACCAGGTAATTATAATTTAACAATAAATGCAGTGCAAAGACAATGTAATTGCATCACAATCTTCACTGGAATGAGCTCGTCGCAACACGTTTTTTGCCACTTTGTTTATAGTAAACGACAAAATTTTGATGTACTGTGTCGGTTGCGATAACAAGTAGGGTCGCTTACGCTGCAATTTTTAGATAATTACGCAACTTACGATAAATGTTTATTATGTCGGTTACTGTAAAACATAGAAAACCGTTGGGCTAACGATAAACTTAGCATTTGCTATAACCTTCTAATTGGTTGTTTTTTGGCGGGAAATGTCGACGAACCAAGTCCGTTATAGTTAAAAATATCGTTTGCGATAAAAAACGCAGTTTAGGTAAAAATGTCGCTTACGATAAGTCGGCGGTAATGGCTCGATATTATTCCACCGCGTAGAATGACACGACTAAAGTACCGTCCGCAAAATGAATGGGGTGCTACTAAATTTTGTCGGGTTATTGCTAAAGTTGGAATGTTACTGCTAGTTACTTTTCTGGGAGTGGAAAATGTTTAAAGTAGTTTTTTTTTATTATTTTAAAGAATAGTCCTTACTTTAAGGTTATTAGTTATGTGTTATCATTACTTTAGTATGTATCAAAGAACAAAATGTCACAATCGTGTGCGCAAACACAGGAGCACTCACAATTTCCTCACTCTACTATTTCAATCGTTTGTGCTAGCCAACACGACTGAAAAGAGGTCAGGTGAGAGACTGACAGACTTACTCTCAGATGTATTGTTACTGTGTTTTTCTTGTCTGAAAAATCCCAGAAAAACGGTTTGGTTCGCCGTAGACTAAGTAATATTTTTATTTTAATAAATGAGAAGACAACTCTTTGTTGTACAACCGAAAAATTCAAGAAACATGGATAGTAACTAACAACACTGAATCCTACCGCTCAAACTTGGCTAAATCCAAATGGTATCGCTGTCAGTGTATACAATTTATGAAAAAGTATAATCTGGTACCAAGTTTAAATAATATTTACGTACATTGTATTAGTCGCTAAGTTAAGCTACTGTTTGAGAGCCTTCTGCGCTAGCCAACTGCTCGGTGTTTTCAATAAATAGGAATTAGTCTATGCTAAAAATCCACGGAGGAGTTTTATGGGTAGCTGCTACATATGGCTATTAAGGCGAATTTTTTTAGAGGATTAGTGCCGTATAATCGGCTAGAAGGATGTGGAATGGCCTCCACCTAAACAACCAAAGAGGTACAGACGCCAGCAAATCAAGCTACCCCAATCTGTCAAATTTCATCAATTGAAAGTGAACCTTATGCTTAAGTGACAAAGTTGAAAATTTATAAAAGAAATTTGACAGACTGGGGTAGCTAGATGTGCTGGCGTCTGTACAATATAGCGAACTGCCATTTACTTCCCACCTTAACTAAACCACACACTACCCAGAAAATATAGTTAAAACTAATTTAGTATCTGTCGGTACCGCCTGATTTATGCCAAAGCGGGCGCACCCCGAAACTACGGCTATTAGTCAACCTATCGGTTTTTATGCTAACGGTACTACTTGAGTGATTGCTATGTGGGAAAACTAGAATAGTGTTTGATGGGTACTGTGCAGGGTTAAAGCTTTGTGACCGCAAAGGGCTTGGGGTCCGGGGTACACTTTAATTGTTTAGTAAGGCAAATGGGACGATCAGTTTGGGTTGCCCTTAACATATCGCCATGGGAAAGGTCAAGGCTCTTTCATTTTTTACCCGTGTGTTCACAAGATATGTTTATAGCGGTTGACGCTTGAGTTTAAGGTTCAAAATTGTCAAACAATATATAATTTTATTATAAGCATGTTTAACAGATTCATGGTTCAACACAGAAGTACTTTTTGTTCCATCACTCTCAATATCCGATGTTACGACCGGAAAGAGGTCAGGTACAGGTCCAACGGCTTTATGTGCTCTCCGAGGCACGGGATTTTACAATGTCAATTTTCAGATTTCGGGCTGATACTGAGAAATTTTCTTTACAGAAAAAATCCTAAATAACTTTGAGACCTGTTTTCATACAATCCAGTACCTAAATATCTATGTAATTATGTATACATAACTATATAACTACAAACATGTTCTGACTTTTTTAAACTTTTTTATTTATTTTTTTATTTAGACCTGACTTGATTGCTTTGAGACTAGGTATGCCAGCCCAAGTTCCTTATCGCGCGTTGTGAAAGGGGGCTAGACGCAGAAAAATCTTACAAAAAGTTGTCACGACACTTTTTGCAGCTGTGCGGCGTGCGCATGTTTCTCTGTCTGTCTCTCGCTCTCTCTCTCTTATAGAAAGCAAGCCAGATATTTTCATTTCTATTTCGCATTGAACAGTGTGGTGTCGCGACGATTATTTTTGTTGAGTGTATACAGGTTTTTTGTGCATAATAAATAATAAGAAATAACTTCGTTCCATCCGGGTGTCCCTTGACACCTCTCAAGTTATTTTCTGTTTTAAGTCACCAGATAAATGCATCCAACGGTTTAGATTTCCAATTGTCTGTTATATCTTTTTCTCACGAATGTGTGAAGAATAAGATAGTCTGCATAAGAAACCCCTTTTAAACACAATTTTCTTGGTACTTTACCGTGTCAGTCCTATGGGTATACTCGCTCTGACGTGGGAATTTTCCACTAAAACGTCGTGTAAACGACGTCGCTCTTGTACCCGTATACACTGACATCACGAAAAGGGTGGCTATATCCCTTTTTGCCAATCCATCACTGTCATAGCCGTGGGCACGTGTCCCGCAGTAGCTAAGAGATTGAGTTTTATTCCTGCAAGCGGTATCTTTGGAGATTGGTTGATTTTAGCCTTTGGATTAATTTTACCGTGGATTTTCTTTCGCTGTTTTCACATTCTTTCTATAGATTATGACGAACGAGATATTTAAGTGCGTGGTTAGATCTTAGATGGGTACTATCACACTAATATTATAAAGGCGAAATTTGTCAGTGTGTGAGTGTGTATGTTTTGTTACTCCTTCACGTCTAAACGGCTGAAGTGATTTTAATAAAATTTGGTATGGAGTTAGATGACACCCTGGATTAACACATAGGTTATGATTTATAAAGTTCAACGCGGGCAAAACCGCGGGGAACGGCTAATATTGCCATATATTTTTATTGGAAATGACTCTATCGTTCATAATATTTATTCGGAAACCAGGATATGTGACAAAGTAACCACTGCCCATACGAAAATTAAATACTTGTGTAAAGTTCGAAGCTTTTTATTGGTAAACAATATTTTATGCCACTTAGTTGTTAGGCTAAGTTCATATGACAACGGGAAACCGCCCGTTACGTGGTTGGAGCAGTCTGGCTTCAACATTGCTTGAAAATGGATGTGGTTTTAATTTTTTTTTTAACATTACGTATGTAGTTAGCCTTACGGATTACACTGTTTCACCGGATTATAGAGGTGAGCGTTGGTCTCGAACCGTCTAGAACCTCGACTCTTGGTGGTTACTGGCGGGGAGATGCGAGAGGGCGTATCGTTTTAGGGATGTTTTGTGCAACTTTCGCGTTAATACGCGACGCGGCCCGCTGTCCCTGTTTAGGTCCGGAGAGGACATTGTATCGATTAAAATGCAAACTAAGGGTCTTGTAGGACGCTGGTGGTCGCAACGCGTTTGCGGTCGTACTCTTGCCCGGCGAATAAAATTTGCTTATAATAATATACTTATGCTATGCTTTGCTTTTATATCGAAGGCTCAGATCTCACAGAAGAAGACAAAGGCGATACTGACCTGCATTCTATTTTAAGTGAAAGTCTATCTTAAAGCCTGTTTGCCTCTTTCTATTCCAACCTGTAAGTCTCAACTCACGCAAGTCCAATGAACAGATCGTTACAGGTTCGTAGAACTTGAACCACGCGGTGACTTGCGGTTCAAGATCTTAACTTACCTTCACATTTAAAATTATGTACTTGTACCTAGAATTATGTAAGTAAAAATAACTTGTTGTACCTACCATTAACATGTTTAACTACCTACAAGCGCTTTTTAAAATGTATGTAAATAAAAACCATATTTATTTTACTCGCAATTTTGTGATGGAAATTGCGGACGGGAAATATAATAAATGAAAGCCTACACTATTATATTGGCGTCCCTGTGAGTACAATCATTTACTGGCCAATCAAAATGAGATCATTGGAACGAACACGGCGTCATGTGAAATCGTTCGTGCGAGTACACTTAAGTTACGCGTAGGGGTGCGATCACCCAATATTACACAGAACAAAGTACTGGTTTTATGTTGTTCGTTAAAACTGAGCTGAAAATCTATATGTCTGTTTGTTTTACTATGGTTATTAGAGGAATGAACCGAATCGAGGAAGTTTTAGATTTAGTTCCTTCGACCGTATTTTTGGGAATAACACTGGACTCAAAATTACAATGGGGTCCTCATATTGAAAAATTATCTGCCAAATTAAGTTCAGCTTCATATGCAGTTTGGAAAATCAGACAATTGTCAGACGAACCATTTATTTATTTATTTATTATTTTATTTATTTATTTTATTTATTATTTATATTTTAATGGGGTTTTTAGCTTCCAAATCAAAAATAGACGCTAAATATAGAGTTTTCAGGTTTGCTAACGCGTACAAACTTTATTTATAATATTAAGGATTAATGTCTATAGTCTTTGACAATAGAACCTTGATGATTGAATTACGAATTAGTGATATCTCCGGTGTTTGAAAATATATAACTTCTTGTCGGGCAGTAAATGTAGCTGATAACAAGTGTGGCCCCACGTACACGATTTAGAAGATCGTGTAGGGCCCAATGAACGTGAATTAGCTCATCAAGTGTGATGGCTCACTGACGTTCACACGTTATTCCAAAAAAACCGGCCAAGTGCTAGTCAAACTCACGCACTGAGGGTTCCGTAGAAACCTGTAGGTATATAACATAGAAGTTTGTTTTTTTACAGCTTAAAGGTATATAAACCTGAGTATTTGATATGATTTTCAATTTAGTACGTCTAGACTTTCATGAGGAAAAAGTGGTAACTTCAAAATTATGAAAAGCTAGCTATGCCACGCGGTTTTATCCGCTTTTAACTTTATAAATTATAACCTATGTGTCAATCCAGGATGTCAGCTAACTCCATACCAAATTTTATTAAAATCTCTCCAGCCGTTTAGACATGAAGAAGTAACAAACATACTTATTTATTTATTTATTAATAGGGTTACCAACATAAGTACAGCATAACTTGTCATATAAAATAATTAATCATAAATTATTCTAGGCTAACTGCACTTACAAATTACAGGTTACCACAGCATGCGTTAAACATTTTAAATAAGAGTTATATTTTTTTTAAATTATGAAATACAAGTAAGAATTGAAAAAATAATAATAACAATACAGGAAAATAATAAAATAAAAAGAAACAATATCATAGACCTAAAGTAAGTCACAACCTTTTATGAGTTTCATAAACTTATGAAGGCTTTGAAAATTAATGTCGAGCTCAGGCAGTTTATTTGTCAAATCGTTGTACAGACGAGCCTACATACTCACACACTCACAACTTTCGCCTTTATAATATTAGTGTGATATGTTTATAGTATGATGTAACCAAAAATTTACGGTCTTCGCAATTTTTCCTTCATCTGTGCTATAAGACGTTATTTCGTGCCCAATTTCAAGATTCTGGGTTTACGGGAAGTATCCTGTAGGTTTTGATTCCCTTGCGAGTGAAAGGGAAATTTGCGGTTTAAACGACTGTATCTTTTGATTGCGTTAATGAAATAATGAAATTTATTCAGCACTTGGGTATTTACATACACTAGTACTTGTCAAGCTCACAATGTTCGACAAAGCACAGTTAAAAAACAGTATTTAAAGCAACAAAATATTTTGAATTAGTCCGTCCGTGCGGTCTGTTTCGTCACATATATTTTTAATATCCTTAAATAAATAATAAATAGCAAGGTACTAAGCTATTATTGTTACATTTAGCAATAGTATATTAAAATTAAAGAATTGAAAACAACGAGCAGTTGTTTGATTTTTTAACGGCTCTAACTGACTGTAGACTTGAGTATTTGATATAAATTTGATACCTCTACGCGTTCCTGAGAATAAGTGTCTTGACAGACAGAAGGACGGACGGACAACAAAGTGATCCTATAAGGGTTCCGTTTTATCCTTTCGAGCTACGGAAACCTAATGATACTATTTATGAAGGCTTACTATGTATTAATGAATATTCTAACAGCTATTTAGTGCCATGGGTAAATTGAGATGTAACACTATAGAATGTATATCACAACTAATCTTCTGACCCATTAAACACAGCAGTATAATATCAATGACCACAAATGAATCAACCTCTATCCCTTAAGTTGTGACCGAAGCCTTATTTTAATCGCTGTCGCACCCCTGTCTATAAAGGGAGCCGTGATTTGTTACCCCTGCGCACTATACATCAAAGTTTAGAACACCTGGATTTGCGACTCCCTCGGGAGTTGTAGCTGTAAGTTTTTTAGTTTTTTGGTAATATATGGCGATAGTTCTGCGTTGGGAAAGCTTTCGATATATTTAAAGTTCGTTTTTTATAGGCCTCATGTATTCAGTGAGTCTTCATGAAAAAGTAACATAAATGTAAATTTTAGTTTGTAGAAATAAGTGGCAGTGCACTTACTTATACCTTGCACGGGAATAGACCCGTACCGTGCGCCTTATAGGGATGGCCAAAGCGTGCGATGAACAGCGCGATAGCAGCTGATAGTATTTAGGTATAGAAAATAAAGATGAAGGCGAAGAAGCTGGGTCTTCTCAGTTGGGGCGCATTGGATCCGGTGGTAGCATTAAAGCGCGACCGTCGTTTTAAACACAAGGTCCGTTATAATAATAACACTGAATTCATACCTTAATATAGACAGAACCATTCGGACAATATGTAGTAAAATATAAATTTCAATAATTAAACCTAAACATAATCTCCTTGTACAGACTAGCTAAATATCACTACCATTATAAAATAAATTGTATAAATGTTTTAATATTCCGTGTACCTAAATATCTGTAATAGGTAACTAGAAATAATAACTGTATTACTACAAACATGTTCTGACTATTTACAAGCGCTTTTTCAAAGTCTACGTGAATAAAAACCTTTTTTATTTATTTTAAACGGAACGGTCTTATGATATTAGTGGTTGAAGTCTCCTTTTAAGCTATTACTTAACATTTCACCATATAACGGTATAGGGTGTGTGACGTTTAATAAACAAGTTATGCGTGCTGTGGCGGGGGAACGGTGCGGAGTGGGGAGTGCGGGGCGAAGCGTCGCACTTCACTTTTGACCGAGCGTTCGTGGCGACTGCACGCATAACACCGTAACTGTGTGAACAGTGTTTTATTTGATACCCTACGAAATCACAAGTGGCGACGAGGATTAAGGTATGTCGTGCAAAAGCAATATTAAAATAATGGTTACAATTACCATAGGCAAGTTAACAAATGAGGCATCATGTTGTCACGTAATGTTGTATAAAATTCAAAAATGTTAATAAAGTTCGGTTTCTCATAATCAAGTAGGGTTTTGAGTTCTCATTACATTTAATTCAAATAGTCATAACATATTATGTCTACTTCCTTCTATATTCCGTGCAAAATCTACAAAATAAATATATAATCGTTTGTTTAAACATTCATCAATTACCTATAAAACAATAAATTACTGACATTAAACAAAGCTATGCATATTTGTATGCAATCAGGAAGATGTTATAACCTTTTATTTCTATAATACATTGTGACAATAAGTGCCATTCTAAACAAAATATAATGTTCTTAACCTCATTTGTTGACAAGTGCCAGTAAAGCATTCGTTGGTTCTTAAATGCCTAATAAGCACATAAAATGCAAGTAAGTCGTGGAACTGATAGATTGACCATGTTGTTAGTCGGTATCAAAACACTACATAAATTGTAGTTCGGAGAGGTAAACTATTGCATTAATAGTTGGTACCTACAAGATAACAATAACTCATAGCATTCATTACTTTGTAATCATAATTATAGTTGCAAATCATGGTAGTATTTTTTTTCTATTTTCTGCGATATTGATTATTTTATATCAAAAGAAAGGGCAGCGTTATATTATATCACAACGTTGCAACCAATTAATCACTATTACAAGAATGGAACGAAAGTTTTGATGTACAGTCATAAAGTCTTTTTTCGATACGAGAAGTTTATTACTCTTCTACTATTATGTTACTTTGTATCATACAAATTAAAACTAATTAATTATTGTCTTACGACGATGCGAATATTACACATAAGAAATCAATGGTAATATCCAACGATTATTAAGACATCCTCGAAATTTGGATACAGTGAATAAATGTAATATGTCATATAAGATAAATTAACAATTACATTTTACTTTAACAATTATGTTGTATTTGAAACATACATAGTAATGATATCTATTGTTGCTAAATAATGTATGCAAATAAATTACTTACTTACTTACTTAATCAATGAGTTATTGTTAAAGTGGTAATCCAGATAAATCTGGATGGTACCAAACAAAATAAATAAAAAAAAAAACGTGACACAAGTGTTGCGAGGAACCTGAAAGAAAATAATGAAGTTGGGGGTGTCAATATACAAATGCTCATTGACTCAGGGAGCAAGTGCAACATCATAAATGACTCGACATGGAGTCATTTAAACAAGTGTAGGGTTCGAGTTATTAACTAAGTCAAAAGTCCTAAGAAAAATTATGGCTTAAGGTAGTCATAAGGCTTTAACTGTATTGGACTCTTTCGAAGCTGAAATCCATATTGGATCACAGGTTCAAAATGCTACTTTTTTTACGTCATACAAGATGGTACGAACAATCTTCTCGGGAAGGATACTGCCATAGCCCTTGGTGTCTTAAAGGTAGGCATAAGGGTAAATACAGTATGTGATGAAACTTTCCCTAAATTCAAAGACGTTAAACTAGTAATTCCTATAAATAATTCGGTGAAACCTGTATGTCAGCCTTACCTGTACGTCAGATATAATCGAAGCCGTCAATCATCCTTCAGACTGGGTTTCACCTATGGTTCCAGTATTGAAGAGTGACGGATACGTTAGAATTTGTACTGACATGGGTCGCGCTAATCAAGCTATAATACGAGAAAACCACCCTCTGCCTACAATAGAGCAACTTCTCCCTAAATTTAGTAATGCTACACTTTTTCCGAAATTAAATTTAAAAAATTCATTCCACCAGATTGAATTAAGCGAAGACAGTAGATATATCCCTACTTTCATCACAAACAAAGGATTATTTCGCTATAAACGCCTCATGTTCGGAATCTCATGTGCTCCTGAATATTTCCAAAATATTCTCGAAAGGATTTTGTTGCCTTGCAGGGGTGTTGTCAATTTTATCGATGACATTATTGTGTTTGGAAAAAATGAGACCGAGCACGATGCACGTCTCCAAAAAGTAAGTGACGTATTAAAAAAAAAATCATGTCCTCCTTAATGACTCAAATTGTATATATAAGGTTGATATACATTACTTGGGACATGAACTATCGTGTAAAGGCGTTAAGCCTCTTGATAAATACATCAAATCGATCGAATCGTTTAGCGACCCAACGACCTTAGAGGAAGTTCAGAGCTTTTTAGATCTCGAAAATTTCTTCGGTAAATGGGTTCCTAACCTAGCTACCTTAACCGAACCTATAAGAGAACTCTTACGTCTAAAATTACCAAAAAATAGTAATATTACACGTTATTGGACTGATGATCGTTCACGAGTTTTTAAGAAATTGAAGCAATCTATGACAAACATACAGACTTTAGGATAATAGACCGCACTCAAGTTATTACAGATGCCAGTCCGGTAGGGCTTGGTGCCGTACTAGTGCAATATAATAAAAACGGGCCACGTATTATTGCTTACGGATTAAAAGTCTGACAGCGTGGTGAAAAACGTTACTGTCAAACGGAAAGAGAAGCTCTTGCTTTGGTTTGGGCAGTAAACCATTTTAAAATGTACATTTCCGGCAAAGATTCGTTCGAGTTAGTTAGTGATCATAAGCCCCTTGAAGTTATATTTGGTGTAAATTCTAAACCTTGCGCACGTATTGAGCGATGGGTGTTACGATTGCAGTCCTATAATTATTAAATTGTATATAAACCCGGAAAAAGCGGTATCGCAGATCCCCTATCCCGTTTGTGTGTCTCAACAACTGTGTACCCATTCGATGAAGAATATTACAATAATCTTATGATCGATCAATCTTGTCCAATAGCAGTCCCTTTAAAAGAAATTAAAGAAGCTTGTGAATTAGACGAGGAGCTCAAGCTTGTCAAATCAAATCAAATGAAATCGTTTATTTGCATAACACAGATTATAAGTGGTGGTAACATTGTAATACATGTGCAATGTGTTCTACTACAAGGTGTGCAAATTTCGTCATAGGACATACATATGTAGGTGCTAAATAAAATATAATATGTGGATTGTTCAGCATATTATTTTTCTCACAATTAAATCGTTATTGATGATGATGATGAAATCGTCATTAACAATTAACAAGTTAAAATTATGTTCAGAACTTAATCATACAAACAATAAACAGCTCAACAAAATATTAAAACAATAGTAATTAAATATCACGAATTCAAGACTTAGAAACAAAAACAAATTAATAGTAATTACAATAAATAATTCAAATTGAAAAAAAAGAAAAAGAAAGTAGGTCAAATAATAAAGAATACAATTAAAGAATATTATGTCAATTTCATGGGATACAATTTGATAAAGTCATGTCAAAGTTAGAAATTACAATGCAAGTCAGTCCTGTAGTAATCAATAAATTAATAAACTAAAATTTATCTTACAATTTATCATTTAAATATTCACTTAAATTATAATAACATTTGGAAATTAGAAAACATTTGAGTTCATTCTTAAAAATATCAAAATTTAGCTCTTTAAGACGAATCTCCGCCGCTCTATGTCCGAATAGGGCTTTACAATAACGTTTGGCACCAGAGTGTCAACAACTACAAGGTATTTGAACATGAACTTTGTTTCCAAGAAAACATTTTACTACGTGGAACGATTGTGATACTAGGGAAATTACGACACCGAGTAATATGAGCTGCTCACGAAGGTCACCCGAGTATCGTGGCCATGAAAACAAGACTGCGTTCAAAGGTTTGGTGGCCCAAAATTGATAAAGATGCAGAAAACTACGTTAAGAGTTACAAGGGTTGCACATTGGTGTCAATACCTAATCCTCCGTGTCCAATGAAAAGGCGTGAATTCCCAATACAGCCGCAGATTGATGTAGCAGTAGACTATATGGGCCCATTACCTAGCGGACATTATCTTTTAGTCATTGTCGATTATTTCAGCCATTATAAAGAGATCAAAATTACAAAGTCAATCGGCGCAACAGATACCATTTACATACTTAAAGAAATATTCTCGCGACTAGATATAGCACTCGGCATAACAGCTGATAATGGTCGACAATTTGTAGCCTGTGAATTTAAAACGTTTTGTTATGAATACGGTACAACCTTGTTCCATAGTATTCCTTATTGACCCAACAAAATGAGGAAGTTGAAAGGCAAAACCGGGACATTCACAAAAGATTGAAAATCAGCCAAGTTGTAAAATCTGATTGGAAATCTTATATTCTTAAGTATTTGATGATGTATAATAGTACTCCCCATTCTAGCACAGGAAAATCTCCTTCTGAACTGTTCTTTAGAAGGTAGTTCAGAGATAAACTACCATCTGTTTTAGACGTGGAACATGCAACAGCTGATTTAGAAGCTAAAGATAGAGACACCCAAATGAAAATGAAAGGTAAAGAACGTGAGGACAGGAAAAGGAGCACCCAAGAAAGTGATATAACAATAGGTCAAAAAGTTTATATAAAAATATGTCAAAAGAAAATAAATTGACAGCAGCATTCAATGACCAACATCATACTGTAATTAGTAAAAAAGGAGGTGATGTGGATGTCCAGAATGATAGTACAGGTCAGACCTCCCGTAGAAATATAATTCATTTGAAAAGGTAGAAGGTACATGAATGGTCAGTCAGAATGCTTCAACTGCTGATTCCGATTAGATGCAGTGAAAATGATTCTAAAAAAAATCTACAGGTGTATTTACAATCGATCATAAAGAATTAAACATTTATATTAGTTGGTTGGTAATTAAATAATTATGTTAAAATCATAATTGATGATTGTCTTTTTTAATTTTTGTAAAGAAGAGATGTGACGTTTAATAAACAAGTTATGCGTGCTGTGGCGGGGGAACGGTGCGGAGTGGGGAGTGCGGGGCGAAGCGTCGCACTTCACTTTTGACCGAGCGTTCGTGGCGACTGCACGCATAACACCGTAACTGTGTGAACAGTGTTTTATTTGATACCCTACGACATCACAGGGTGCAATGTTAAGGAATTGATAAAAGTCTACGTGAATAAAAACCTTTTTTATTTTATTTTATTTATTTTAAGACTAAAGAATATTATTTAGATTTGAATTAATAATTTATTATGAATAAAAATATGATAATATAAATATATGAATATGATTTACTGTGAATTAGTAGAAGCAATAATATAAGTAACAAAGAATTAACAAGTATACGGCGCGTGAGTTCGAAGCAGAGTGCCGGTTATCGAGCCGACCTGTTCGCTCGATAGCTGCGCCGCCACAAGTTTATCGACTAATCACTAGATGGCGTCGTCTAAATTTCTGAATCACGTTAATAAAATTTTCTGGCATTTATAGATTACTAGCTGTGCCCCGCGGTTTTACCCGCGTTGAATTTTATAAATTATCACAGCCCTCCCCCGTTGGTGATAGCATGATAATATGTAGCGTATATGTTGACCATGCAAAATTTGAAGTAAATCCATGCAGTACTTTTTGAGTTTAGCCCGGACATACATACAGACAAACAGATAAACAGACAAAAATTCTAACAACTATATTTTTGGTTTCGATATCGATTGTAAATCACGCCCCAAGTATCCTTTTAAAAAAATATTCAATGTACAGTTTTGACTTTCCTACGATTTTATTATATGTTAATAGATAATTATGTCCTCCCGCTCAAGTTTTGGCCAGGGCGACTAGTCTCAATGGAGACTATCCATATGCGCGGGACATTATTATAGTGCAAAAGTGTATGCGGAGACAAATGAGTATTTTGGATTACATCACTTCATGATCCGATGGGATGACTAGCAACATAACAAGAAATGGGTCTGGTACAGGACTAACGGCTTCAGATGCTGTAGAAGGCAGGAGGATGTAATACCGTCAAATCCGAGAGCTGATGCTGACAAATTTTCTTAACATAAAAATCCCAAAGAAGAACCGACGGCCATTGGGGCTGAAAAGTTCTCGAGTGGCGACCACAAACCGGAAGACGCGGCGTGGGCAGGCCCCAAGATGGACCGATGATCTTGTGCGGGTTGCTGGAAACTGCTGGTAGCGAATAGCGCAAGACCGGCAATTGTGTAGATCTTTGGGGGAGGCCTTTGTCCAGCAGTGGACGTTATTCAGCTGATATGATGATGATGAAAAATCCAAAAATTAGTTTTCTGCACGTCCCGGAAATTGAACCCGCTACAACAACGAAGCAGTAAAAGCTTATAATCCATTGAATTACTATAAAATAACATTGATTTCCAGCAACCATATCGCTGCTACCGCGGCGGCCACGCGTAACTTTCGAAGTGGTTGTTAGTAAAGACTCCGCGAAACTGGACATTCTCACAAGCGGAGTTGCGTTCAACAACATAGTAAACTTTTTTATTTTTATTTGTAACTTTATCCTTACTCAATACTTTATCCTTAAACGCCAGAGCTAGGTGCAATTTTTCCATGCAAAGGTATGCCATATTTTAATTATTAATGGGCATTTTCCATACAAATTGATTCCATATTTACATTCCTAGCTGTTATTTTACCATACAAATATATTCTATATTTTTATTCCTAGCTGTCACTTTTCCATACTAATGTATTCCTTTTTTTATTTGCATAGAAACGTAAACTAAAATTTACATTCCTAGCTGTGACTTTACATTTAAATATATATTCCATTTTTTTATTTGCATAGAAACGTTAACTATACTTTACATTCCTAGCTGTAATTTTTCCATACAAATGTATTCTATATTTTTATTCCTAGCTGTCACTTTTACATTTAAATATTAAAACTCCATTTTTTTATTCACATTTAAACGTAATTCCACCCTCCCATTCTTTGGGGAGGCTTCTGTCCAGCTGTGGACATGATGATAGAAACGTAAACTATAAATTACATTTCTAACTGTCATTTTTCCATACAAATGTATTCTATATTTGTATGCCTAGCTGTCACTTTTCCATACAAATTCATTCCACATTTTCATTCATAACAGCTATGTTTCCATACAAACGTATTATATTTTTCATTCCTAGCTGCTAACTTATTCGTTATTTTCACCCTCCATTTTAATACTAGACCGGTCAATGATAACTGAAATTAAGATTGAAATGGTGTAGATTCGGATCAGGGAATATTATTAACTTCTCAAATGTCTGGAGAACTAGACAGTCTTGGCTATAGGGGTCTTATTCAGATTATCTTTATAACTTTGACAGTAAAAGCAGTTTTTGCAGTGCAAGTGTACGCAAATTATGTCAGCTAAAAGACATACACTACTGGACAAAAACGTTCCCAAAGATCTCCAGAACCTTGAGCTACGCATCCAGCGCTATCCAGCTATCCTCGCAAACTCATCTTCACCTTTTCTACCCACGCTACGTCTTCGACGCCATTCGACAACCTTTCTGTTTCATCCAACGGCCTTCCATTCGATGAGCTATGCGCCCCGCCCACTGCCACTTCAGTTTGACAACTAATTATTAGTTCCTTATCCTTTTCTATCCTTCCTCCCTATCCTGGGGCATTATTTACCTACACACGGCCATCTCATCCCAAAGTAAGCAAAGCTCGTACTATGGAAACCAGGTAGCTGATATATTATATATATACTACTTTTCTTTTAAATACATACATAGAAAATTACACCCAGACTCAGGGCAAACAGACATGACCATGCACACAAAGATCTGTCCTGGGTGGGAATCGATCTCACGACATCCGGCGTGAAAAGCAAGCATTTGCCAACCACGCCAACAGGCCTGTATAATCTTCAGGCTATGTTGATTACTGTGATTTTCCTGTGGATTTGGACATTTTTCCTGTACCTGAGCTCTTTCCAGTCGTGTCGCTAGGTGTACCATCGGATCATGAGAGTGATGGAATAGAAAGTGCTCCTGTGTTTGCGCACACACTACACACTGTGCACTATAATATGTCCGTGACTAGCCTCCGTGGTCGAAATTCCGCTATGAGAACATTATTTATTATTATATATTTTAAATTTATGTGACTAAAACAACCGTTTAAATATATAATAATAATAATAACTTTTTTTATTCTTCAATCAAAAACAGTTACAAATTACACAAAAAATTAAAACTTAATAACAATCATAGTGGTAATATAGTACAATAGGCAGCTAAGCTGATGCGTGTCGTTCTTTAGATCAACGTTAAAATGATTATAAAACTTGGCTATGATTGTACGAGTAGCAGACTTGAGTGGCCTCTGACTCTCAAACTAGGTAAAACCTGTATTTTGAGTCATCAGTGGTTCTTCGTTCTGACTACGACTGGAGAAGTTTACAAAAAATAATTAAATCTAGGGTGTGTGCAATGTAAAGTGTAATGTGAAAGTGTAGTGAGTGGTGGAAATGCAAGCGTGAGAAATAACGTGTGTGGATGTTCGAGCACTATGTTAGTCCGCATAAGGAAATTGAGAAAGCGAGAATTAAGATAATTATTAATAAAACATCGAGACGAGAAGGAAATATAAACATAAGCGTTTTAACTATTCAGAAGAATTTCTGTGGCATCGTAGTTTAATGTGTGTAACCAGTTGAAAACTTTCTTTTTTACATTCCATTTGGTTAACGGATATATGTTGAGGTGTTTGTTGGCTTTGTTATATAGTGAATTTTTAAGAAAAAGTGCGTGTCTTTTAGCCAGTGTTGTTCTGCATTTTTGGATGGAGCAAACCCTATCAAATCTTCTTTTCCGCGTGTATATAGTAGGATCATATTTTATTATAGAATGGTTTTTAAGGATTAGGTGTTGGATAAATAATTGTCTTACAGTTAGAACAGAGGTGTCTTTGTATATTTGCATAGTAGGGTAGCGAAAAGGCTTTTTGGTCATTACTTTGAGTATAGCTCGTTGGGATCTCTCTAATTTTAATAAATGACTTTTGGGTGCGCCACCCCATGCTGTATTGCAGTAGGTGAGCAATGATTCACAAAGAGAGAAGTAAACCATTTTTAATGTTTTGATGTTAGCTGCGTGGCTTAGGTTCTTAAAACAATAAATGAGTTTTCTAAATCTGGATGATACAAAGTTTATGTGCTGTTCCCATCTGAAATTTTGGTCAATAAGTACACATAAATATTTAACCATGGATGTTCGCATTATATTTGGGCAGATACAATCTGGTATAATACTTTTATAAAATTAATTAATTTAAAACAATATAACGCGAAAACTTGAATATATTATTCATAAGTATTGCAATAATTACGATCAATGGCTGATTGTAAATGGCTGATTATAAATGGTTCGTGTTAAACGAACCATTTATAATCAGCCTATTTGCAATGGCGTTAATGACAAAGCGATTAGTTAAATTTAAATGTAAACTGTATTTCCATGATAATTTAAAGAAATTTATTATATTGAGGGTATCCTAGGGTAAACCTCGTAACCACAAATAACTATATCAAACCTAGTAATATCTGAAATGGCTGTTGTTCTCGCGTGCACAGTAGTCAAAGTAGTTTGCATGGTATGGTATTCCTCGGTGGCCATATATTCCCGCACAGAATAACTATATATCTTCCCCACCGCTTTCGGCTATGGTCACCAATACTAGTTAGCAAAGGGTCTAGGATGGTCAGTTCTCGCAAGTGCCCTTTGATGACTGCATTATCCAATCCTGTGAGGAAGCTTTGAATTTGTAGTAATATAAGTAGTTATAGTAATCTTAAGTTTAGTAAGTAAAAATAAAAAACTGTCCTTTACCATGCCGTGGCGACTTGTAAGTAAAGCAATATTTAGCACGTAATTTTATAACATGTATGTAATCAATGTATTAGTGTATGTTTTGTAAGTTGTCCTAAATCTATATCTATACATATAATAAAATCGTAGGAAATTCAAAACTGTACATTAAATATTTTTTTAAAAGGATACTTGGGATGTGATCTACAATCGATATTGAAACCAAAAATATAGTTATTAGAATTTTTGTCTGTATGTATGTCCGGGCTAAACTCAAAAAGTACTGCATGAATTGACTTAAAATTTTGCATGAATATTACTCAAAGGTCAATATATAGGCTACATATTATCACACTATCACCTACGGGGGAGGAGCTGTGATAATTTATAAAGTTTAACGCAGGTAAAACCGCGGGGCACAGCTAGTAATAAATAAATAAACGTGCCCAAACATTGGCTGCACGTGAGGACACCGTTGACATAGTTATAAAATATGACTGCTGGTAATTCAGTCTAAAAAGCATCTGCTTTGAGCTCATGACTTTGAGGAACAACGAGATCCAAGCTGGATGCAAAACGCGATGCTGGATAAAAATTGTATAATTCCCTAAGATATAGGAATTAATCTTACAAGTTATTAAAAATATTAAATCAAACGTATATTATAACTATACTCCAGCTCCCCAACGACTGAAAAGTCGTAAAAGTTTCCTGGCCACTATCACATCTACGATCGATGCACAGAAAGCGAGGGTAACCTTATGGCAAGATAAATTTGCTCATCCTCTTTTTGTCCCGCCAAAGGAAAAATTGCCTCCGGGATATAATTTGCCATGGCCAACCTGGAGGACTCTTAATAGACTACGTACCCAGGTTGGTAGATCCAAGGAAAACATGTGCAAATGGGGTTACATTCCCACATCACAAAACATCTGCGAGTGCGGCGTGTCACCCCAAAGTATGGCTCATTTATCTGATTGTCCTTCTTGTCCAGTCTCTTGTTCCCTTCAGGACTTGTATGACGCTTCAACCAAAGCAATCAGCGTTGCTCAATTTTGGCAAGATAAAATCTGATTCTTACCATCGACACGATAAGAAGAAGAAGAATCAAACGTAACAATCAGCCATAGAATCAGTTCTGGGATGAACTGATTTAAAAAATTGGGATCGCATGATATTTCAAGAAATACGAAAAGAATTCTATTGACCCGCTTGTTAATGCAACACTTTCTAAAATGCAGCTTGCTGGTGAAAGTTTAGGCCAGGATGCTCGTCGTCACTTGGCTACGTAGGGAATTAGTGAGGTAGATATGAGTTCAGTTGCTTACCATTATTAGGGACACCATACAAATAGACGGTTAAATCCAGAAACTCATATTATCTGAGTTAATGGATAAGATCACACTCGCTTTGGACACTATGAGCATAACATATAGTTATGCTTATAGTGTCTAATGTAAATATTATCTACTCTTGTATAAGTGTCTCAAAAAATCTATGCAATTTTACCAGTTAAAAGGTTTCCTTCAAATTACCTATACATGTACCATTGATTATGTTGGTAACCCGACAAGTGGATGCGTATTCAAATGCATTTCCATTATGGAGGCACTCCATACTCGAGTGTATTCAATTGAAGCATATTCTGATTGCAGAGGATAGTAGTAATATTAAATTTATCCATATTTATACAGAAATAATCAACGCTTCAATCGCTTCAGCGACCGATTCAGATAATATTTTATAATTGTGTCTGTGTGTGTGTGTGTGTGTGTTTGATAGAATATAATTTATAATAGATGTTTTGTAAAATTTCTTAAATTACTTATACGACGAATCCATTTGTCTCCACAGGTGTCTTTGTTAATGTACCTAAATACTTTTTTATTTAACATAAACATGATAGTTAAACTAAACACACACACACACACACACATTTTTTATTTAAATTATTATACAATTGAATTTCTTTTAACACTTATATGAACATTGTTTGGAATTGTAATAGAAATTATACAAATATTATAAATTAAAAAGGTCGTGAGTATGCATGTGTGGATGTTTGTTACTCATCCACGCAAAAACTACGGACGGATTTTGAGGAATCCTTGTAGTAGTATAGCTTACATATCCGAGTAACACATAGGCTATAATTTATTAAGTTTAACGCGGGTAAAACCATAGGCATAGCTAGTAGGAAATGAAATTATAGTAGATTGTTGACAACATTGTATAATAAAATTTTCAGGAGCATGTTAGTTGCTAAGGCGATTCGTACACTGCACCGCAACATGCACCGCGCGGGAGTGCGTTTTATTACGTTGTTTGCAAGTATCACAGTTTGTATAGAAAACACGCGTAGTGCAACACGCAGAAAACTGAGTATTCACCCGCAGTGTTGCATATCACGCGCCTACTTGCGGAGAAACATGCAACCCCACGCGTGGGTGCGGGGCGAGACGCAAGGTATGGCACACCGAACCCCGCAGACTTGACGTGTATTTGTGACCACAGCCAACAGCATTGATTTAATTAAATTGAAATTACTCAGACCCGCCATGTTTGCACAAAATGTACCACACAATGTACCATCGTAAAAAACCCGCACGATGATGCAGAATTGCACTCCCGCAAGTACGCGCGTAGATGCGTCGACATGCAGCAAGCAGCGTGCTGCGTGGCAGTGTGTAAATCACCTTAGTGTTAAGAAACCTAATATATTTAATATCTATATTGTAGCAACACTTATTGCAAATAAATGTTTATGATTAAACGTGACACCAGACTAGATTAGTCTACCAAAATGGCTTTCAGTATTTTCTATTCAATTTAACTTGACTAGTTTTTGTAAATTCTTTTAGCACAAGTGAGTTATTTCGATGCAGACGGACGGAGTGCTTCAAAAGTTTTATTTTAGAGAAAAATAGTGTTTGGAAACAGTAAGAACTACATCTGAACAGCACTTTAGACGCAGATATTTTAAAACTTCTTTATATCTAGATTTCTTTTCTTTAAATTCAGTTCTATTTCATAATTTTAGTTATGAATTGTAGAAAAAGTAAATAAAGCCGTCAATGGACGTCCGCCCCATGTTTTCATCTGGCTTATAGAAAATACTTATCGCTGTGTGTCTGACGGCAATGAATATCATCCAAGATGAAATGGGGTTCATCTCGAGAGCGGCGTAGAAGCACCCCGAAGTAATATCTCCCAGAGAACAGGACTAGTCCCTTCCTCTTACCCACTAATGCAACTCCTGTAAACCAGGATCAACAGTGGCACCCAATAAAATGACACTGAGCGGTGAGGCTCACGCATGTCCCGGGAAATCGCTTTAACTGTCTTGGATCCCGCAACGAATTTAATCAGAAAGAAAAAAAGAGGAGTAAGAAATGAATAGTAATACTTCCCTCCAGAGCAAAGCGGGATACAAAATGATATTAAAAGGCTATAGCCTTATGAAACGAGAGAATTGCAACTAGACAAGCCAACTACAAAAGCACCGAGGATCAATTAAAGGGTCCTAAGTGAGCTGTTATACCTGATTCCAATAGTTGGTATGGCAAAAGCGCTTAAACGCTCGGAAGGTGTTCCTTGTTGTTACAAGATCAGATCAGACAGATATTGCAAGCTATTTATTATCTCTCAGAGAACAGGTAGCAGTGTGTCTTTGTGAACTATGACCACCATACTGCGATTGCGTACCCGTTTGCCAAGTGTAAAAATTATGGCATATCCCTCCAAATGATGGACACAATTCCATTGTAAAAGTCTTTTGGGGAGGTCCTTGTCCAGCAAAGGACGTCATTCGGCTGATATGATGATGCAATACTAATAATCCTAAAGCTTTTACTGTTTCATCGATGCCATATTATCCCGCGGGAGGCGTAGAAGCACGAAGTAATATATATATTACCCACTCCTTATCACCGTAGACAGGTACAATTTGATTCTTACACACACAGTCACACACACATAGGCACACACACGCACCTTACTTGACAACTACACGACACTATACGAAATCTAATAACTGCGGTGGGTATTCTGATGATGTGTAGCTGGCCAGTTATTAGTTCTGCCTACAACATTACTCTTCAACTATATAAAAATAAGTCGGGTTTTCCTTCCTGACGCTATAACTCCAGAACGCACGAACCGATTTCCACGGGTTTGCATTCGTTGGAAAGGTCTCGGGCTCCGTGAGGTTTATAGAAAAGAAAATTTATAAAATTTAACGCGGGTAACACCGCGGGGCACAGCTAGTTAGTTAATGTAATCAATAATTGTTAAGTTTTGTGTGGTATTTTATTTAGTTATATTTATGTTTACATTTATTTTATGCATGCTTTGTCACAAGACGACACGCATTTTTTTATAAATCTTTGCAATTCTCATATAAGTGAACTGTAATTGTTCTTTTGAGAATAAATGTTCTTTAAACCTAAAACTAACCAAATAACTACCAGAGAACGGGCAGCAGCATCGCTCTGTGTACTATGACTATAATACTGCGATCACTAACCGTTTGCCACGTGTGGTAATTATGGCAAATCCCTCCAAATTATGGGCATAACTTAGATTGTGGAAATCTTTTGGGGAAGCCTCGTCCAGTGGAGGACGGCTTTTGTATGACATGAACTATCTTTTAGGAATGTTAGGTTTTAATTCTTTGAAGGTGAGAAGAGGCTTTGATCAGCTTACGGTAGCCTGTAAAACGTTTCGTGGAGAAATCGACTGTCCTGAGCTCCTTAATTTATTCTGTCGGTTATATTTGCCTGGTCGTAGGCATCATCAGTGCCGCCACCAGCGTGAATTATTTGCGAAGCCGCTGCATCATACTGTCGCTAGAGCCAAGTCTCCAGTATGTCGAACCCTAGATATGCTAAACGCCCTCCTGATTGCCTATCCTGAATGCGATGTGTTTGCCGGTAGATGGACAGAGAATAGGTGAATATGTTTGGTTTTCTGCGAAAGAAAGTATGCAATGATGTCCAGTATTTTGTATTGAAATTTATATGTAACCCTAAAAATAAGTAATGTAATTGTTTCTATGTTAATTAATGTAATTGATTTTAACCGTTTTATTTAACTATAAATAAATAAATGATGATGAAAAACTAATAAGCCTAGGAAGCACCCACCACGCAAACCAGCGCGCCGCAAGTGATTTTAATTAATGTAATTCATGAGACATAATATAACAGTATAATTATAAATTTAAAACCAAGACTTACTTACTTTGCGTTAAGAAATATTTCAATCTATTTCTTCTTGAAACTCTCAATAGGTACCAACGTCTGTAAATTACTCTCAGCCGTCTGGAAATTGGATTCGATACTTAAGCCCCTCTTTGAAAGTCCAGCTTTAAGCTATAAACCAACCGAGACCAAGCTTTAAAGTAATGTAAGCTAAATGCACACAGCTTAACATTTAAACATCTCTATACATCATTATGGTAAATCTTTTACAGTTTCTCAAAGAACAGCAACTGAAAAAGGATCATCAATGTTAAGGCACACGTTAACACCTAAGACACACACCTAAATCATCAAGAGAGGGGAGCGGGCGGCGCGGTAGTGCAGCAGCTCGGCGACGGCCCGCGCGCCCTCACTCACTCACTACGTTGAACACCGCGACAACGATCGCAACACATTTTTTATTTTAAACTAGCTGTGCCCGCGACATCGTTCGCGTGTTAATTAGTTTATTTATTTTTTCAAAAAGAAAAGTAGCCTAAGTTACTCCTTATTACATCAGCTACCTGCCAATAAAAGTCCCGTCAAAATCGGTCCAGCCATTTCAGAGATTAGCCGGAACAAACAGACAAAAATTTAAAAAAATGTTATTTTGGTGTAGGTACCGTATATATATACAAATTATGTAAAAAAAACGGTTATTTCAATATTACAAACAGACACTCCAATTTTATTTATTTGTATAGATTGTAACGTTTGTAAAGAACCAATTATACCTATAAACTAATATACAGTCCACTTTTAATTCTACCTGGGCCTATGTAATCAAGAAACACCTCATTACAGTAGTTTTGATATCCCTATAGGTATAGTTAATTCATGACTGCACGTGCGGCGGCTAAGACAGTCGCCGCGCCGCTTCGTGTCACGGGTTCGTGACCCATAAATAGATGTTCTGAGTCTGGATGTAATTTGTGACCGCCTATTATTTGTTTGTAAAGTACTCCCGCGACACAGGGATTAGATTCACTAGTGCGGGCGTAGACTTTAAAAAAAATCAAGAATAGTATTTTTATATTTTTAACTAGCTATGCCCCGCAGTTTTACCCGCGTTAAATTTTATAAATTATAATAGCTACTCCCCCGTAGGTGATAGCGTGATAATATGTAGTCTACGTGTTGACCCGACCTCTTAGTAATATTCATGCAAAATTTGAAGTAAATCCATGCAGTACTTTTTGAATTTAGCCCGGACATACATACAGACAAACAGACAAAAATTCTAAAAACTAAATTTTTGGCTTCGATATCGATTGTACATCACGCCTCAAGTATCCTTTAAAAAAAATATTCAATGTACAGTTTTGACTTTCTTACGATTTTATTATATGTATAGATCATAACGACTGCACTAGCGTATTGAATCTAATGTCGCAGGGTATTTTATAAACATGCAATTTACGGATAAGTACACGAGGACTCCGATACACCACACAAATAGTGGTCATGTGTAGAAACCGAACCCGGGAAACAAGGCGACTGTTCTAACTGCTGCACCATACGTGCAGTATTAACATTAATTTATGAAAAATACTTTTTTATTAATTCAAGTTTCCCTTATGTGGACACCACTTAAATAGGATATCTCAAAAGCTTTGCCTTTCGGATATAATAATAATAAAGATATTTATTAAAGTAACCAAAGACTCAAAATTGTTAGTAATACATAAGGCTTATTCTATGTTAGTAAAAATATAGCTAAGATTTTGTTTACATGATTTTGGAATACATGAATCATTGATGCCCCATTCCGTGAGAAACAGTGCAACAGTGATTCATGTATAGGCAGTCAAATCTGCTTGCGATCATGGCCAGAATGCTGTTACGAAACGAATCCTGCTCACCAGGGATGCACACCGTTTGCGCATTGTGGCGTAGAAACAGTCCACTCTGGCTTCAGCAAACATGCCCGATGCGCTACAGAAACGTGGCAGACCCACGTTTCTGTTATATGCCTGTAAAAATAGTTATTAAAATCAGCTCACAAACTTACACTCTAAAAACGACTACATAACATTGGATCTAATAAATCCAATGGATCTAATAAATTCAATGTTATGAATAATTTTATGTAATAATATGCGTATTTTGGCATGCATTGGCACAGCTAGTTTGAGTCTATTCCAGAACTAGCTGTGCCCCGCGGTTTTACCCGTGTTAAACTTTATAAATTATCATAGCTCCTCCCCCGTAGGTGATAGCGTGATAATATGTAGCCTATATGTTGACCCAACCTCTTTGTAATATTCATGCAAAATTTGAAGTAAATCCATGCAGTATTTTTTTTAAATGATACTTGGGGCGTGATCTACACCCGATATCGAAGCCAAAATTATAGTTTTTAGAAGTTTTGCCTGTTTGTCTGTGTGTATGTCCGGGCTAAACTCAAAATACAGCATGGATTTACTTCAAATTTTGTATGAATATTACTAAGATGTCGGGTCAAAATAATTATAGGCTACATATTATCACGCTGTCACCTACGGGGGAGGAGCTGTAATAATTTATAAAATTTAACGCGGGTAAAACCGCGGGGCACAGCTATTATAACAATAAAAGTTAATTGTCAATCAATCAATTTATACATCTTAATATAATTTGTGTAATTAGTAGAATTTAGAATAATTATGTCGAATCACAATCAGAAAGATAAATAAATAATTTATTATTCATATATTTTATTCATAAAAATATATATTACACGGTACTTTCAGCAATGGTTTCTGCACTAAACACGTAGGAACCAAATATTTTTAAAGAATATTACATACAATGCTTAAATGTATAGAAAGAAATTAAAATATGTGTATATTTTAATTTCTTTCTATACATAAACAGAATATATAACCTTCTAGAGTATTCTTTAATATCTAGGGACAACTAATACACCACTTTCTAATCACAAACTAAGCAGAGCCCTTACTATGGCAACCAAGCAACTGACGAACATTCTACTAATATTATAAAGGCGAAAGTGTGTGACTCTGTGAGTTTGTGAGTGTGTATGTTTGTTACTTCTTCACGTCTAAACGGCTGGAGAGATTTTAATAAAATTTGGTATGGAGTTAGCTGACACCCTGGATTAACACATAGGCTATAATTTCTAAAGTTTAATGTAGGTAAAACCGCGGGGCACAGCCAGTATTTATATAATAGATTAATTATTTTTCCATACAAACATACATATTATTGATAAATTATATTTATATTATTTTAAATAATCAAGAATTAATGCTAATATCGTGGGACATTATTTACACACGGCCATCTGATCCCACACTAAGTAGAGCTTGTACTATGGAAACCAGATAACTGATATACTACATATACTTATTTTCTTTTGTAAATACATACTTAATTTATCTGGAAATTAATCCCTATATTGCGGGGTACTTTACAAACATATAATAGACGGACACATATACATCCAGACTCAGAACAACTATTTATGGATCGCACAAATAGTTGTCCGGCGCGGGACTCGACCCGCGACACAAAGCGGCGAGGCGACTGTCTTAGCCGCTGCGCCACACGTACGTGTGTTATATAGATAATAACACCCAGACAGAGGACAAACAGACATGTTCATGCACACAAAAATTTGTCCTGGGTGGGATTCGAACCCACGACCTCCGGCGTGAAAAGCAAGCATTTGCCAACCACGCCAACAGGTCCGCCGATTTGCCGATAGTACTCGTAATGGTTAGTTAATAAATAACTTATTTATTTTAACTTAGTTGTTAGTTATGTTACCTTTATCCTAACTTAATATCACATCGTATCAGAATGGTTTTATCTATTTAAAGATAAGATTTCAATATTATTATCATGGCGTTGTGTTTATAACAATGATCGTACTTACATAATCACATCGGATCCAATGCACCCCAACTGAGAAAACCCAGCGACACAAACCCAACGGGTTCCTCTTCCACCGGTTCCAGTTGAGACGATCACGGGATTTGGTCCACGTAATAAAATTATTCAGGCGCCGACACAACGTTACAAATAACAATTCGAATAATTCCTGTTAAAAGAATTCAATAAATCTCGTAACTTAATCATTCTACAGAAATACTAACTAATACGAATGCAATTGAGTTTTAAAGACTGGAATATATTTTCTTCAAAAGTTCTCAGTTTCCTTCATCAGAAAACAAACCGGGAGCTTCCTTCGACAACTAGGTAGGAACGAAATCTACGAAAGAACACAGCATAACGATATTACCTACTGCAACGGAGCGAATTACGAATCAAATTCCACAGAACATGGGAAAGCCGACTTTATGTTCAATAGACAAGATTGCAAACTATATATCAAGGTATATAGAAGTTTTTAATAGAAAATTAGACTGTATTACTCTAGTTTTACAATTGGATTTTCAATAAACGCTATTCCGTTTTTGTTATGGAAATATAATGATTTTTCGATTGTAAGTTCTATATTTGTCGTTTAGGTTTCAAAATTGCTTGTTTTAAATTTCAATGTAAGTGCTGTTGAAGTTCTGGTATCTTTACTAGCGCTTGCTAAATGCTATACAATTTCTTTGTTTGCATACGGATTTAAGTAAATAATAATGAATAATGGCTGCCTCGTTAGTCTACCGGTAGCATGTTCACCCGCAGAGAACTAGGTCCTGGGTTCAAATCCTGGGTCGGGCCAAAAAGAGTTTGACACTTTTCTGTAAAAAGAAAAATTTCTCAGAATTTATCAGTCCGAAGTCTGGGAGTAGGCGGTATTATACCCCCGTGCCTCGGAGAGCATGTAAAGCCGTCGGTGTCCCTTCGGATCATGAGAGTGATGGAATAGAAAGTAAGGAAGAAAGAAAGAATATATATTTATTAGACACAAGGTACATCAGTAAAAATTAAGTAAAAGTAATAAGGGTACAACACACAGAAGAATACATAAAAAAAATGTTTGATACTTATAAATAACAATTAAAACATTTTTCTATAATCCATAATTTTACGTACCTATTCGATGTGGTACCCATACTAAGCACCTTTGTGACTAAAAGGCCACAGTTCAGCATTCTGCCACAGATGAATGTAGCGCTGATTTTCAACTGTGGCCAACGGCCATCCATATAAAAGTAAATATGACGGTGTAATAAATCATACTAAATAATGCAAGGAGTTGAAAACTCCTTGCATTATTTACTTCTGTGTTTGCGCACACACTTGTGTACTATAATATGTCCTGATGGCTGATCTTCATTGAGACTGACCGCCGTGGCCGAAGATCGGCTAGGAAGACATTATTTTTACTATTAGTGAATAATGTTAAGGTTTCTCACTCATTTACTGTGTTTTGAGGAATCGTTCGAAGTTATACCAGCCACCACGTTCCGACACAGACCCTCGCTAGAGGTGGAAATTTCATCCATATTATTGTGATAAATGTTCGTCTACCAACGTGCGTTTCACAAGCAACTTTTTACGCACACTACCACTCTGAGGAATCAATTAACTGAGGAGGTATTTCCAATACGGTATGTCATGACGAACTTCAAGAAACGAGCCTATTCATTTCTGTAGGACTGGCATCGTACTTGCAGACCATTAGGTGTCTCGTTTGCTCGTTTCATCATGTCAGCCAAAGTCCACTGCTGGACAGAAGCGTCCCCAAAGAGTAGGGCGATATCCCATAATCGCCACGCTTGGCAGACGGATTGGCGATCGCAGTTTGATGGTCATAGTTCACAGAAAAACGCTGCTGCCCGTCCTGTGGTAAGTATTCCCTCGGTCGATTTCTACGCCCCCCAAGCGATTTGATGGGGTGATGATATTCTATGCCGTCGCCACAGAGCAAACTTTGGTCGTTCGCCTTGGTATTATGTAAAAAAAAAGTATTATCAGATTCAGTTTTGGAGTAGAAAATTGGAGACTACGAAGCGGTGATTTCTCCGCTGACGTTTTGATCATTTTGATTTGACTGGTTTAGCTGGAATAAAAGATGGTCGCGTTATTAACCCTCCATACAATAGGTGTATTATTCTTGTATCATTTTAATACAGGAAAGTTAAAAAGTGTGGGTAATAAAACCTATAAGGAATATAATGACAGTAAACAAGGCAAAAGAAGTGTGCAAAGATCGTGACAAATGGAAATCCGTTGTGTCTGCCTACCCCTCTGGGAAACAGGCGTGAGTCTATGTATGTATGTATTGATTGCTTATCGTATGGTTAGTGGTAATACTAGTGTCAGAGTTGCTCAAGCCGCCTAGTAGGCTTCTGACGGCCTCTGACGGTCACCGTAGCCTAGTTGGTAGTGCTCCTGCCTACGAAGCTGGTGGTCCTGGGTTCGAATCCCGGTAAGTGCAAATATTTATGTGATGAGCACGAATATTTGTTTCTGAGTCATGGATGTTTTCTATGTATATAAGTATTTATCTATCTATATAAGTATGTATATCTTCGCCTGGTACCCATAGTACAAGCTTTGCTTAGTTTGGGGCTAGGATGATCTGTGTGACATTGTCCCCAGATATTATTATTATTATTCTGACATGGATTAACGACTGTTGTGTAATGACTACAACCGGGACCGACAGCTAAACGTGCCCTCCGAAGCACAGAGACGCTCAGAAATTAAACCACTTTGGCGTTCGCCCATCTATGGACTGACCGCGAGCCTAGTTGCTTTACCTCGCCGATCGCATATGGAGCATCTAGCTATGAATTCCTCACGTATGTGTGGCGTTATGTATGTAATAAAAAAAATGTGAGCCGTCACGGGACGCCTGGCAGATGTGAAACATCGACATTATTTTGTAAAAGTAATATGCAGAAAAGAACATATTGTGATAGGAACTAAATATGTCATAATGATAAAATAAAAAGTCGATTGCGCATGGCGACGCGTCGCCACACCGTACACACTACTATCGTATAGCGTGACGACGTGTCGCCACGGCATGCGTCGCCACGCCAGAAATCTGTTTTACGTGCGGCTATAGACGTTTCACATCAAAAACATGCATTGTATTTTATAAATACGATGTAAACTGACTTTTTGTGCTCATTCGATAGCGATATTACCAATCCATTAGTAAATATATTGGACAGTTAAAACTGTTGTTGGTCTCAGGTGGTACTTCAGACACAAATAGAGAATATCTTTAAAGCGTATTATACCTACTGTAGTGCACTGTATTGGGATTGTGAAAGTATTTTGTGTAAATGAGATTATTTTAATTCAGTGGATTAATAATAATTTAATGTTTTTGGTCATAAATAAATAAATAAGGTTTTTATTCACGTAGACTTTAAAACAGCGCTTGTAAATAGTCAGAACATGTTTGTAGTAATACAGTTATTATTTCTAGTTACTTATTACAGATATTTAGGTACACGGAATGTTAAAACATTTATACAATTTATTTTATAATGGTAGTGACATTTAGCTAGCTTGTATTTGAGATTATGTATAGTTGAAGTTTTTGATATTATGCATTGAAATTTAAATTTTACTACATATTGTCTGAATGGTTCTGTCTATATTAAGGTATGAATTCAGTATTATTATTATAACGGACCTTTTAAAACGACGGTCGCGCTTTAATGCTACCACCGGATCCAATGCGTCCTACAGTTAGTCAGGCAAATTTTACCTTATGTTTACAAAACCTGGCTTGTCTATTGGTCTCGTGGTTGGTGAGCCTGTCTGCTAAGCCCGAGGTCAGGGTTCGATTCCCACACAGGACATAGCTTTAAGTGGCACGATTATTTGATCTGTGTCTTGGTGTAATTTATGCTATTAATATTATAAATGTGAAAGTTTGTGAGTATGGATGTATGGATGAATGATTGTTTGTTACTCTTTCATGCAAAAACTACAGAACGAATTTTTATGGAACTTTGTTGTAATATCTATACATATAATAAAATCGTAGAAAAGTCAAAACTGTACATTGAATTTTTTTTAAGGATACTTGGGGCGTGATCTACAATCATTATCGAAGCCAAAAATATAGTTTTTAGAATTTTTGTCTGTATGTCTGTTTGTCTGTATGTATTTCCGGGCTAAATTCAAAAAGTACTGCATGGATTTACTTCAAATTTTGCATGTGTTAGCTTGGAATCGATATAATAAGTATATAACTATATATTACAAGTTAGTAGATAAAATAATAGTAGATTTATAATTATATGCATATTACTAAGAGGTCGGGTCAACATATAAGCTATATATTATCACGCTATCACATACGGGGGAGGGACTGTGATAATTTATAAAGTTTAACGCGGGTAAAACCGCGGAGCACAGATAGTTTATAACATTTATCTATAAAGAAATATATAAGTATGTTTATCAGTTGTCTGGTATAAGTTTTGGATCAGATAGCAGTGTGATGATGATGTCCTCCCGACCGAATTTCGGCCACGGCGGCCAGTCTTAATGGAGACTAGCCAATTGCGCAGGACATATTATAGTGCACAAGTGTGTGCGCAAACACAGGGGAACTTTCTATTCCATCACTCTCCTGATCCGATGGGACGCCTAGCGACACGACCGGAAAGAGTTCAGGTACAGGACCGACGGCTTTACGTGCTCTGCGAGGCACGAGGGTGTAATACCGCCAACTTCCAGACTTCGGGCTGATACTGAGAAATTTCTTTTTACGGAAAAATCCCAAAATCACTTTTTGGCCCGACCCGGGATTTGAACCCAGGACCTCATTATTTGCGGTTGAACACGCTACCGCTAGACCAACGAGGCAGTCAGATAGCAGTGTATGAGTTGTCCCAAGATATTAATGTATTGTACCGTAGCCTAGTTGGTAGTGCTCCTGCCTACGAAGCTGGTGGTCCTGGGTTCGAATACCGGTAAGTGCAAATATTTTTGTGATGAGCACGAATATTTGTTTCTGAGTCATGGACGTTTTCTATGTATGTAAGTATGTATCTATCTATATAAGTATGTATATCGTCACCTGGTACCCATAGTACAAGCTTTGCTTAGTTTGGGGCTAGGATGATCTGTGTGACATTGTCCCTAGATATTATTATTATTATTTTTTATGATTCATTGGTAAGAAAATAATAATTAAGTATCACAGACCTTTGCAATGCCTCGCCTTAAAGCCCAACGCAAGTGTGAAAGTGGTTTCCAGTTATCTCCCTTACCTGTTCTCACGGGATGGTAACATTATTGTTGCGCTTCGCTAGCGCCCTCTGCATTGAACGCGGTTGACCTTGTGGGAACTATTTTTTGTAATACTTAGTAACTGAAGAACTTTAAATTATAAGGTACTTGATTTATGGGATGAGTCGTACAACCTTATTTAGAACGGGATGTGTTGAACTTGTTTATATATGTGTGAAGTAGTTACGAGTTTTTGTTTGGGAAAGATTGTAAGTGGGAGTATAAATTTCATCATTCCAATAATACATTTAGATCCCCAACAGGATTTAAACGTGTATTCTCTAGGTTAAATCCCCAAATCCTTTCTTAGTTCTCCTAATTCTCATACGGCGAATCTTGTTACTTTATTTTAAAATGATATTTATAGCCTATATATCTATCGACTATCGAATTCGATATATAGATACCGAAAATCGTTATTCTCTTTTCCTAGGACATTATTACATCGTACATGCGCTGCTTAGTTTGGAATCCGATGGCAGTGTGTTAGATGTCCCAAGATATTTATTTAATTAGGAATCTGTGATGTGGTTAAAAATAAAGATTATTTATTTGTCAAAACATGCGTTTACATACAAATTAAAGCATGCAAGATCTTAAAAAAGGTATCTAAAGTTGAACATGTTTGACCTGTCGAGGCGTACAAATTTTAATTTTATTTTACATAAATACATATAAAATAATAAATGAAAGATTAACAAATAAACACATATTTAAAAATTACAGTATTAAATTACATGAAAAAATGAATTAAAAGCAATGTCAAAAAGTATCTGTCAAGAAGTCATTTACATTATAGTTACACTTGTCTGTTAATAAATGTGGAATCTGTTTTTTAAAGAAATACGAAGAAATTTATTTAATAAGAAATTTTAACTATAATGCTATAAACTAAATTAAAATAAACTAACTAAAGGCAATCCATTAAGCGCTCCGCATCGGCATCAAAGGGTATCGTGCCCAGAAGGCTGGCAGCATTGCCACGTTGTATGGCAATGCTTATTCTCTGTGCGAAAAATAGACCAGCCCTCTGGTCATGTGTGGCGTCGATCAATGTTTTAGAGATGCTCTTGAAGAGTGAACGAGCACCTGGACCCCATGGTCCTAGTGTTTCAACCCCAAATGGCTCAAAAACGTAACTGCCGATTAGGCGGGAGTACTTACGCCGCTTGAGGTTCTCTGCAGATGTAGCAGCAGCGCCCGCAGAATTCGAGGTTTGAGGAAGGTGGGATGGTGCCAGGGTATCCACGCATGTTGCGTCCCACACCAGATGCCTTCCCATCTTCCAGTTTTTTAAATAAATTTGCGGGCAAAGCTTTTAACGCTTGAGGTATTTTATTGTATACTTTAGGAGCCACACAGAAAAAACCTATTCTATCGTATGGTTACATCCAGACATAACAATACGTACCTAGATAAGCGTGTACAAAAACGACTATTTGTTGGATACAAAATACGGAACAGATTTTAACCATACGCTCCAATCTCATATTACAAAATCTTGCAAAAAATAGGTTCGATTCATCCCACCCAAGTGGACCGATCTTTCTAAGGTTTCACATATCAGATTCCTTCACCATACTTAATCAGGCCCACTGACATTGGATTTTGTACCTTCGGACTAAGAAATTAGGTTTACTTTGTAAATTAGGAGTGTCAGATGAAGCGGTAGGTAATGAGGATGCTTACAACTTGTGGTGTGCCGTGGATTGTTGAGAAAAAATGTTACGTCTAGAAATTAATATCAACAGAATTGTATTTCCCAAGGATGTGAACTGATTGCATAAGGCAATAAATTATAAGTCTGCTAAAATTTAAATTAAAACAATATTTTAAGTCACTGTATATACATAATAATCATAATAATATCTAGGGACAATGTCACACAGATCATCCTAGCCCCAAACTAAGCAAAGCTTGTACTATGGGTACCAGGCGACGATATACATACTTATATAGATATATAAATACTTAAATACATAGAAAACATCCATGACTCAGAAACAAATATTCGTGCTCATCACACAAATATTTGCACTTACCGGGATTCGAACCCAGGACCAGCTTCGTAGCCAGGAGCACTACCAAGTAAGCTACGGTGACCGTCGAATATAAGAACATAATCTGTGTTGTGATGTCCTCCTGGCCGATTTTCGGCCACGGCAGCCAGTCTCAATAGAGCCAGAGAGATTAGCCATCTGAGCAGGACGTATTATAGTGCACAAGTGTGTTCACAAACACTGGAGCACTTTCTATTCCATCGCTCTCATGATCCGATGGGACGCCTATGACACGACCGTTATGAGGTCAAGTACAGGACCGACGGTTCTACGTGCTCTCCGGGGCACGGGGGTATAATACCGCCGACTCCCAGACTTCGGGCTGATGCTGAGAATTTTCTTTTTACAGGAATTCTCAAAATCACTTTTGGCCCGACCCGGGATTTGAAACCAGGACCTCGTTTTCTGCGGGTGAACACGCTACCGCTAGACCAACGAGGCAATCTGTGCTGTAGCTGTTGTATTAACTGTATTTACTTTTTTATTGGGGTTCCGTAGCCAAATGACAAAAAACGGAACCCTTATAGATTAGTCATATCTGTCTGTCTGTCTATCTATCCGTCCGTATGTCACGGCCATTTTTTTCCGAAACTATAAGAGCTGTACCTACTGTTAAAACTTGGTAATAGAAATAGAACAATAATTTTGGGGGGCGTAAACAAAATAAAATACGCCACTTTAAATGCAATTTGAAAAAAATTACGCAGCGTCTGCTGGGTGCATTTTGCATTTAATTTGCGTCAGAATAACAGTTGTTATTTATACACGGCTTAAACTGTTTAGCTCACGCTTTAAATCCGTGAAATTGTATAATTGTGATGTTACTATTTTACAGAAATTTAGTGTTTCTTTCACTCGGTTTTTAAATGGTTTGTGATAGTGTATTTTAAATTGGTATTTAATCTTGATTTCCTCGCTGCTCTAAACATGACGAAAGTAGTTAGCCCAGGAGGCATTAAGACAGTTATGAGGTCGTTATGACCTGATGGTAAGTGATCACCGCCGCCCATGGACACTCGCAACACCAAAGGAGTCGCTGGTGCGTTGCGCTCCTTTAAGAGTCAGCAAACAAGTGTTCCATAGAATCCAACTCGGCTGGGCAGCGTTCGGGGCGCTACGCAATATCTTCTCGTCCCAAATACAGCAGTGTCTCAAGTCGAAAGTCTTAGACCAATGTGTGTTGCCAGTGATGACTTGTGGAACAGAGAAGTGGTCGCTCACTATGGGCCTTATCAGGCGGCTCAACGTCACCCAAAGAGCAATGGAAAGGGCTATGCTTGGAGTTTCCCTGCGAGATCGAATCAGAAATGCTGACATCCGCAGGCGAACCAAAGTAACCGACATAGCCCAAAGAATTGCCAAACTGAAGTGGCAGTAGGCAGGGCACATAGGTCATAGTACTGACGGCCGATGGGGCATAAAGGTTCTCGAGTGGTGACTACGAACCGGAAGACGCAGCGTGGGCAGGCCTCCTACACGGTGGACCGACGATCTTGTGCGGGTCGCTGGATGCGGGCAGCGCAGGACCGGCTATTGTGGAGATCCTTGGGGGAGGCCTTTGTCCAGCAGTGGACGTCATTCGGCTGATATGATGACACAAGTGTTGCTGACCCGCCCCCACCGATGAGCTCTGGCGACCTTACTCACACGCAGAAACACAACATTAAAATTATTAATGTTATTATTAAGGAATGTCTTCTGTAAGGTGGAGGTACTTCCCCAGTCGGGCTGCTCTTCGAGCGAATGAACGCTGTTCCCTTATAAAATTAGCATTGAAATCGGAGGGAAAAGTGTTTTCGGGATTTTTCTGACAAACAAAACACCAAGTCGACGTGTTCAAAGTTCGACGGTCACAGAAACCAGCTCAATGGGTTCATCTACTACCAGTTTCAATACGACCCAGTTGAGACGGTGCGGCGAAACATACTCAAGCATATTAGTCAATTTATGTACCGTGTGAAGTCGGGATAGGTCGTTTGTCAATATTTATATTACTTACGTAAACATTTCAAATAAATTTATAACTTACAACAATAATTTTGTCGACTAATAATTAAATTTTCGGAGTCCCTCAAGACATCCCTGTATATACAGTATGGTCTCTTTTGACGAGACCTTGACCTTTTCAGAATGAAGGTCAACTGGCTCCATTAAATTATCTTTGCTGCGAAATAAAAATGTTCCCAGTTTATTTACTTTTGTTCGAAGAAGGTTATTATTTATTTTGGGTGTTGAGTTTACAAATGAGTTATTGTAGCGTCGTATTCCATCTTTGTCATCGTGGTGAGTTTTCTTCTAATTTATTTTGCGTCAAAATATATCTAATGTTCAATAATAGGTTTCATTTTCACTACTTGTCAATTTTATTTCCTTCATTTAAAAATAATATGTCTCACAATCTATATCAGAAACAGTGTATGATTTATTCGCCGTATAACTTTGGTTTCAAGTTACTAATAATATATAATATCCTAGGTCACACACGGCTATCTCATCCCAAACTAAGCAGAGCTTTTACGATGGAACACACATAACTGATATACACATATACTACTTTTCTTTTGTAAATACATACTTATATAGATAATTACGCCCAGACTCAGGACAAAGAGAAAATAACATGTTTCATGCACACAAATATCTGTCCTAGGTGGGAATCGAACCCACGACCTGCGACCCGAATGGCAAGCATTTACGAACCACATTAACTAGCCCGCTAATATTATAGTAACATACCTAAACATTTGATAAAAGGCTAACTTATCACAATAACTCTGTCGACTTATGATATTATTTACAAATTCCCTGAAGGCAGCTCTTTATATACAGGATGGTATCTTTTTGTCGAGACCTTGACCTTTTCTAAGTGAAGGTCAGAATATGCTACATTTAGTTGTCTTTGCTGCCAGATATTTTTGTACAGGTTTATTTACTTTTATTTGAAGTAATTTATTGTTTATTTGGAGCGTAGAGTGTACAAATGAGTAATTGAAGCATTATTTCTGAGTCTTCATTTTCCTGTTAAAGATATAAATAAAGATATTTTTTACGTAAAGTTGTGTTTTCGGGTATTAGCGTAGAGTGGCAGTTGATCAAAATGTCCCTAAAATTTACTCTGATTTTCCCGTCAATAAGTAAAGTAAAGTAAAATACTCTTTATTGTACACCAATACATAGCATAATAATTGAACATAAAGTTATTAAAGTACAATGGGCGGTCTTATCGCTATAATAAGCATTGTAAAATGTGGTTCAAATCCCAAAGGGTGTGGATTACGTACATTGTGGTTTTATCTGCTAGTAGCATTGAAAGCTACGTAGGCAAAATGTCAACATCATAAGGAATAAACACATTATCTATACATATAATAAAATCGTAGGAAAGACAAAACTGTACATTGAATATTTTTTTTAAAAGGATACTTGGTGTGTGTACTACAATCGAAGCCAAAAATATATTTTTTAGAATTTTTGTCTGTGTGTCTGTATGTATGTCCGGGCTAAACTCAAAAAGTACTGCATGGATTTACTTCAAATTTTGAATGAATATTACTAGGAGGTCGGGTCAACATATAGGCTACATATTATCACGCTATCACCTACGGGAGAGGAGCTTTAATAATTTATAAAATTTAACGCAGGTAAAACCGCGGGGCACAGCTAATTATCTATATACGTATGTATTATATATATTCATGCAAAATTTTATGTAAATCCATGCAGTACTTTTTGAGTTTAGCCCGGACATACATAAAGACAAAGAGACACACAGATAAAAATACTAAAAACTATATTTATGGCTTCGATATTGATTATAGATCACGCCCCAAGTATCCTTTTAAAAAAATATTCAATGTACAGTTTTGACTTTCCTACGATTTTATTATATGTATATAGATTACACTCAGACTCATGATAAACAGATATGTTTATGCACAAAAATATCTGTCCTGGGTGCGAGTCGAACCCACGACCTGCGGCGTGAAAGGCAAGCATTTACCAACCACGCAAACCGACCCTATATTTATTATTATTATTATATTCACAAACATATCATGTCGTAACAAATGTCTTGTTATATTATTATGTATATAACTTATGTTCAAGGATCCTTGTCAGCGAATAATAGAATAAGTCATAAGGCGTTTATAAATAAGTCGACAGTGCGTGATAATAAAAATACGGAGATGTTCATTCGACCGTACGATGTTAGCCGCTACCGTGGGTACGTTTCACTTGAAATATTTTACATGCAACGATATTTGAATAAATCGTATAGGGCAGAAAATCGTATCAGTATGTTTTAGCGGCAAAAATTTAATAATTTAATAAAGCGATACTATAATGTCAATGAAATAGAGATTTATAAACACAAAGAACGGCTATCTCACTACTATGATTTTTCCAGGTAACCAGGGCATAAAATACCCGTTGCAGTCAAAATAGTGAGTGGCAATAGTATAAGTATGGAATTAAATATAAAATTAAAAACTTATGAACTAAAATTTATCGATATTTATGAATGATAATAATGTAATACATATTACCACAAACTATATTAAACTATATCATTCGGTACAATAAAATACATAATTATATAACTTAATTTATCCATAACATAATAAAAATATTTCACACACGACCGAAATTTATTGACCTTTGCCCAAAATTATATTTATCTATCCCAAACAAAGCAGAGCTTGTACTGATTTCCATAGTACAAGCTCTGCTTAGTTTGGGCAAAGGCCAATAAATTTCTGTCGTATAACTGATATATTACTTTTCTTTTGTAAATACGTATTTAAGTATAAATAATTACACCAAGACTCAGGAAAACGGACATGTTAATGTACACAAATATCTGTCTTAGTTGGGTATCGACCCCACGACCTATCTTTTCTCTATTTATATTAGAATAATAATAATAATAATTTATTTCAGATAAAATTGTTAACAACTAAAACATAAAATAAAACTACAAATACAAGTTTTCTTAATTCGCTACGAATGTTACAAGTGTGCCTGAACTAGGTAATCCTGTATTTCAGGCAAAGGAGAATGGTGACGAGAAAAATAAAATAAATAGAAATTACAGTAATTTAACCCAGTGTATAAAAATAATTGACAATAAAAGTCATTAAACCACTTGACCGTTATTAGAAGCTTATTATATTGAGATAGGCGTATCCGTTTTCCGTTGTATTTTACCTCTCTTTCTACCTAATTCATCCATCTCTTTCGCACATCCCCTCCTTTCACCAGGTAGGGGGCCCTGTTGAGCTCAGAGCTCAACGCGCCTTGGTTCAACATTGGCTTGAAGTTTTCCGTTGTGTCAACACGTGCTCCTAAGTGCATAGTGACAGTGTACAGTGCCATTATAAATTAAGTGTATATTCACATGTAAGTTGCACAAATATTTATTGTTTAACGAATTTTCGTTCGATATTTGTTTTAACTTTTTTTTTTCTTTCTACCGCTTATTCAGTTTTGTTTTCTTCCTTAGAAAATAATGGATAACGATATTGTTAATTCTAATGAGATGCCTTTGGCCGGTACCTCCGGCCTTAAACGGCAAAACAATAATCGAAGTTTAACTAGTAGTAGTTCAAGTTCGTCGAGCACGTCTAGTTCTGCAGAATCTGCGCAAGATTCCAAGAAAAAGAAAAGAAAGACGCGCCGTCGTCATAACAAGAAACATAAGAACGAACGTCGTCTTTTAGAAAAATTATCGAAGGAAGTAGGGGAATTAAGAAGGAACATTGGTTGCCACGATAACCGACAATACATTCGAAACGATAATGAATCGTATATTTCTGACGTCAGATATGACCTGTACGATGATTATTGCGTAAATGCATCCAGGACCAATCAAAATTTACCTTCTCCTTCTAATTTAGATACCGGGTTAGTGACAGATCTTACTTATGAAATTGAAACCAAACTTAAAGATCCTGCAGTACCCCCTACTTCTTTGGAATATTTAGAAAGGTTGAATGCTGTTCAACGATTTGACAGTAGTGCATGGTCCGATGTGCGTTACGCTGACACCCAGAAACTTTATAATTACAGTCCAGGATTTATAGAGTTAGAAACAAATGATGAGGTGAAAGCGTTTGACAGTGCACGCCATTTAATTAATTCTGATAAATCGTATGCAGCTTTTACTTATTGTATTTTAAATCAAAAAGAATTTTTTTGCAATAGTTTACGTAGTTTATTAGCATAGTCTAAGACATCAAATGCTTCACTTGCTAATCTTAATGAGAAAATCGAAGAATTATTTCTAAAGGGTGATTTTCATAAAGTTTCTTCTGATTTGTTACAAATGGCCTGCGGTCACAGAGCCGAAGCCATAGAAATGAGAAGACACGGTATCCTCAAATGCATTCGGGACCCTCTTTTAAAATGTGCATTAAATAAAATTCCTCCTTCTAACACTCATATTTTTAACGATAAAGCTTTATGTGCTGCCTTAGAAAAAGCTGGCGGAGTAAGAAAGGCTTTCTGGCCTTCCAAGCAGTCTTACAGTGGTAATGCTTCGCGAGCAAAACCCTCTGATACTGCAAGGCACCCCTCGCAGGGGCATGCCCATCATAATGTACCATCGCGTGGTACCTATACTTGCTGCGAGCCTGCTCCAAGCACTAATACGCATTACCATCGAAACCAACCCTCGCAGGGTTATGGTCATTTGTCCCAATACCCTCCGAAAGGGCATGGAAATGAATATCGTAATTACAATTACATTTCGAACAATAGAGGTACTTCCTTTCGATCTCGAGGATCTAGTACGAAACGAGCGAATCAAAGAGGTCAAAAACGGCCCTTTTCGCCCACTAACAATGCGACCAATAAAAGATACAGACAATGACTCACAGTTCCAAGCGGGGCAATTGGCACAATATGTCAATCGTTGGAGGAGAATGGGAGCTCCAGCTTTCGTTCTAAAAATAATAACAGGTTATCGTATACCCTTCCGACAAAAACCTCCGTTAAGGACACCAGTTTTAAAAACCGATCGTCATCGCACGATAGAATCGACCATAATGTCGGCAATCATTTGTCAAATGAAGCAACAGGGTGTTTTGAAGGTAGCAGATCTCTCTCCAAGCTTTGTCTCCTTTCTATTCCTCGTACGGAAGAACGATTCGACATTTCGCCCGATTTTCAACTTGAAATCTCTGAACCACTTTGTGCTCACAGACCGGTTTCGATTAATCAATATGCACCGTATCCCGGATTTCCTTCAACCCCGAGACTGGATGTGCAAGGCAGACTTGTCTCAGGCTTATTACAAATGTTCCAATGCGCCAATCACACAGACGATTTCTCTGTCTTATTTACAACGACGAATTACTGGAAATGACGTGTCTTCCATTCGGTCTAAGCACAGCACCCAAGATTTTCGCGTGCCTTACGAATTGGATAGCCCAAACTCTTCGCGAAAAAGGTGTAAGAATAATCGTGTATCTGGACGATTTTCTTCTTGCTCATCAAGATCAGAGCGTGTTAACCGAACATGTGAATGTGCTTTTGAACATCCTGGAATATCTAGGATTTCGAATAAATTAAGACAAGTCTGTTCTCATCCCACAAAAACATATCACCTTTCTGGGCGTTGTTTGGGACCCGTGGAAAAACCAGAAGCATCTGCCATCAGAAAAAACTACTACTATAATCCAAAAAGTCTCTCAGATGTTACAATCAGGCAAGGCCACATTGAAAGAACTTCAGAGCCTCGTGGGACTATTAAGCTTCGCCAGCTTTGTTGTGCCAAGGGGCCGATTAAATCACCGGGCGACTCTCGGTCATTTGAATTCTTTGCCGAAACTGACAATTTCTGCCAAATACAGTCTACCTCCCAACGTTTTAATAGAAATGGAATGGTGGCTTCAGAATTGCCATCACCCAACTTTGATGCATGCACCACCTACAAAAATTTTCCTGGCCACCGATACCTCCGATACAGCATGGGGTGCACAAATCAACAACCAGACGATATCTGGAACTTGGAGCCGAGAGGAACGGGTTCTTCATTGCAACATGAAAGAGTTGTTGACCATCTTAAAAGTATTAGAGGTCCATGCCCTGAACATGAGACAAAGCTCAATTCTGATACAAACCGACAACCGGTCTGTGGTAGCGTATCTTCGCAACGAGGGGGGGACCAAATCGCAGGCACTTATGGATCTGACACACAGAATCTTATGCAAACTGGACCGAAACCAGATTCATTTAAAAATCCATCATATTCCCGGGAGATACAACAATCATGCGGACTGTCTATCCAGGCACCGTCAACTTCCCGAGTGGCATCTAGTCCCGAATGCCACGGCAATGATCATTGCGAGGATGGGAACACCGGTGATAGATCTATTTGCGTCCAAAACTGCTCAAGTAGTAGCAAACTACGCGTCACTGGACCTGAACGATCAGGAGGCCATGTTTCACGACGCCTTCAGCATACAGTGGAATTTTCCGCTGGCTTGGGTCTTCCCGCCACCGTTCCTTATACCGCGAGTGTTAATGCACATAAATGTAGCTTCAGGAATTTATCTCATCGTAGACCCTCGCTGGAAAAGAGTGTTCTGGAGAGCAGATCTCAAATCTCGAGCCATTGCAGCCCCATTTTCACTAACGAACCTGAAACGATCTCTAATCGACACAACCACGGGGCTGCCTCCTCCAAAAGTACAGGACATGGTTTTGGAGGTCTGGAAATGTGGGGGTGGTCTCAGGAAATCAAGTCATGGAACCCTGATCAGGTCTCCCTACTCAAGTCCTCCTGGCGACCTTCCAGTATAATAGTAGATAAAAGTTATATAAAGTAGCCTGGAATCGCTGGATTTTATGGGCCAATCAACATAATATTAATCCAGTGCGCCCCGAAGGATCTGAATTAGCCCAATTTTTAGCTGATTTACATTTACATTCTAAATTTTCTCATAATACTATTCTACTTCTCAAGTCTGTCATCTCTACGTTGAGTAACGTAGACTTATTGGGCAAATTAAGTCAAGACGTTTTGGTTAGGCATATTTTAAAATCTATATCGTTAAAAAATCCTAAGTCTCCAAAACCACCAGTTTGGGACATCGACATGCTAACTAATTATTTGCGTAACTATTCGGTTGACCATAATAATGTTTTTCAAACAGTTCGCCATACGGCAACGCTATTAATATTATGTTCAGGTCGCAGAATTCACGACCTCACTTTGCTCAAAGTGGACAATGAGCACTGTACCATTGATGATCATTTCATTATTTAATGGCCTCATTTTGGTTCAAAAACAGATTGTAGTGCTTATAGACAGTCAGGATGGAAACTTTTGTCAAATTCAGAAAATCAAAACCTGAACCCTGTTTATTGGATTCCTAAAACCATAACAGTCCTTAATGAAAGGCGCAATAATTCTAGTTCAACAAATTTATTTATTAACCTACGAGGATCACCATCCCCTGCGTCCCGTACAGTCATCGCAGGGTGGATCAAATCACTCATGAACGCTGCCGGTATCGTAGCAACGCCAGGAAGTGTGCGTTCCGCCGTTGCCTCTAAGAACTGGATTGACAATTTTCCTCTTGACGACATTCTTGCTAGAGGTAATTGGAAATCGGCGAAGACCTTCCAAAAATTCTATGAGCGTGAAGTTATGGTGACTACATCTAATAATTCATCGATTACAACTTTGTACTGACCCTGTGGACTGATTATAGTTGTTGTTGTGTTAAATCATTAAGTACATAGGCAATTAACATTGCAAATGATTATGTTACTCTCATCATCTTATGAATAAATGTATCTGAATACTTATTTTTCTCATATCTGCTGTTTTAGTTGTTTATTTGATTACATTCATCCTCCTTAGTCACATTGGCGTAATTTTCCTTTCACCAGGCGATAACAAACACGTCTCAATATAATAAGCTTCTAATAACGGTCAAGTGGTTTAATAGACGCGTTTTACCTGAAATAAAACGCATATTAAACTACTTACCTTATTAGAAGCTTAGTTTTTATTACTGCCTGGCATATATTTTCTCGATTTCGACGCAATGTTGAACCAAGGCGCGTTGAGCTCTGAGCTCAACAGGGCCCCCTACCTGGTGAAAGGAGGGGATGTGCGAAAGAGATGGATGAATTAGGTAGAAAGAGAGGTAAAATACAACGGAAAACGGATACGCCTATCTCAATATAATAAGCTTCTAATAAGGTAAGTAGTTTAATATGCGTTTTATTTCAGGTAAAACGCGTCTATTATTTCTCGTAAAGTACTAACATAAAATACTAATTAATCTGTCTATCTATCCCTATCTACCCGGGCAAAGCCGACGTAGAAGACTAGTTAAATTATGCGGCAGTTGTGTTAACCTGTTCTTATCGTATTACCTAATGATATTAGAGAATTGTCTACGAATAAGTTTAAAAGAATTATTAAAGCCAAACTGTGTAGCAGGGCATATTACAACATTTCTGATTATTTAAGTGATAAAAGTGCTTGGGATGGAGTTGTTCTGAGTCAACACACATGATTGTAATTAATCTTAAGTATATTTTATTTTAAAAAAGGATTCCTACTGAGTTTTCTGGCAGTGTTTCTCAGTAGCTGCCACGTCATGCACTGCACGGTAGGGTAAAAAAAATATGACGATTCCACATAAATGTAAAAATTTTACGGAATAAAGTTACTTTGACTTTGACTATCGTGTCGTTCCCGTATCGTGTGTTCTAAGTAGCGCTCAAGGAGTGCGCATCGGACCGTGAATCCGTTTCGCCAAGGTCAGAACACCCTCTGCCATCTTTATACAATTTAATAACTTAACTTTTACCAGAAAACCTATATTTTCGACCATTTACGTGGTTTTGGTCTATTGGTTTAATGGTTAGGGATCCGGACTGCCTAATCAGAGGTCGTAGGTTCGATCGCCACCCACGACATATATTTGTATGATGAACACAATTATTTTATCCGTGTGTGGGTGTCATTTATCTACAATAAATGTAGGTAGGTAAATGTATGTAGGTGAGTTCAATTCAATTGAACTTACCTACACATTTTGTCCTGTGTCTGGGTGTAATTATCTATATAAGTATGTATATACAAAAGAAAAGTGGTATATGTAGTATATAAGTTATCTGATTTCCATAGTACAAGTTCTGCTTAATTTAGGATCAGATGTGTGTGAATAATGTCCCAGGATATTTAATTATTTATTTATTATTATTTAATAATAATTATATAAGTTAGTTTATTATATGTTGTTGTTTGTCTGGTTACCATAGTAAATGCTTTGCCTAGTTTGGGATGGCAGTGTGTTAGTTGTCACAAGATATTTATTATTATTTTTATGTGTATCAGTTAAATATCACGGTGTGTGCAATAGGTAAATTAGTTTTTATTAAGATGCTTTTTTTATTGGACTTAATATTTTTAATGTCCTGAAATACAAGCTGCGAGCCTAGCTTAACACCAGTCTCAGAGATTAGATTTACGATGATTTATTTTTTAATCATTATTCGTAATGCATAGCGTAAATCCAATCTCAAAAATTATATTAATACTCGATAAAACTAAAACTTTATAACCATGTGTATCTATAAATACTAATTGGGTGAAATAAAATAAAGGTTAATAAATAAATAAAGGTTTATGGAGTGAAAATAGCGGAATTTTCTCCGATTAACAAACAAGAACCTAAAAGTAAAATTGATAAACTTCAAGGTATTAAAAGTATAATTGCAACAAAAACTAAATTACAGCAAGTGTAAACTAAAAAAAATAAAGTTGGTACCAATAAATACTCATATTTGTTCCCTTTTCTTAGTGGCATACATACATGCATAGATTCACCCCTGTTTCTCAGAGGGGTAAGCAGAGACAACGGATTTTCATTAGTCACGGTCATTATATTATTCATACATGCTCGCTGGTTTAGGATACTTCTGACTTCTGAGTAGGACCAACATCAAATGTTTTAATTTTGCGGGTAATTTTAAGTTACTTTTCATTTCCGACTTACCTTGCTCTTTTAAAAAGATATCAACCTTAGCATCTCTAAGTGTTGTATTTATTGCCACCGTCACACGGGGTTACCCCAACAAAATTATACGAAGTTAACCGACATTCCTTTACCTCGACTTAAACAGCACCCTCCTAACCACTGAACCGGAGTTCCTAAAGGTAACAGTATCGCAGGAAACGACGGTTGGAATCACCCAACTGGAATGTCGATGCGAGTAAAAAATACGGGAGTTTGTTTTTTACTTAGGAGATAAACAATTATGGTTTTATAGCGAAACGACTAAGCTCATAGCAAATTCCTATCACCTGTACGTAAGTAAACATCAAGTTTAAGCAATTCCGTTCGGTCTATCATCATGTCAGCCAAATTACGTCTACTGCTGGACATAAAGCCAGTTGTTGAAATACGAAAAATCTGGTTCCCATGGTACAGGCTCTGCCTAGTTTGGCATCAGATGGCGGAGTGTTAGTTGTCCCAAGATTATACGATATATTAATTTATTAATTAAATACAAATTAACGGACATTCAATATACAACTGTTGACAATATGTAGTAAAAATATTAGACTTAAACTAGATAATTAAACATAATCTCTTGACAATAACTTGATACGAGCTAGCTAAATATCATTGCTATAATACAATAAATTTTATAAATGTTTTCATACAATGTGTACCTAAATAAATATGTTAGTAGAATATAATAACGTATACAACTATATTACTACAAACATGTTCTGACTATTTACTAGCGCTTTTCTAGGTCACCAACTCGCATGCCAAGCGCGGTGACTACGGCAAACCCCTCCAAATGACAACATTATAGATGCATTTGGGGGAGGCCTATGTCAAGCAGTGGACGATAACAGGCTGATGATGAAAAAGAAAGAGATAAGATGTAGAGATAGGGCATAGCGTTCATTCGATCAGAGAGCAGCCCGGCTGGGTAAGTACCTCCACCTTACAGAAGACATTCCTTAATAATAAAAACTTGAGAGGTGTCAAGGGACACCCGGATGGAACGAAGTTATTTCTTATTATTTATTATGTACAAAAAACCTGTATACACTCAACAAAAATAATCACATTGTTCAATACGAAATAGAAATGAAAATATCTGGCTTGCTTTCTATAAGAGAGAGAGAGAGACGGACAGAGAAACATGCGCACGCCGTACAGCTGCAAAAAGTGTCGTGACAACTTTTGGTAAGAATTTTTTCCGTCTAGCCCCCTTTCACAACGCGCGATAAGGAACTTCGTTCCAACATTAATAATTTTAATGTTGTGGTTCCGAGTGTGAGTAAGGTCGCCAGAGCTCATTGGGTGGGGGAAAGGGTCAGCAACACTTGTTTGCTGACTTTTAAAGGCCGGCAACACACCCGCGACACCTCTGATGTTGCGAGTGTCCATGGGCGGCGGTGATCACTTACCATCAGAGGACCCACTTGCTCGTTTGTCGCCCTCTGATAAAAAAAAGAAGATAAGGCAATTAACCTATATACTTATTAATAAACCTCTCTTATTAATAAACGTAATTACTAGAACACCACTTTTCCTAAAAATAAAGCTTTCAAATATTCCATTAATTGACATCGAAAATGTTTCCGCTTTCATTTAGTTGTACTAATTGTCGAAGTTTAATAAGAGTGATTGAATGAATGATGAGGTCTAAAAGGAGTTAGAAACATTCGTTTCTCATTCAATCTGTTTTAAATTAGGGCAAAGTACTGAAAATATTGGCGGTAGTTAAAATTAAATATTCTTTTCTCATCATGTTTAAATATTCTGGAACTGATATTTATGAATTAAATTTTTCAGTAGGAACCCTAAACCGGTGAGCATGTAGACGCCAGCACATCAAGCTACCCCAATCTGTCAAATTTCCCCAATTGAAAGTTCACTTTCATCCTTATGCTTAAATAAAGTTAAAAATCTATAAAAGAAATTTGACAGATTGGGGTAGCTGGATGTAAAGACACCATCTGTGACAGGCGAAAGAAGTGTGCAAAGATCGTGACAAATGGAAATCCGTCGTATCTGCCTACCCTTCTGGGAAACATGTGTGAGTATATGTATGTATGTAAATTTTTAAGTACTTTATATTTGCCTCTACAATTTTTGCGGTTACCCATACTGAAGGGTTACATGCCATCATCCGCAAGAAAACGACCTCGCTTCTGAGCAGAATTAGAAACAGTCACAATAGCATCCTGAAGGCTGTCGGTACTTCCTCCACCATAATAAGTCAATTTGTGAGACGACTTATACCCTAGCATTTCGTTGTTTTAGTGAATGGGCGGTCCTCTGATTATATTTTTCTTTAGTTATACTAACAATAGTGTATACACCGTCACCGTAGCCTAGTTGGTAGTGCTTCTGCCTACAAAGCTGGTGGTCCTGGGTTCGAATCCCGGTAAGTGCAAATATTTGTGTGATGAGCACGAATATTTGTTTCTGAGTCATGGATGTTTTCTATGTATTTAAGTATTTATCTATCTATATAAGTATGTATATCGTCGCCTGGTACCCATAGTACAAGCTTTGCTTAGTTTGGGGCTAGGATGATCTGTGTGACATTGTCCCTAGATAGATATAAGAGTAAACCTGTTACTAAAAATCTATCTGTCAATTTATGAGCGTATCCGTGCCTTTAAGGGTAACTATAATTGCTGATACGATTATTTGAGGTCTCCCTGTATTGTAGAACACATTGTCAACAAAAAGTCAGCGTGACTTCATCGTCCTATTTTATCTCCAGCGGCGTCGTTCAGAATGCACAAAAGACAAACTTAAAGTCGTAATACAATTTACTACGCAATCGCTGCTTTACCTTTGGAAACTTTTCTTTTACAGAATTGAAAACAAGTTGTAGGACTTTAATTCGATTTCGCAGACGCTTGCAAATAAGCTCAAGCAAGAGTTTTGCTGTATTGTATAGGCAATTGCTATTGACGGTTTTCTGTACAAAATTTTGCATTGCTTTCTTAAGAGTAAAGTGTTTGAAAAGTGGATTCGGCTTATCAGCCCTCTCTCCCCTATAACTAATATTATGTTAGTTAATACACATGTTTGACTGGCTCGTTGGTCTAGCCGCAGAAAATGAGGTCCTGGGTTCAAATCCCGGGTCGGGCCAAAAAGTGATTTTGTGATTTTTCTGTAAAAAAAATGTCTCAGTATCAGCCCGAAGTCTGGAAGTTGGCGGTATTACACCCCCGTGCCTCGGAGAACACGTAAAGCCGTCGGACCTGTACGTGACCTCTTTCCGGTCGTGTCGCTAGCCGTCCCATCGGAACATGAGAATGATGGAATAGAAAGTGCCCCTGTGTGCACACATATGACATATTATAGTGCACACACTTGTGCACTATAATATTTCCTGCGCAATTGGCTAATCTCCATTGAGAATGGCCGCCGTGGAAGAAATTCGGCCGGGAAGACATCAGTTAATACATAAGGTTTTCCGTGGACTATCAAAACTTCGTCACTCTTTGCTAATAAATTTATTTCGATACAGGCTATCTCTAGTAGTCAATAGTAATTTATTGGTAATGTTAATTACATGTCAAAAATGTTTACAGCGATTGAAATGAAATTAAATTAAATTTATTCAGCACTTGGGTATTAACATACACTTGTACTTGTCAAGGTCACAATGCAGTACATAAACATAATGGATAGTATAAAAGTTACAAAAAAAATTAATTAGTCAGTCCGTGCGGTTTGTTTTATCGTATATATTTTCTGAAATCCTTAAATAAATAACAAGTTACTAATCTATTATTTTGAAATTTAGTTCTACTATATTAAAATTAAAGAATGGAAGACTAAAGCAACAAGATGAAATTCTAATTGAGGGTGTGATCACATCCACGGGATCACCGATCACGCGTTAATGGGCCAAAGCGATCTTCGTCGCTGAGGAACCTACCCTAGCTAGCTTTAGATTATTTATAATATCGACGGTGAAGTGTCAATACCTGCTAACTACTGAAATAAACAAACATGAAAATCAACTGTAATATTCACTGATATCAGTTACTTTCAAGCTCAAATTTGCGTGTTCAATTGGACGTAGATAGAAGATATTGACTCTTCACCGTCGATATCACAAACAATGTCAATAATAGGTAGTCATGTCAAACGTCAATTTAATTAATAAATTTGTCCTTATATAGAAATAAAATTATAACAAAAATATAAGTCAACATATTGTGAATATTTTTTAAATTTTAAAAATATGTCGTAAATGTAGACCGCTAGTGCACACACACTCGCGAGACACAGTAAAACTACTTGGGGTCTGATTTATATATGAGTCTGGTATAAAGGTAATATAAAAGATCCTGCTTCAAGCAAGAAGGGTTGTACTAAAGCTACAAACACACTGGATTTCAGTTATAGCAGCGATGAAATATAATTTTGTCGTTATAACTGAAAGTCGTATCCTTAAGCAGAGTTAAAGTAACGAAACTATAAATATAATTACAAAACGTTCAAACGGCTACGTATCAAGCTACATTTCCAGTATAAGCTGCTCTCACGTTGTATAGGATTTCCATGCAACGAGAGGTCCGTTTATATTGCAATTGACGGTCACCATAGCCTAGTTGGTAGTGATCCTGCCTACAAAGCTGGTGGTCCTGGGTTCGAATCCCGGTAAGTGCAAATATTTGTGTGATAAGCACGAATATTTGTTTTTGAGTCATGGATATTTTCTATGTATATAAGTATTTATCTATCTCTATAAGTATGTATATCGTCGCCTGGTACCCATAGTACAAGCTTTGCTTAGTTTGGGACTAGGATGATCTGTGTGACATTGTCCCTAGATATTATATTATATTATTAAATGTATAACTAACTTGACATGAAGCCGTGTGTACATGCTTACTCGCCTACTTGGCTAATATCAGGTCAAAAACCGGTCGGTTATTGACCATCTGTGGTTGTAGACAAAAAATTATAAGTCGCATTATTCCTTTGGCGGCCAACTTCAGTAGAAATATCTCATAGCTAGATGCTCTCACCGGTCCGTAAGTGATCGGCGAGGTTAAGCAACTAGGCTCGTGGTCAGTGCATAGATGGGTGACCGCCAAAGTGGTTTAATTTCTGAGCGTGTCCGTGCTTCGGAGGGCACGTTGAGCTGTCGGTCCCGGTTGCTTAATCCGCCCACTAGGGCTCTGAAATGGCTAATGACTCCCATTTCAGAGCCCTAGTGGGCGGATTGAGCAACTCTGACACTAGGGTTACCACTACCCATACGATAAGCAAGCGAGTAGAAATATCTGCATAGGATTTCTGAGAATTTGTTATTAAAGATTCATTAGAAACAGTCGCTATATCCGATATCAGCGTTCCATCTGAAACTAGAACAATCGCTAGAGCGACATGAATTCTGCACCAAAGTATGCTTTAAATTGCTTATAAAATGTAGCACCCAGCCCTATTAATGTATTTTAGGAGTTCAAAACTACAATGCCTCCAAACATGGGAATCGAACTTGAATATAAAAACACCACGAAATGAACACAACTCCTCTTAAAACAAAACTGTAAACAACTAAACTCTATCCATAATTAACCTGCGAATTTCCCGCGAAAAATGGAGCGTCCTTTTTTTATTTTTCTTAAGTCTTCAAATTGTATACCTCTCTCGTATAATAATGGAGGGTAGGCAGGAGTGCTCTTTGCTTGAGACCGCTACTGAATGCAAAGGGCTCTTGGGGACCAGACATTTGCGGCTAGAACCGGTTTTTACCGGGATTTTTTATTTTTCAACCTAATTGGTATGACACTTGGGGAGAAAATTGACTGGGTAATTTTTTTAATGACGGATTTTGAATACATGTTTCAATAGTTGGTATAAGGAACTAGTGTGGCTTCTGGATATATTTTAAAACCATAGTGATAATATGGCTTTTGGCTAATCTCCACTGAAACTCGCGAAATTAGCTTCGGAGGACATTGTTATATTAATGCTCCGAGCCGTTACTGGGTGCTTTTCTGCTCAGAAATCATCGATGGTCTTGTGAAGGTCACTGGAAACTACTGGATGTGGGTAACGTGATATATTAATAACTAATTAATTGTGTATATCTTTGGGGAGGTATTGGAAACAGCTGGAAGAGATCTATAATAATAATATAAAAAACTTGAGTGGTGTCAAGGGACACCCGGATGGAACGAAGTTATTTCTTATTATTTATTAAGTACAAAAAACCTGTATACACTCAACAAAAATAATCGTCGCGACACCACACTGTTCAATGCGAAATAGAAATGAAAATATCTGACTTGCTTTCTATAAAAGAGAGAGAGAGAGACAGACAGAGAAACATGCGCACGCCGCACAGCTGCAAAAAGTGTCGTGACAACATTTCGTAAGATTTTTTCCGTCTAGCCCCCTTTCACAACGCGCGATAAGGAACTTCGTTCCAATAATAATATCCTAGGACATTATTTACACACGGCCATCTGATCCCAAACTAAGCAGAGCTTGTACTATGGAAACCAGATAACTGATATATGACATACTATTTTTCTTTTTTTGTAAATACATACTTATATAGATAATTTACACCCAGAATTAGGAAAAACGGACATGCTCATGCACACAAATATTTGTCCCGGGTGGGAATCGAAGCCACGCTTTGCGGCGTGAAAGGCTACGTATCTACCAACCACGCCAACAGGCCCGCTAATGACGAAGGCGATGTGTTAGATTTAAGGTTTTAATACTATTAGATTAGATTATACATACATGATGACTTACGGAACAGATACGTGGTCGCTCACTATGGGCCTTATTAGAAGGCTAAAGGTCACCCAAAGAGCAATGGAGAGGGCTATGCTCGGAGTTTCCCTGCGGGATCCAATCAGAAATGTCAAAATCCGCAGGCGAACCAACATAGGCCGAAGAATTGCAAAACTGAAGTTGCAGTGGGCGGGGCACATAGCTCGTAGAACCGATGGCCGTTGGGGCAGAAAGGTTCTTGAGTGGCGACCACGAACCGGAAGACGCAGCGTGGGCAGGCCCCCTACAAGATGGACCGATGATCTTGTGAGGGTCGCTGGAAACTGCTAGATGCGAATAGCGCAAGACCGGCAATTGTGGAGATCTTTGGGGGAGGCCTTTGTCCAGCAGTGGACGTCTTTTGACTGATATGATGATGATGATGATACATACATGTGTTTAGTTTTAACCACGATACCACATGCACACATTATAATCACTTAAGTTATTGAGTTCAAAAATCAAATCGGTTAGTCAAAAATATATTCAATGTTTTCATATTTTGTCAGTTACTGACCTCTTTCCGGTCGTGTAGCTCGCCGTCTCATTGGAAAGTAGGTAATAAGAAGTGTCCTTGTGGCTGCGCACACACTTGTGAACTATAATAATTCCGCACATGTGGCTAGACTCCATTGCGACTGACCGCCGTGGCCAAAATTCGTTTAGGAGGACATTATTATGATAACATTTATATTCAAGAATATCTCTTTACCAGAAAAATGTTTGAATTTATAAATACACTAATATTATTCCTTTCATAAATTTAATTATCATTTCTATATCATTTTTCTATACGTATTGAAATTGCTGGCAAACGATTTGCATAGAATTTATGCAAAATTTAAATTTAAGTTTCTCTAGTGCATATTTATTCAAACCCTGTCTTAGTTCTTTTAGATGAATAATATGAATAATGATTTTTGTCGCAACGACTTTCGTTACTGAGAAGAATTGTTTAGTTTTTTTATAATCTATCATAAATTTAGGGGCTTTTAGTCACAACGCGACCATGCCAGCCCCATCGTAACTTAATAAAATAAAAGCTTTACACTAGTTTGAATTCAAAACCTTATGTATTATTTTATAAAGTAAGGTTTTGAACAAACCAACATCTAGCAAATTAATTTTGTAGGTATTCATTTATTTATTCTTGTACACACAAAACATACAATAAATAGATAAAAGTACGAAGAAATTAATAGTACAAAGGTGCTGCTTATTTCGCAATAAATTTCTTCCAGCAGACCCGCGACAGGGGTCCTCAGCGCATCCAGCGGGTCCTGACGATTTTTTTCCAGCCGTTTAGACGTGAAGAAGTAACAAACGTACAAACTCACACAGTCACACACTCACGTACTTTCGCCTTTATAATATAGAAGCATATAAAGAGAGGGCAACTTTGACCGCGAATACTAATGATATTTTGATATGTCTTTTTCAGTACAAATATTATCTATACTCGTCTGCCAAAGCAAATATTGGAGATATATTTAAGAGTTCCACGAATCATTTAATTAGTAATTGCGATGTCAGTAACCTATGTTGACTATTTCTAATAGATGGTAATATTATTGAATTAGCGACTTACAATACGATTTATACCTGAAAGGGAAATGGTTTACCTACCTACTAACCCATCGCTCTAACGGTAGTGTGTTGAACCGCAGATAACGAGCTCCTGGGGTCAAATCACAGGGCCAAAAGTGGATTTTTCATCTACCTCAGCAGACAATAAACAGAATCCATTTTATTAGATCTGAATGTATGTTGGACTATTGCAAAAGTATTGTCATTGATTAGAACAAAATGTTTATTGGACAATTTTAAAAGCATTTTAATTGTTACAATCTAATCGATATTGGACCATTGCAAAAGTATTCTGGTTGATTGGAATAAAATGTTTATTGGACCAGTCTAAAAGCATTCTAATTGATTAAAACAATATGTTTATTGGACCATTCTAAAAGTATTCTAATTGATTAAAACAAAATGTCTATTGGCCCATTCTAAAAGTATTATAATTGGTAGGAACAAAATTTTTATTGGACCATTCCAATAGTATTGTAATTGATTGAAACAACGTACATATTATATTGGACCATTCCAAAAGCATTCTAACTGATTAAAACAAAATGTTTATTGGACCATTCTAAAAGTATTCTACTTTATTGGAACGAAATGTATATTGGACCGTTGCAAAAGTATTGTAATTGATTGAAACAATGTATATTGGACCATTTCAAAAGCATTCTAATTAATTGAAACAAAAATTATGTTAATTGATTAAAACATTTTTTTATTGCACCATTCTAAAAGTATTCTAATTGTTAGGAACAAAATGTATATTGGACCATTCCAAAAGTATTGTAATTGATTGAAACAATGTACATATTATATTGGACCATTCCAAAAGCATTCTAACTGATTAAAACAAAATGTTTATTGGACCATTCTAAAAGTATTCTAATTTATTGGAACAAAATGTATATTGGACCATTGCAAAAGTATTGTAATTGATTGAAACAATGTATATTGGACCATTTCAAAAGCATTCTAATCAATTGAAACAAAAATTATGTTGCATCATTCCAAAAGCATTCTAATAGATTGCAACAAAATGTATATGGCTTATTGCAAAAGTATTCTTTATCGGTAATAATAAAAATGATCAATACTAGATCACAAATTCACAAATAATAAAGAAAGCATGTAAACTACGGCTGAAAACAAGAAGCATGCAGTCTATTTCTTTCTTTTTCCTATGAGCAGTGGATACCCTGGTGTCAAAGTTATAAGCCGCCCAGTAAGCGTCTGACATGGCATAACAACTGTTGTCTACTGACAATAACCGGGTCCGACGGCTTAGCGTGACCTCCGAATCACGGAGATGCTCAGAAGTTAAACCACTTCGCTGGTCACCCATCTTTAGAATGACCGCGTATCATAGTTGCTTCAGCTCGAGATAAAAAGATAAAATCAATATACAAAGACAAAATAAAAAGAAAAAATTTATCTCGTCGACACTTACGGATTTGTGAGTCCAACTAGCTATTTAACTGATAACCTAATTTTTGAAATCCATTAAAAAGCAAACCGTTGATTTGATAACCTTTTTTTCTTGAAGTCCGTTAAAATACCTACTATGTATATCTTTATACTATGGATAAGGTAAATAAAAGAGCCATTTGTCCAGAGTTAGGTGAAGTACTAAATTTTTACTGACATATTTTATTACCTTCATATCGACCGGGTTTCGGGAGAGGTTAACGACCTCTTGAATTATCACAGTTGCCGTTTCAAAGGTCTTTTCGCAGCAGTAAAAGATTAGCCGTACATTGGCCAAATATCAATAGAGAGATGGTTTTTACGGTCGACGAGTAGTAGGATAAAATACTTCTATTTCACCGTATCTACTGATATGGTGAAATAGACTGCTGTGCAAAGACCTTTGAAACAGGCAACTGTGATAATTCAAGAGGTCTTTAACCTCTCGCGAAACCCGATCGATATGAAAGAAAAAGACATCGAAATCCAAAAGTATAATAATAATATCTAGGGACAATGTCACACAGATCATCCTAGCCCCAAACTAAGCAAAGCTTGTACTATGGGTACCAGGCGACGATATACATACTTAGATAGATAGATAAATACTTATATAGGTACATAGAAAAAATCCATGACTCAGAAACAAATATTCGTGCTCATCACACAAATATTCGATTCGCACTTACCGGGATTCGAACCCAGGACCACCAGCTTCGTAGGCAGGAGCACTACCAACTAGGCTACGATGACCGTCAGTAAAAGAAATCCAAATCCAACAGATTTGTGCCGGGTGGGAATCTAATCCACGACCTCTAGTTTAGTCGTGAACTGATTTAGAAAATTCGATAGGGAATACTTTTGGAATGGTCCTAATTTCTTTTTGTAACTTTAAGAAGTTTGAGATCCTTGTATTTTTTTTTATATCAGAGGACGACAAACAAGCAAATGTGTCACCTGATGGTAAGTGATCACCGCCGCCCATGGACACTCGCAACACCAGAGGAGTCGCGGGTGTGTTGCCGGCCTTTAAAAGTCAGCAAACAAGTGTTGCTGACCCTTCCCCCCACCCCAATGAGCTCTGGCGACCTTACTCTCACTCGGAAACACAACATTAAAATTATTAATGTTATTTTTAAGGAATGTCTTCTGTAAGGTGGAGGTACTTCCCCAGTCGGGCTGCTCTTTGAGCGAATGAGCGCTGTGCCCTACCTCTCTTAAATTATTTCTATGGTGCTCATCATATTCAGTCGTCAGACGCCCACTGCTGCAAAAATGCGTCCCCTTAAGATCTCCACAATTGACGGTCTTGCGCTGTTTGCGTGCAGCTTTTTCCAGTGACCCTCACAAGATCATCGGTCCATCTTGGAAGGGTCTGCCCACGCTGCGACTTGCGTCCAGTTCGCGGTTGCCACTCAAAAACATTTCTTCCCTAACTATTGTTTTAATAGTTTTTATCAAAATTGTTAGAATTTTTTCCGTAACATAGTAGCATAGTGGAAGAAAATAGATGCTTTTTTAGAAAGTAGAGAATCAACTTCTTTTTTTTTTTATTCACGTAGAATTTAAAAAAGCGCTTGTAAATAGTCAGAACATGTTTGTAGTAATATAGTTTTTACATTATTATTTCTAGTAACATAGATATTTAGGTACACATTATATGAAAACATTTATAAAATTTATTTTATTATAGCAATGATATTGAGCTAGCTCGTATCAAGTTATTGTCAATTCAACATTAGTATACCTACTACTAACTACCAATTAGAAGAAAATGAATACAAAATCTGAAATAACATAAACTTTTTATTTAAACCAGATTTTTCAACACTCCTTGTTAATTAATTATAAACCCTCCAACACAACCTGACTCTACACAGCACTCGAAAAACAATAACGAAACAAAAATCAATAAAAAATCGAACACCATTGTTCTGAATGAATGATGGGGGTAACTGCCCTTCCGGGGCTGAAGTGGTGGTTGCATAGCCTTAGTTTACCCCCTTTATCTCCGGGGAATTAAATGAGCTCATTTTTCAGCCCCTATCAAAATGGCGTCGGTTGGATGTAATTTTTTAATTTTGGTTTTTATGTTGATATTTTTTAGAGAGTGTGAATTTGTGATTTGATTAATTAAGGGTTTCGCTTTTGTTGTGCAAGGTTTTATTTAAATAAGAGTTAGGTACTTCCTAACCGTTAATGGCCAACAAGGGTGGCAAGTACAAGGTGTAAAGTAATACATACTCCAAACATAAGCGTTAATGTCGTGTTTGTATCGTGGTAGCGTGTAAGACAAGATAAATACTCTTTATTGCTCAAAGATATAGTATATGCGGGTAAAAGTGGTTTTCTTAACGTCAATGATTTCTTCCAGACAATTATAGGAAACACTAGATAACTGTTGAAAATACTTACATAAATAATTTCTATTTTAAGTTTTTTTTTTCGGGACTAGTCCCTCCCTCTTACCCACTACTGCAACTCCTGTAAGCCAGGATCAACAGTGGCACACAATGAAATGACACTGAGCGGTTAAGCTCAGGCATGTCCCGGGGAATCGCTTTAACTGTCTTGGATCCCGCAACGAATTCGAGAAAGAGAAAAAAGGAGGAGTTAGAAAATGAATAGTTCCACTTCCCTCCAGATCCAATCGGGAGACAGAAAGATGTAAAGAGGCTATAGCCTCATAAAATGAGAGATTTGCAACTAGAGAAGCCAGCTGCAAAAGCACCGAGGATCAATTTAAGGGTCCTAAGTTTAGTTCTATTTTAAGTTGTTGTAAAATATTAAATCTCATGATACTAATATCCTGGAACATTATTAACACACGGCCACGGCAAGCAGAGCTTGTACTATGGAAACCAGATAACTGATATACTACTTTTATTTTTGTAAATACATACTTATATAAATAATTACACCCAGACTCCAGACAAACAGACATGTTCATGCACACAAATATCTGTCCTGGGTGAAGTGAACCCACGACCTCCGGCGTGAAAAGCAAGAATTTGCCCACCGCCATTGAAGCTTAATATCTGACTTGGTTATCTGCAAGGCTCAATATATAAGCGAATATTTTTCTGTTAATTGGGGTCAAAAGTGGCCCTAAATGCTCCGTATAATATTACAGATGCTCGCCAGTTCTTTTAACTTGAACTTGTCTTGACACGCTACCGAGTGTCTAGATCTGCAGCGTGTATGAAAACATTTAGAAATAACTTTTAATTCATGATAGTACATATACATACAACTGCTAAAATGTACCATCCTAAATGTCATCTTATTTAAAAAAAATGTAAACTACTTTTGTGGTGGGAGAAATAAATGCATATTATATTCTATTCTATAGTAATGATTTAGTTACTTAGTTAGCTTATTGAAGTTTAGTCAAAGCGATTATTTAAAGATAAAGTTTTCTCTATTGCTAAAACTGTGTACATGGTTCAAAGTCAAAGTCAAATATTATTTATTCCGTAAATATTTTACATTTATGTGGTGGAATTGTCATATTTTTTTCCCTACCGTGCAGTGCATGACGTGGCAGCTACTGAGAAACACTGCCAAAAAACTCAGTAGGAATCCTTTTAAAATACAATATACTTAAGATTAATTACAATCATATGTATTGACTCAGAACAACTCAATCTCAAGCACTTTTATCACTTAAATAATCAGAAATTTAGTAATACGCCCAGTTAGCGTAAATTGCTACACAATTTGGCTTTAATAATTCTTTTAAACTTATTCGTAGATAATTCCTTAATATCATTGGGAAGTTAGTTATAGAATCTTATACATTGCCCCATAAAAGAGTTGGTTGTAGATAAGTAATGGAATCAGGCGTTACTTTGCGGAAATCCATAACGTAGTGTTAATTCCGCTAATTGTCAGTTTAATCATGCCGGGATGCAATTTGCACCGCTCTCCCGCCCGCAAAAATGTGCACATGCTAGAAGGACAATATAAAAAAGCAAATAACATGCGCCAGTACGATACCCAACACGTGCTTCGGTCCTCCACGGACCATTCTCAAGGGCTGCTAACTCGTCGAGTGCTCGAAGGAGACTTTCAGTCTCCATATTGATTTTGTATTTTGATTGTAAAGGTTGTTGACGGTATACAATTTTGAGTACCAACAGTTACCCGTATCGGGCGTGCAAAAGTAAGGTTTATGAATTACCTAAAGGTTAATACTTATAACTATCGAAATTGGTGGTTTAAAATATATTTTACTACATTCATTGTTACTTCACCCTAAATATCTGTACTGATGGAGCTAAAAGAGAGTACATTTCAAAAATACAAGCTTCAATACTTACAAATCTAAATGTCCTTGTAAATGATATCAATTGCCACCCATTTCACATTTATATCACCGTTTCACGCCCGATTGGGCAATAGCTTATCTGAAGCTATACCTAAACGTACCAGCCGAGACGTACTGTACAGCCTTGTATATTGTGCTATTGTAGTATGTGTATTATGTATCGTAGGGTAACTCTCTACTAACCTCTTAAGAGACTGATTAAGTACATTTTGTTTCACCCGAAAATATAGTGAATCGGAAACAAACAAGGTCAGTTAAAATCAGGATATAGGCGAAATATAAGCGCTATGACATATTATGTATCTAAGACGATAAAAAAATGATTTTACCTGTGATACAATAATAATAATAAAATATTGAAGGCGTATTCTCTCGAAAGATAAGATAAGATACGATAAGATAATTGTATATTTCACCACATAACATAAAACTATAACAATAATAAGTGCGTACAGTTAAATGCAATACATTTTTACATACTAAAATTGTTTGTTTGTTACAATATATTTAGCAATCTTTGTGGTGGCTAGCACCTTAGCTAAGTTATTAGGACATAACTTGTATTAAAGGTGCTAGGCCCAACTTTGTTTATATAGTTCCATCATTATTCATCAATAATTTATAGGGTGAAAGTTAACATAAAAAGAGAAAAAGTAATAATATGAACAAAATACAAAAAAAACTTATATTAGATAATAGATGTTAATAGAAAGCTCTTATATTAGTGTGTGTGTGTAGATGTCTGTACTCTTTAGACAGAAAGTTGACGTGTCTTTGGAAGTCTCGTCAACTTTGTGCATGTTTCATTATTTATGGCAGCGCATTCAATAATCGAACATATTGAACCATGCAGTTACAGTTGTTAACTTATTTTGGTATTAGAATATTTCTACCAAGAAATTCTCACAGAAGCATCCCTAAGTCACGAAGGTGGCGGTGTTACGCCTATACCTCTCGGAGAATTCTTGTGAATTTAACACATTGTTGATAAGTATTCTTTTTTTAAATATACATAAAATAACATAAATATAAGCACCTACATAAATAAATAATAAAAATATAAACCCGATTAAGTTCCGGTATCGAACGACGACTAATATTGTTAAGTACTGCATAAGTTTTAGTTTTAATGTTTATCTCGTTAAGTGAACTACTGTAAATCTCGTTAAGTGTTCTTTCTGAGAAATAAATTCTTTAAACCGAATTTGGAATTGTGCGCATAAACTAAAGTTCATAAAACACAGTTATCGCTAAAAACTCGAAACAAATCCAATTGAAATCCGTTAAAATTGTTGTACTACAAACAAAAAATATTGTTTCATAAACACCATTCATTCCGTATCCCATAGAATTTTCAATTAAACCCATGAATCTTGAACACGAAACGTGGGGCCACAGAGAAATTTGAGAGCAGAGACTCAATGATGGCGATGGAGCTACGCGCTTCGTGAAGCTAAAGACGAAGAAGGGGACACTGCTGTGGGCCTACCACGTGTGCCCACTTCCGTTGTTTTGAATGCTTCAAGGCGGGAAGGATGTTCGTGCATCATCGGATCTCGTCGGCTGGCATCGGCTGGGGCGCGCGGACGCAGGTGCTCGCCCGATCTGACGGGCACTCTCGGCGGACGAACCGCACCGACGACACGCGCGTTTACTCATTATTTTATATATAGTCCAAGTTTAATTATATTATGTTGTACTGGATAAATTAGTATTACAGTCCACTAGTCTTTCATTTTACATCCGGCTCGAAGGACCAAACTGTCCGCGCGCCCCAGCCGATGCCAGCCGACGAGAGTCGATGATGCACGAACAGATGTAAATACTTACATGTCGTATGCGCAGCGGTTACCCCCTTGTGTAAAAGTCGCCCTGACATTGCTTAGCGATAACTTAGCGTCACCTCTAAAGTACGAAAACTGCTCAGAAGTTAAACTAGTGTAATTGTCACCCATCTATGAACTGACGGGTGCAAATAATTGGCTATGGACTCCTTATTACATAATGCAAAATTTGTGCTATTTACGTAAATAGAAGTCATGGACGAAACATTTCCTTTTGCTACCCGAGTGTTATAGAAAAATAGTTTGATTTACCTAATTGTTGCTTTTGGTCAAGCGCGTTTGGCCAAGCTCAATGGGGACTAGCCAAGTGGCGGACACAACACACGGAAGCACACACAAGTGAACTTTAATGATCTCATGGGGACGATCAGATGCAGGTACGACGGCTTCATATACTTTCCGAACCTACCTGACCTCTTTCCGGTCGTGTCGCTAGGCGTCCCACCGGATCAGTCATCGAAGAGTGATAGAATAGAATGTGATCCTGTGTTTGATGATTGTCTCGCGCAGATGGCTAATTCTATTGAGACTGGCCGCCGTAACCGAAATTCGGCTAGGAAGACATTATTATACTTTCCGAAGTCTGGGCGTATACAGCGGCCCTTGGTAAAGCTCTAAAAATATCTCAATAGTTTTAGGCCCACCAAGTAATTTGATGTAGGTTCTAATTAATTGCGGTTGAATATGATACCGCTACGCCAAGAAGGTAGTGAAACGAAATATGTCATGCAAGAGAAGGTTAAAAAAAATTAAAAAATGTTCTTACTTTGCCTTCTGCTTAAACTTTTCTTCAACTCTGTCCTTGCTATTAAATATTACATAGACACCATTCACTGGTCATTCTGACTGTCGAGTATTTTTTCGCTTTATTTCAAACCCCTATTGAGCAAGGGTTTAATGAGTTACGTATTATTATGGGATTGCTAGCGTCTGTATTTGTGAAATAAAAGGACTAAAATGTTACGTTCAATGTATTTTAGGAGTCAGTAGTATGTACATATGTGATGATGTCTTCCCGGCCGAATTTCGGCCACGGCGGACATTTTTAATGGAGATTAGCCAATTGCGCAGGACATATTATAGTGCACAAGTGTGTGCGCAAACACAAGGGCACTTTCTATTCCATCACTCTCATGATCCGATGGGACGACTACACGATCGGAAAGAGGTCAGGTACAAGAGCGACGGCTTTACGTGCTTTTCGAGGCGCGGGGGTGTAATACCGCCAAATTCCAGACTTGCTGATACTGAGAAATTTATTTTTACGGAAAAATCCCAAAATCACTTTTCGGTCCGACCCGGGATTTGATAGGCGTCTATTAGTATGTATATATGTATTATTTGTATGAGAGTTCTCTTTCTTAATTATAGAAAACATAATTTGTTCCATGATCCATGATCGCACGGTGGGCGGTGGCGGAGGTGTTGCCATTTATCTCCGATCGCATATACCGTACTCAATAATTAGCATGTCATCACAGCCACCACCACAGCACGCCGGTGAACATCTTTTTTTGGAGATTGAACTTTGTCACACTAAGCTCCTTCTAGGAGTATACTACTCTCCTTCACTAAGAATAAACTTCTTCTCTTCTTTCGAAAACATCTTAGAAAGTCTTGCTCCTTCTTACAGCCATGTTATCATTATGGGTGACTTCAACACCTGCCTCCTAAAAAAAGACCATCGTACTTCAAACTTTTTATCTGTTATAGAATCAAAAAATTTCACTGTTCTACCTTCGAATGCTACGCATCATTTCCCTAACTCTGTTCCTTCACTTCTTGACCTAATTATTGTATCTTCTGTTGAACATGTTATCAAGCATGGTCAATTTTCTGCTGACGTCTTCTCTTATCATGATTTGATTTATCTAACTTACAAAATTCGACCCCCTAAAGCAAGTCGGAAAATTCTTTTGCAGCGCAATTTTGGTGATATGAATCTGGATGATCTTCGAGAAGAGGCTCGTAACTTAGATTGGGAGCCCCTCTTTGCACTTGATTCAATTGACGACAAGGTTAATTATTTTACACAAAGCCTTATAAAACTCTATGACAAATACGCTCCCACTCGTCCTGTTAAATTAAAACATCTCCCAGCGCCGTGGCTGACAAAAAACCTTAAAAGTATTATGAACAAGAAAGTAGCTGCTAAGTCAAAATTTAACGCCCGCCCCAATTCGGCAAACTGGGAAAAATTCGTAGAAATCCGAAATCACTGCAACAAGGTGTGTAGGCAAGCCCAACGCCAACATATCCATAGTTCCGTAGAAAACGGAGATCCAGCTAAAGTCTGGAAATTTCTGAGATCATTAGGTGTTGGTAAGTCACGTCAAAACACAATCCCAAAAGATCTGAACTTAGATTTACTAAATCAACATTTTTCTACTTCGCCCAATATACAAAGGGCAACTAAAACGAATACTTTAAATTATCTTTCCACACTTCCAACACCTGATCACACCCAATTTGTCTTTAATCATTTTACTAATTGTGATGTTAAGAGAAGCATAATGTCCATCTCGTCCAATGCAATTGGCAGTGATTGTCTTAGTCGTAAAATGATCCTACCCATCCTAGACGAGATCCTTCCCACTATCACCCATATTTTGAACCATTCCGTAACCAGTGGCTCCTTCCCGACACAGTGGAAAGAAGCCAAAATTACTCCATTGCCTAAAAAATCGAATCCTTTATCCTTCACCGAATATCGTCTTATATCCATATTACCGTTCCTATCCAAAGTTCTTGAACGTCTTATTTATAATCAACTAAATCTCTTCCTTTGCAAGAACTCTCTCCTCAATCCCTTTCAGTCCGGTTTCCGGCAGGGTCATAGTACGACTACGGCACTGATTCACATCACAGATAACCTGAGGTCTGCTATGGATAGTGGCGAACTAACGGTGCTCTGTCTACTAGACTTTAGCAACGCTTTTAACACCGTAGATTTCGACATATTGCTTGGTATACTATGCTCTCTGAACATATCTCCAACTGTAATTGATTGGTTCCACAGTTACCTGTATGGCAGACGCCAACGAATTTTATCGATGATGCAACCTCTTCCTTGAGCTATACATCAGCTGGCGTGCCGCAAGGTGGCGTTTTATCTCCTTTATTATTTGCCATATTCATTAATGCTATATCCAAAAATCTGAATTCGTCCTACCACCTTTATGCAGATGATCTTCAAATTTACAGCCGAGCCTCTCCTGATAATCTACCGGAAGCTATAGAATCTATTAATTCAGATCTTTTACACATATGCACATGGAGTAAATCTTATGGGCTAACAGTAAACCCGTCCAAATCTCAGGCCATTATCGTTGGCAGTACCAGAATGAGATCCAAAGTTGATTGGTCACGAGTCCCTAACATAATGTTTGACAATGCAATTATACCTTTAAGTGACAAAGTGAAAAATTTGGGGATATACATTGACAAGGATCTCTCTTGGGTTTCTCAATTACAGGAGGTTAGCCGCAGAGTCTTTGCATCTGCGGGATCTCTGAGAAGGCTTCGAAATTTTTTACCAGTAACCACTAAGATTGCGCTTGCTCAATCCATCCTTCTTCCTATTCTCGACTATGCTGATGCCAGTTATCTCGATTTGACCCAAGAGCAATTTGACAAGCTTGAGCGACTTCAACATTTTTGTATAAGGTTCATATTTGGGCTCCGCAAGTATGACCACGTATCTGAATTTCGTTCAAAACTCAAGTGGCTCCCTATACGCCTTCGCCGGAATGCACATATTTTGTCCCTTTTATACAGCATTATCTTTAATCCTTCTACCCCCTATTATCTTAAAGAACAATTTCAATTTCTAAGTGATACACATGCGAGATCATTGAGATCATCAGAAAATCTAAACTTGTCTTCTCTCTATCTAATCTATCTAATCTAAACGCCTCTGGAATGCGTTGCCTTTAACAATTAGACGTGCTCAATCCCTTGTTTTGTTCAAAACACTAGTGAAAAACCACTACTTGTCACTATGAATGCATTTCCACTGTCCTTGCATATTATTTTATTTATTATGTATGTATCTATGTATATATTATTATGTTTATGTAATTAAGTATGTATTATATCTAATGACATGGTAGTATTACTATTAAGTAAATGCCATTATTAGTTTGTAAGTATTTAGATTCCTACTTAAATTATTTTATCTTGCACTACCCTTATCGTGTTGTCTGTCTATATTTCTGGTTCATATCCATCCAAAGGTTGTCTGGAAGAGATCGCTGACTGCGATAAGACCGCCTATTGTACAATTTCAATAGCTTATTAATATTTCCTATGTTTTTATCTGTAATAAGTGTGCAATAAAGAGTATTTATCTTATCTTATCTTATCTTACCTGGGAAAGAAATGTCACTATAGTTATGCAGTGCGAATATATGCTCTAGCTGTGCCCCGCGGTTTTACCCGTGTTAAACTATATATAAATGATATCCTTTGTGTTATTGGGATATATAAGAAAATAAGAATTCATACTTCATTTCATACAACTCTTGTCTATCCGAAGGTTGTCTGTAAGAAATCGCAGCTAGCGATAAAACCGCCCTCTGTACATTACCATGCTAATATTTATGTTCTTTATTGTAATTTATTTGGTGTACAATAAAGAGTATTGTATTGTATTATATCACTATAAAATTTCATCAGAAAAATAAAAAATTACAAACTTGGTGTATTTCTTAATTAACTTCAAAAACATGTTTAGAAGTCAATAGAATCCAACAAGCTTGTTATATTTACCTAACTGGCCAAACATATGGTCTATTCGATAGTACACAGTTGAATAAAAAAAATAAAAAAAATATTATTTTTACTCCATCCCTCACATGAGAAACAAGTATTATAATCTCATACTACTGTATACACTTGGCGGAAAATGGTGATTCACCTGAGTCCCCATACACAGATAATAATGTGGTAGTCAGTCAGGCAAATTATTAGATCATTACAAGTACCCTATTCGTACCAAAACTTCAGTTGAAAACATTTTTTAAGTATTTTTAAGATTTCCACTTAAACTTCTTCTCTGCCACTTAAAATTGTTGACTCTATGTAGAGCTCACAGCCCCTTAGTTAAAATATAACATTTAATTTCTACATTTTGAAGGGTACTCCGTTTCTACAATATGTAGAGAGCTGTAAAACTTTAGGTAGCGTGCATGATGGAACTAGAGTTCCCTTTGTGAATTTATTTTGTGTTTTAAGATAGAGTTCTAAAAAAATGTGTTATTTTATATTGTTTGTTTGGGTTAGGGTTACATTAAAACAGTTTATGGTACAATAGAAGCATATTTGAAATACTTAATTTAATTAATAATTAGAGGTTTCTGCGGTTCGGCCTGTGAAATGTAATGTGCAATGAAAAATATATTGAATAAATAAAGTAAAAATAATAATAATTCAGAAATGAGTTATTGACATACAGTGACATAATATCAAACTCATATAATAATATCTCTTCTTCACACTAATATTATAAAGCTGAAAGTTTGTGAGTGTGTGACTGTGTGAGATTTGATATTAAGTTAGCTGACACTCTGGATTAACACATAGGCTATAATTCATATTTTAAACGCGGGTAAAACCGCGGGGCACATCTAGTTAAGTAATAAAGTCTAATATAATATTAAGCATCATCAACGTATATAAAGACGTCCAGTCCTGGATAAAGGCTTCCTCCAAAGATCTCGACAATTGCCGGTCTTCAGCTACCTGTCTCCCGTGGCTTCCAGTGACCCAGTGATTTAAGAGAGGTAGTTCACAGCGTTATTTTGCTCAAAGAGCAGCCCGACTGGGTCAGTACCCCCACCATACAGAAGACATTCCTTAATAATAACATTAATTATTTTAATGTTGTGTTTCTGCGTGTGAGAAAGGTCGCCAGAGCTCATTAGGGTGGGGGGAAGGGCCAGCAACACTTGTTTGCTGACTCTTAAAGGCCGGCCACGCACCCGCGACTTCTCTGGTGTTGCGAGTGTACATGGGCGGCGGTGATCACTTACCATCAGGTGACCCACTTGCTCGTTTGTCACCCTCTGATATAAAAAAAATCATCGGTCCATCTTTTAGGGGGCCTACCCACGTTGCATCTTCCGATTCGTGGTCGGCACTCAAAAATTTGCAGAATATTGTAATAGAACGAAAACAGGTTGGTGAAAATACTAATTTGAAACTAAACAGTTTACAATATCCACATCCTGTAAGAAATTGTGCTACACAATGGTATATGATTAGCCAAGTTTTATTTAACCGTTCGTGTTCTTTGCCTGGGCTAACAAAAAAATAATGAAAACCCGCACATTGTTAAAGCACATAATATATACTTGTATATATATTGAGTATATTATGAATCCCGCCATCCATCAAGCGATGAAAGTATCACAATCACTTCAGAGGTATTATGTATTGATTGATTAGTTTAGAATTAATGGGGAACACAGAGAATATATTGTTACGAGTTTGGGATAAATATGAAAAACAACTAATAAAATTCAAGCAACTTAATTAACTTTAAGTTTTAGACGAGTATATTCGCATGTCACTAGTTTTACTAAGTTTTATAATACTACGAGTATTTTATTAAAAAATAGCTGTGACTCGCGGTTTTACTCGCGTTGAACTTTATAAATTATAGCCTATGTATTAATCCAGGGTGTCAGAGAACTCCATACCAAATTTTATTAAATTGCTCCAGCCGTTTAGACGTGAAGAAGTTACAAATATACACACTAGAACACTTTTGTTGTTTACCTCTTTTCCTTTTACAGTCCCATGGATACCAATCTGTAAGTTTTTGAAGTTATACTTCTTTTGGCGCGATGGAGAAAAATGATGAGAGTGAATTTTTACGATGCGCGCGCACCCCGACACCAAAAAATTTAACAGCATGAAGTTAGTTCTAAGTGGTATGAGAGTGAATTTTAACGAAGAGCGCGCATCGTGCGCGCGCATCGTAAAAAAATAACAGCATGACGTTAATTCTAGGTGGTATGAAAATTGATAACTATGTTCAAGTTGTATATTAAGAAGTATAACTTCTAACGCGTGTACATAAGTACACACAAGTTTTTTTTATTTGCTCTATTTGTCCTTTCCTCTGACCATGTGTCCCGACCACTTCCATTTTAGCCTTTTTTTATTTTTAGTGTTACGCCTTGTATCTGTGTCTTTTTCCTAATGTTGGTGTTTCTTATTTTATCTCCCCTTTTTACTCCTATCATGCTGCTTTCCATTGCACGTTGATAAATAGCAATTCTATTGATTGTGTATTTTGTTATGGCCCATGTTAATGCAAGTATATATTGTAGATCCTAGTGAATCCTGGGATCCCAGGCATGTCTATACTATTAAAACGTGTTGCAAGAACCAAAAATCGCTCTACCTACTCCGATGTATGCTTATGATAATAATATAACTATAAGTCGGTACGTTGACAGTGTAAATAATGAATCCTACTCGGCCATTTGAATGTAAATGCATGTATTTGCATTTGAATTAAACAGTGAGCTGTTTTTCATTCGTATCATTCGGACACTTGTTTTGGCGAACATTTGTATGTTTTATGTCTGCTTTGCTAATTACGTTTAATTGTAGTTAGTATTAATAATTAATGTTGTAAAAAAAATAACATGGACGCAGAATAAAAAAAATCTCATCCCGTGGGGGGGCGTATAAAATGACCGAGGGAATACCTACCAGAGAACGGGCAACAGATCAAACTACGATTGCCAACCCAAGCGTGGCGGTTAGCCACAATTATTTGGGGAGGCTTTAATTGTCCATCAGTGGACGTACATTGACTGACATAATATATCTGGGGACAATATCTGGGGTCAATGTCACACAGATCATCCTAGCCCCAAACTAAGCAAAGTTTGTACTATGGGTACCAGGGGACGATATACATACTTATATAGATAGATAAATACTTAAATACATAGAAAACATCCATGACTCAGAAACAAATATTCGTGCTCATCACACAAATATTTGCACTTACCGGGATTCAAACCCAGGACCACCAGCTTCGTAGGCAGGAGCACTACCAACTAGGCTACGGTGACGTGATGGGATAAAATAAATTCACAGACCCAAAACCCAGTTATCGTTTAACATAATGAACGAACTGAATCTGCTGAAAATTCTGTCTTTTCGCCACTAAACTAATCTAAGTATTATTATAATAATAATAAATAATAAATAAATTTTTATTCAAGAAATAATGTGTACAAAATTATATCTACTTACTTTAAAAATAATTAATACTAAGCTATAGACAATTTGTGCCTGTACTACGTTAAACCTGTACCACAGGCGTTCTAACGGCTTAAAAGGTATACTTATTCTTTATTAAAAATTTAAACAATATTGAATTATACTCCCTATTTTATTATGTCTCTCTCTAATGTAATTGCCCGCATTTAACCTTAACTGCTGCGCTTTTAATCCTAACATTCTTTGGTACGCAAGTTCTAACTTGTAGCTCAGTTTTTCGCACCAAAACTAAAGAGAAACATAAAATTATAAAGAAATAAATGCAATAATGTTAAAATCAGTATTGGATATAATCAAGGCTACTGCTTCTTTACAAACTAAATCGCTATGGCATAAGAGGTAATGCATTAAACTGGATAAAAAGTTACCTAACTAATCGTCTGCAATGCGTAGAGATCACCATTTATACAGAAACTGAATAAACGACACACAGATCCTCATTTCAGCAAAACTGTAGTGGTGTGCCTCAAGGCAGCATATTAGGGCCATTTCTGTTCTTGCTCTACATCAATGATTTGCCCAATTTTACCACCCATAATTGCATACTATACGCAGATGATACTACACTTAGTATTACGCTCACCGATAATAATATCAAAAAATACCAAGACGAAGTCAATAATACATTAAACGCACTAATTAAATGGTTACAAGACAATAATCTGCACGCCAACATCAATAAAACAAAAATGATACAGTTCCAATGTTATAACAGCAAACTTTCGCAGCTAGACATAAAATACGCTAATGATGCTGTTGAAGAGGTAGATAGTGCAAAATTTTTAGGGATAAGAATAGATAAAAATTGCAACTGGAAAGCACACATTGACGAATTGTGCGGAAGGGTAAATCGATTTGCTTTTGCTCTAAGTAGAATAACCCGCGTAGCTGGTACAGACGCTGCATTACTTGCATATCATGGTTATGTTTCTTTGATACTACGGTATTGTATTATAATATGGGGTTATTCTGTGGACGTCATTAAACTATTCCGAGCGCAAAAAAAATGTATTCGAATATTATTATTCGAATACATTTTTTTTGCGCTCGGAATAGTTTAATGACGTTCGGGCTTTGCTTATGCAAAGCCCTACCATTAGATAGCTGTGTCCCTCTATTTTAAAAGTTTAAAATATTACCTCTCCCGGCCTTATATATATTCGAAATTTGTATCTTTATACATGAGAATATAACTTTATTTGATATGCACAATGATATTGTAATTAGGAAAAGTCGCAAAATTCATAAATTATGTGTACCGTCACAGAGAATTTCACTTTTCTCTAATAATGTTTTTTGTATGGCAATTCGTGTTTATAATAAATTACCTGATGTATTCAAAACACTAAATCCCTGGACATTTAAAAACAAACTATTTAATTTTCTATTATATAAATGTTATTATTCAGTTGACGACTTTTTAAAGGAAAAATTCGATGCTACATTTAAATTAGACCATAATGCAATGTAAAACTCAAAAATTGTGCCCTTTTTTCAGTACTTGGGAATTGTTTCAGAATTAATAATTTAGTAAATTGAATTGTATTAATTATAAGAATATATTTGACCTGCAAAGATTTGTGCGCCGGAAACGGCAGGATATTTTGGACATTTTAAACTGTAACAACCTGTGACAACAATATTCTTACAAATAAATAATTCTATTCTATTCTATTCTACTGTTTTCCGAACTAGGCATGTATTTTGGGTACCATTATTCATCGTAAAACTTATCAATTCGTTCTTACTGCCCTATAATTCTAATAAATTACCAATTGTTGGTGCATAGATAATTAAAATTCGACGTATAATCGCGCGTGCGTATGTGTGTGTTTGTGTGTGAATTAGCTTATAATTCTCGGAAACTGGAAGAAGTTATTGGTGTTTCACTCCCGTTTCTCGAAGATCTATTTTTGATTGTGTCAGCTAAATATCCAGGATGAATGAATCCTGATGATAGAAAGTGCACCTGTGTTTGTCCACAGCCAGATGGCTAATCTCCCTTGGTACTGGCCACCATGGCCAAAATTTGACAAGGAGGACCTTTGTAAGAAATAAATATTTTAAAAAAGGATTCCTACTGAGTTTTCTGGCAGTGTTTCTCAGTAGCTGCCACGTCATGCACTGCACGGTAGGGTAAAAAAAATGACGATTCCACACAAATGTAATGTTTTAACGGAATAAATGACTTTTTCATTCATTTCATTAATGTACCATACATATATTTACACGAAATATATATTCAAGGAAGAAAATCGTTTTTCTCTACTTCTACGGAACAGACAAATTCTTGTTTTACTTTGTTTCTGAAACATTACAACTCAGTTTTCTTAGTGATAGACTAATATAGTGATAAACTAATATTCTGTGTTTATTTTCAGGTACGGTTCACACAATTCTGGCGTAATGTATATCGAGTAACTCGAGTAAGTTTATTTAAGTTGAACTAAGTTAGAAATAAGTTATTCTAGCGATCTTATTATTTAAATATATACAGAAAACGAGTACTATGAAATCAGCCGTATTCAGTTGCACTTTATGTAGTTCTGCAAATCTTTAACAGCAAAACTTTCATCATTCACGGTCACCGTAGCCTAGTTGGTAGTGCTCCTGCCTACAAAGCTGGTGGTCCTGGGTTCGAATCCCGGTAAGTGCAAATATTTGTGTGATGCGCACGAATATTTGTTTCTGAGTCATGGATGTTTTCTATGTACTTAAGTATTTATCTATATATATAAGTATGTATAACGTCGCCTGGTTCCCATAGTACAAGCTTTGCTTAGTTTGGGGCCAGGATGATCTGTGTGACTTTGTCCATATATATATATATATATAATAATACTGAATTCATACCTTAATATAGACAGAACCATTCTAACAATATGTAGTAAAATTTAAATTTCAATACATAATATAAAAATTTCAACTAAACATAATCTCCTTGACTTGAATAACTTAATACAAGCTAGCTAAATGTCGCTACCATTATAAAATAAATTGTTTAAATGTTTTAACATTCCGTGTACCTAAATATCTGTAATAAGTAACTAGAAATATTAACTGTATTACTACAAATATGTTCTGACTATTTACAAGCGCTTTTTTAAAGTCTACGTGAATAAAAACCTTTTTAATTTTTATTTATTTTATTTTATATTATTATTATTTGAAATCTGCGTTATTTATAACTAGCTATGCCTCACGATGTTTTGAGGGGTTTGCGTAGTCACCGGGCTTGGCATGCCAGTTGGCGACCACAGTTAGGTGGTAGATAGTACACAGGTGGCGCTGGTGCCGGACTACCTGCTGTATCTCTTAGTTGCCTTTTACGACACCTACGTGATGGTATGAGGTGGCCCTGTTATTCCATTTTTTTTTTTTTTAATATGACGCGTGCAGTTAGCTCTCGGCTTTTACTACTTCACCGGACAGTAGGAGTGAGCGTGGGCTCTAACCGCCTAGCAAAATATAAAACTACAAACTAAGTACCCGCGCCGGAGGGCACCCCCTGTGGGGCTCGAACCTCGGCTCTGGGCGGATACTGGCGGGAAGAGGGCGAGAGATCGTGGTATTTAGGGATGTTTTGTGCAACTGTCGCTCTACGTTAATACGCGACGCGGGCCTCGCTTCCGGTTTGGGTCCGGAGCGGGCATTTCATCGGATCGAATGCAAACTAATGTTATTCCTTTTAGGCCGCAAACCTTTATAGAAACTCTTGGGGAAGACTTATCTCCAGCAGTGGACGATATCAGGCTGTTGTTGATGATGCCTCACGATGTTACCTGCACTAAAAATATATCAAAGCCTGTGTTAAATATGTGTTACCTAATTTTATTGCAAACGAATCCATTTAAACGTCTTTACGTTATCTATCTCTACTATATAAAAATAAGTCGGGTTATCCTTCCTGACGCTATAACTCCAGAACGCACGAACCGATTTCCACGGTTTTGCATTCGTTGGAAAGGTCTCGGGCTCCGTGAGGTTTATAGTAAAGAAAATTTATAAAATTTAACGCGAGTAACACCGCGGGGCACAGCTAGTACATATAATAAAATCGTAGGAAAGTCAAAACTGTACATTGAATTTTTTTAAAGGATACTTGTGGCGTGATCTACAATCAATATTTAAGCTAAATATATAGTTTTTAGAATTCTGTTTGTCTGTATGTATGTCCGGCCTAAACTCAAAAAGTACTGCATGGATTTACTTCAAATTTTGCATTAATGTTACTAAGAGGTCGGGTCAACATATAGGCTAAATATTATCACGCTATCGCCTACGGCGGAGGAGCTGTGATAATTTATAAAGTTTAACGCGGGTAAAACCGCGGGGCACAGCTAGTACCATCGAAACATCTTATTAACGTTCACATTTATAAAACTATATTTTGTCCGCGACTCCGTTCACATTGGCTTTCGACTAGAGTCGAGAAATATTATTTTGACAGTCCTTCCTTATAACATAAGAAAACTGATGTTATAACTTTTTTTTTATTGATTGATATCCTTTTTGGTGTTATAAAGTATAACTGTGTGTGTAAATTTATCGATTTAGAAAATTCTTTTTTGTTGTTCTTACGGTTTAGTAAAAGTGGTTCCATTTCTATATATTTTATATATATCAATGAATATCTAGGGATAAGCAACACACTGCGATCGTGTCCCGGGTTCGATTCGCGCGCAGGACAACTATTTGTGTGACTAATAAATAGTTGTTCTGAGTCTGGATGTACTTTGTGTCCGTTAATTATGTATATATTTGTAAAGTACCCCGGGATACAGGGATTTATTTTCCTAACCCGGGCGTTGTCTTTTTTAAAACAATAGAAAATATTAATATATCGAATTTCAATTCAATTCTTTTTCATTATTTTGCGTGATTGATAAATGTAAATCTAAATATCAAAACTTGACATTAAGGGCGGTTTGCACCGTTGCACTAAATACTATTTAAATCCAATTTAAATTAAAATTCACGTTTAAGTCATTGCAACGCCTTGCACCATGCTAAATAAGTCGCTAAACGCGTTTAGCGACGTTTTAACGCTGTCAAAGTTAAATACCCATGAACAGCTATTTAGCGCAGCTAAATGCGTTTAGCAAAAATTGACATTTATTTTGAAAGCTTATGTTTCCATGACATGGAGGATTCAATTTACGCACACTTTCGCGCAGATATACGTATTTTTTGTTTATAAAATAGTGTCATTTGATACTTACTTATAAAGAAATGTAGGGGAACTGCTATACCGACACGATAAACGCATTTAACGTGATGCAAGAGGTCATTAAACGTAATCATGTTAAACACATTTATCGATTTAAACGTATTTAGTTAAATTTGTTTAAGATATATTTAAACGAAATTTCGTGCAAGCCGCTTAATATGTAATAGAAGGGTAGAATATTGCAAAGTAAAGAACGTTTCATAGAAATAAGTCTGTATTCGTGCTAGTACCTCATAAATTGCTGCAAACACTTTAGTTCAGCTAATAGATTGTTTGATAGAGCACGGTGGAATAATTGTAGTTTTCAACTCAAGTTGCATGTTCTATTGAAGTGTTTCATTGCTTTGATAACCTACTTTTATGAAACTTTGTATGCTGACCTGGTTTTTAGGGTTCCGCAGCCAAATGGCAAAAACGGACCCTTATAGATTCGTCATGTCTGTTTTTTATTTATTTTTATTTTTAAACTTTAGTACAGTGAAAATGTACATAGACGGACTTAATGCCAAAGGCATTCTCGACCAGTCAACCTTAGGGTAGTGCAGAGAGATCGTGGCAGGTGCATTTGGGTTATATAAAATGTATTTTTACTTATTATTCGTATAATTAAACTAATAATAATTACGACCACTATATATAATATATACGTGCATAGACTGCACGTGTGGCGCAGCGGCTAAGACCTCCGCCTCGCCGCTTCGTGTCGCGGGTTCGAGTCCCGCGCCGGACAACTATTTGTGTGACCCATAAATAGTTGTTCTGAGTCTGGATGTTATTTGTGTCCGTCTATTATATGTTTGTAAAGTACCCCGCAACACAGGGATTAAATTCCCTACTGCGGGCGTTGTCTTTTAAAAAAAAAAAAATAAAAAAAAATAATAGATACTATACAATAAATACTATATGATTTTAATCTAATGAATACTATACTATAACATACTATACAATAATAAATAGAATTATTGACGAGACATTTCTGTGTGAAGTTTCTTAGAAATATACTCACGAACTTTCATTTTAAACGTGAAGCGAGTCTTAGCCATCCTGATTCCTACAGGAAGATATCGTGACTGACGGTATTAAAAGCATTTGAAAAGTCGATCAACACCAGCACAGTGAGGTTGGTCGCCTCGATGCCGGCTCTAATATCGCCAGTCACTTTAAGGAGCGTCGTGGTGGTACTGTGTCCTGGTCGGAATCCGGATTGTAAGGGGCTTATCAGGTTATTGGCAAGCACAAAATGAGATAGTTGCTTGTGGACACAGGACTCCAGCACTTTAGACAGGAAAGGAAGGATGGAGATAGGACGATAATGACTAGGAAGTGTCGGATTTGAAATCTTGGGAAGTGGACGAACATGAGCAAAACGCCATATGGAAGGGAAAAGGCCGGATTCAAGGGAATAATTTATGATATGGGAAATTGCAGGCAACAGTTGGTCAAGGATTGGTAATATCATGCGTCGGCTAATTTCCCATATCATAAATTATTCCCTTGAATTAGCCAACTGCATTGAATTTAATGGACAGGATGATCTTTTTAATCTCATTTGAATTGACTGGGAGAAAGTGAAAAGGATTAATGTTAGGACGCGTTAGACCATTTAGAAAGTTAATAGTCTGAGCCTTGGTCTGATGATCCATAAGAGAAGTGGTAAAGAAAAAAGTATTTAGGTCATCTAGTCGAATTGAGGTGGGAAGGTCTAAGTTACGCGATTTGCCGATACCAAGAGTCCCAAGGAACTTTCAGATACCGGCAGGAGAAGAAGATGAAACGTTGTCATGAATATGTCGGCGTTTAGCATTACGTACCATCTGATTACACTTATTCCTAGCAACTTTGAAATTGTTCCAGTTGTCGTCGGAACGGTTTCGTTTAAACTTACGAAAGGCGCAGTCCCTACGCTTCATCGCCATCATAATCCCTCTCGTCATCCATGGTTCCGGTGGCCGCTTCAGAGTAACTTTTTTAATAGGTGCGTGAGTGTCATATAACTTTGTAACCGTTTGACCGTCCGTATGCCACAGCCACAGTTTTCTGAAACTATAAATGCTGTACTATTGAAACTTGGTGAGTAGATGTATTCTGTGAACCGTATTATGATTTTCACACAAAAATAGAAAAACAACAATAATTTTGGGGGTTCCCCATACATAGAACGGAAACTACTATTTTTTTTTTCGTCTTACCCATACAAGTGGGGTCTATGGATTGGTCTCCAAAAATATTATTGTGGTTTCTAATATAATTTTGTTCTAAACTGAATAGTTTGCGCGAGAGACACTTCCAAAGTGGAAAAGAAAAATGAGTGCTCCCCCCCACCCCTGGTACTTCTAAAATAAGAGAAAGATAAAACTAAAAAAATATATGTTATACATTACCATGCAAACTAACGACGAAAATTGGTTGGAACGAGATCTAGTAAGTAGTTTATTTTAATACGTCATAAATCGTAAACAGCAATTTACCTTTCATTTAATCAACTGAAATATTTTGCTGCTACGGAACCCTTCATGGGCGAGTGCGACACTTGGCCAGTTTTTTATACAAGGTGTAAGATGAATCGTGGAAGAAACCTAAGTCATTTAATTTACCTATGAAATTGAACAACTTGCCATATATATAGACGTACATATTAGGTTCCTATACAAAAATGACAATACTTACTTACTTTTCCTATGGGCAGTGGTTACCCTAATGTCAGAGTGATCAAGCCGCCCAGCAGGCCTCGTAATCCAACTCCTAGACTTTCAGCTTGTACTGAGAATTTTTCTTTATAGCAGCATCACTTTTTTAGCCGTCAGAGCAACGCACTAAACCATATCTTATTACCATAGCTTATATTTTTATGTATACAATTTTTATTTACATCATCATCATCATATCAGCCGAAAGACGTCCACTGCTGGACAAAAGCCTCCACCAAAGATTTGTTTCTTTATTTAACTACTATTTGTTTAACAAACAGACATGCTGACAACGGTCACGCAATGAAGGCGCATAATAATAATAATAATATCTCGGGACATTATTCACACACGGCCATCTGATCCCAAATTAAGCAGCGCCTGTACTATGGTAACCAGATGACTGATATACTACATATACTACTTTTCATCTGTAACAACATACTTATATATATATGTAGTTAAAACCAGACTCAGGACAAGCAAACATGCTCATGCACACAAATATCTGTCCTGGTTGGGAATCGAAACCACGACTTGCGATAGGCAGGCTCGTCAAATATTATTGTATTATAATATTTTTTAAAAGACAACGCACTAGAGCATTTATGGCCTGTGTCGTGGGGTACTTTACAAACATATTATAGACGGACACAAATTACATCCAGACTCCGAACAACTATTTATGGGTCACACAAATAGTTGTCCGGCGCGGGACTCGAACCCGCGACACGAAGCGGCGCAGCGACTGTCTTAGCCGCTGCGCCACACGTGCAGTCAAATTATATATTTGCTGTTATATATTTACACCTAGAATTTAGTATGTAAAGTATAATACCTACATCTTTTGTTGCATGGTTATATATCACAAGTTAATATAATTCTCAGCCCTCAAATATGACTACCAATTTACGATACGCATTGAACAAAAAGCTGAAGTAATGTGAAAACAATAGATTGAATCCGGTGCGTTCCGTATTCATCGAGTTCTATACTCGCGACGCAATGTGAATTTGTGATTTTTACATCTGCTACTGGGGTTCTGTAGTAAAATGGCGAAACGTTTTATTTTTCATAACCCTTCGAGTATTCATTAGACTTTAGTAACACTGGAGCGGATGAGGCGGATGTAGAATGTGGCTCCATGAATTCGAAATGAACACCTTTAAAGACTTTATATAAATATAAATAAATATAAAATCCTGGGACATTATTTACACACCGTCATCTGATCCCAAATGGAAACCAGATAACTGATATACTATATATAATAAATATGTAGTATATTACACTAATATTATAAAAGCGAAAGTTTGTAAGTGTGTGAGTGTGTATGTTTGTTACCTCTTCACGTCTAAACGGCTAGAGAGATTTTAATAAAATTTGTTATTCTGTAAGCTGACTCCCCCGATTAAAACATAGGCTATAAGTTATAGAATTTAAGGCGGGTTAAACCGCGGGGCGCAGCTAGTTAATAATAACTATATTACTTAATATAACTATAATGCGTAAAGTTATTGTTATTGCCTAAATTAACTTCAAGAATTTTGCTATTTAAATAAACCATTCATTTTGTAAATTAAAATATAATTCTATACGATCGAATATAAGCCTCGATTTAATATTCTTCTTGTACTTATAATTAAGTATATATAGTTAAATTGTAATACTACAATTCATGTTCTGTCTAGTTATAAGCGCTTTGTAAGTCTATGTAAATAAAAATCCTCATAAATTGATTAAACTGATAATTAGGGGAATTAACTCTTAGAGTTTTATTTTGTATTTTAAGGACGGCTATAAGAAGATAGGGTTACATTTATTATTTAACTTTTTCTTTAATTACATTTTTCTTATTATATTCAATTCATTCAGTGGATAACTGTTTACCGTTTTATTAATTCTAAAGTATATTTTCAACAAGTATCAAAAAAATGTTCGTTTAAGATATACGAAATAATATTAAGATTCTAAACTAAAAAAATATCTTCAGTGAACCTTAATTTTACGGTATAATCATTTTAGATTTTATTGTATTTTAAAATGTATCTATCCTAAAGCAAAATCATTACTAAGAAAAATATATTTATAATAAAATTCAATTGAATCGATTTTAGATATGATAAATAATCGTCGCCTTAAATAAATGAAGTAAAAAAACTGATAAAGTAATCAATTGACTAGATTAAAAAGTGTTAAATTTTATCCTATATATTACCCCTGTATAAATTTATATTTTTAATATTATTATTTTATATCACATCACAAAAATCAATAAACTAGCTATTTGTATACTAGATAAGATAAGATAAGATAATAGTTTATTTCACCACATAACATAAAACTATAACAATAATAGTTGCGTACAGTAAAATGCAATACATTTTTAAATAATAAAATTGTTTGATCGTCACAATATATTTCGCAAACTGTGTGGTGGCTAGCACCTTAGCTAAGTTATTCGGAGACAACTTGTATTAAAGGTGCTAGGCCCAACTTTGTTCATATACTATCTATTAAATTTTTGTAAAGGAGACCATGCGACGTTTATACTCAATTCGAGATACAATTACTACTTACAGCTACACGACTACTTGCTAAAACGCCTATTTTTACCATACGTACTGAAATTAATATAACTATGTATTAAAAAAAAACAGCGTTTACTCACTTCTTTAAAAAATTATATCATGTAATTACTAGATCAGTCATATAAGGCAAGACTCGAAAATAATTATAGCCCAGTCCCGGGATTTCACGGAGATTGACAATCACATCACTAGTCCTTACAAAACTGGGCTTATGAATAAAGTTAACACAAAGTCAATGGGCTACGTTTGTTTCGATAGGTGAATGGGCGTCCAAATGGATTATATGAATTCCTTTTTAAGGCTTGAGGTTTTGTAGAGTGGGTACAGTCCTATACTATATTATAGTACATTATTTATGCATGTATGTGTCAAAGTTGTTCAAGCCAGCCGATAGGCTTTTAATATGGCTTTACGACTGTTTTCTAAATGTGCACAGCCAGTTCAACGTGCACAGAGACAATCAGAAACTAAAACACTGTAGAGGCCCCAATCTACACATATAGCTAGATAATGATAATAATATCTTGGGACAATGTCACACAGATCATCCTAGCCCCAAACTAAGCAAAACTTGTACTATGGGTAACAGGCGACGATATACATACTTATATAGATAGATAAATAATTATATACGTCGTGCTCATCGTGCTCATCACACAAATATTTGCACTTACCGGGATTTAAACCCAGGACCACAGCTTCGTAGGCAGGACCACTACCAACTAGGCTACGGTGACCGTCTGATTTGTAGAAAGTCAGTAGTTTTTATTTATTGGCAGTCAATAATTCGTCATAACTATAGAACGTTTGTTCAACAAGCCAACGCTTCAGTCGAGACTTAATACAAGTTCGGAACCACGGTGACATTATAAGGTAACCTATTGTATACAGTCGGTCCCATTGCAATAATATCAATATATCAAGTCAGTTGTCTGGTTCCCATAGTAGGCTCGATCTTGTTTGGTATCAGATGGCAGTGTATAAGATGACCTCGTTGGTCTAGCAGTACCGTGTTCAACCGCAGCTAATAAGGCCCTGGGTTCAAATCCCGAGTCGAACCAAAAGTGATTTTGGGATAGATCCGTAAAAAAAAAACTTGAGAGGTGTCAAGGGACACCCGGATGGAACGAAGTAATTTCTTATTATGTACAAAAAACCTGTATACACTCAACAAAAATAATCGTCGCAACACCACACTGTTCAATGCGAAATAGAAATGAAAATATCTGGCTTGCTCTCTATAAGACAGAGAGAGAGAGAGACAGAGAAACATGCGCACGCCGCACAGCTGCAAAAAGTGTCGTGACAACTTTTCGTAAGAATTTTTTCCGTCTAGCCCCCTTTCACAACGCGCGGTAAGGAACTTCGTTTCAATATTCTCAGTATTAGCCCGAAGTCTGGGAGTTGCCGGTAATACACCCCCGTGCCTCGAAGAGCACCTAACGCAGTCGGTCCTGTACCTGAGCTTTTTCCGGTCGTGTCGTTAGACGTCCCATCGGATCATGACTACTACTACATTGTGCATATACTTGTGGGCTATAATATGTCCTGCGAAATTGGCTAGTCTCCATTGAGAGTGGCCACCGTTGCCGGAATTCGGTCGGGAGGACATTAATATATGTATTTTATCATTTTTATTTTATTTAGTAATAATAATATCTCGGGACAATGTCACACAGATCATCCTAGCAAAGCATGTACTACGGGTACCAGGCGACGATATACATACTTATATAGATAGCTAAATACTTATATACATAGAAAACATCTATGATTCAGAAACAAATTTTCGTGTTCATCACACAAATATTTGCACTTACCGGGATTCGAACCCAGGGCTACCAGCTTCGTAGGCAGGAGCACTATCAACTAGGCTACGGCGACCGTCTTATATATATTTATTATATTTTATATATAAATTTATTATATCCCGTTGTCACATAGCAGATGTAATTAAAAAAGGTTTTATTTGTTATTTATTTGAAAATAAAGTTATGTATGTTCACACTCAAATCTCACTCGTGAGGCACGGTAAATAACCGTTGACCTGACATTTTTAACGGGGCACAGAATGTTCCCATTTCGTCATAGTGTTGCTGACTAACGTGTTTATAAAAAATGCAAATACGCCACTCTGTAGCGCGTCACAAAAATATTACTACCCACCTTCCATAATTTCATACAATTTTTAACACGTTTCGTTATTGCCCATGCAAAAAATAACAAAGCCGCAGCGGCGCTAGAAACATTTTTGAATTCAAATATAGAACATTGTTGAGTTGGAGGGTATTTTTGAAAATTGGTATAAAATAAAAACTGAGCGTTGAGCGCCCCATACGTGGTAGAATTAAAACCTTTTAAAATAGCTCTAAGCGTACGGAGTATTGCAGCGTTCGGCAGATTAGAATCTTATGTACAGACTTATGAAAAGATATATTTAATTTTTGAGACAGCTATGACATTTTACTAGACAAAAATTATTCATAATAATAATAAAATGATTTAATTGGATCCAACTTATTTACAATGTTTTTAAACCCGCCAAACTGCGTAACAGTCTGTCGGCGGGAATAGCTCTAAATATTTAAACTTATACTAACATTAGCTATTTAAACTTACAATACAATTATAAAATACTTATAAATAACCACGATACCTCTGATATTGATCAAGTGTATAAGTTAATCACACTCAGTTTTTTCAAACTCATTGAGTAAGAATTAATACTATATAAACTAGCGATATTACCAGCATCAGTGACATGCTGAAGATTATTAGATTATTCGCTCTGGGTAAGCATCGCGGTTAGTAAAATAGGATGAGGGGCATTCCTTGGGGTCTGGCAATAGAAGTGAAAACTATTTTCGACACTTCTCCTCTACAATATAATAGTTATACATGTATTATTATTATTATTTAGCTCATGTACAGCGTGACCTAACGAAGACGCGAATTCCATTATTTTTGTTTTACCAAAAAGTGCAGCTAAAAAAGTTTTCACTTCAAAAAGTTAAATGAATTATAATAATAGTTAAATGTCAACACAAACAGAACAAGAACTACATTTTTTAAACAACTTACAAATAACAGTTGGCGAACAATCCGATTGTTAGTGGTCACTGTAGTCTATGAGCACTTGCAACACCAGGGGCATAATTAGCGCGCTGCCGACCTTTTAGAAACCTTATAACTCCTTTTTTCTTTTCCAGTTTTACTTAATGGATTGTTTGCCATGCTTTTGTTTTTCTCAAACACAATGAGCCGTTGATTTTTGTTAGATATTTCGCAATTCAGCCCATGACACTTCGTTTAAAACAGAACCACAACTTGAATCAAACTCTTTGTTCAACTACATTTGCCATTGTTTAAAATTAAATGGCAAAGACTCAAACTGCAGCTACAAACAAGCGGAACTGACAGATCCCGCCCAAAATTCGCGCGGTTAATTAATATTGTGTTGGCAACTTTCAGTTTAAAAAAACGAACGTTTCATTTTTTATTCCGGATGCTTTTTAACACAGATAATTAATTATTGAAAAATACGTACTAATAGGCTAAATGTTTTTTAACATCGACGATGTCAACAGTATTTATAAAGATCATTTGAAGTCGGTAATTCAAAAGAAGTTGTTGTTGTTGTTGTATATGTTCAGCGTTATTTTGTTACCTAATTGGTATTATCATAAACAAAATTTATTTTTTATGCTTGATGGGTCTGCGCTTGACCACAATCTCACCTGATAGTGAAGATTTGGTCTAAGGTGAACTGCGCGTACCCATAAGATGCATGTTCACTGTAGCTTTAAATAAGCCCATATTATATGAGCCATGTCCCACATGTACTGAGCGACTTGAACAACTCTGACATTAAAGTAACTACATAGTTTATTTATTGTGGTTATTAAAGGTTTTCGCGCAAATTTTTCATTAATTTACCTTCCTTTATCAATATATTATATTGGGATCGCTACAGGTAATTTCATGGAACCCAGAAACCTCAATGTAATAAAAAATTACAAATATAAGAAACATTGACAATACATTTATTTATGTTTAAATTTAATTTCAGAACAATGTTGTTTCCAACTGCTAACTTCGTGACAAATAGCAATTCGTTATTTGAAATATTTTTCGAAATAGGAACATAATAAAACAGCCGATGGAAATAATCGGTTCCACGTACGGGTTCCATAATGGGAAACCTCTCAGTAATTTTATTGCGTTATAAAATGCCATTTTGTTTTGGTATAATACTCGGCGTTCAGTAAAGCAAAGAGAGTGAAGTAGGTGGTAAGTGGGCCGTATATATTTTACACGTCATTTTGACGGGCCTGTGACGTGGTTGGTGAATGCTTGCTTTGCAGGTCGTGGGTTCGATTCCCACCCAGAACAGATATTTGGTGCATGCACATCTGTTTGTCCTGAGTCTGGGTGTAATTATCTATATAAATATGTATTTACAAAAGAAAAGTAGTATATGTAGTATATCAGTTATATAGTTTTATATAGTACGAGCTTTGCTTAGTTTGGGATCAAATGACCGTGTGTGAATATTATTATTAAAAAAAACATGTTGATAAAGTGAAGAAAAATACAAATTAATTTAAGAACGGTAAGATTCAGCCCTTTTGTCACATCAACCGAAAAAATACCTTACTGCTGCCATGTAAACTATTATTGTATGTCTGTACCTACATTTATATGGAATTGCCGGAGATCATTGAACAAAAGGAAGGGAGTCGGCTTGTGATATTATTCCCACATAATTATATTTTTTTTTATGTCAAAGGGTGACAAACGAGCAAGCAGGTCACTTGATGGCAAGTGATCACCGCCGCCCATGGACACTCGCAACACCAGAGAAGTCACGGGTGCGTTGCCGGCCTTTAAAAGAGTCAGCAAACAAGTGTTGCTGACCCTTCCCCCCACCCCGATGAGCTCTGGCGACCTTACTCACACGCAGAAACACAACATTAAATGTTATTATTAAGGAATGTCTTCTGTAAGGTGGAGGTACTTCTCCAGTCGGGCTGCTCTTTGAGGGAATGATCGCTGTGCCCTACATCTCTTAAAATTAATATTGCAATTAATACAACATTTTCATTTACTTTAAAATAAGCTGTATTAATTAAATTGTGGATGGGAACCGCTTAACCGCTCCGCCACCATGCCGTGGTGTTAGGATTCGACTTTATACAACCCGTTCTATACTTGTTTCATTCGACGCCATCTTACCGAAACCTACACGGCTAAGAAGGCTGTTCTGTAAAAACGTACATTTCACTATTACGAACTGATAGCTCTATTTGAACTATTCTTTTTACTTACTCTTAATTCAAAATTTATATTTTAAACATGATGAGGTAGGGCACAACGTCCATTCGCTCAAAGAGCAGCCCGACTGGGGAAGTACCTCCACCTTACGGAAGACATTCCTTAATAACAACATTGATAATTTTAATGTTGTGTTTCTGCGTAATGTCGCTAGAGCTTCTCGGGGTGGGGGAAGGGTCAGCAACAGTTATTTGCTGACTCTTAAAGGCCGATAACACACCCGCGACTCCTCTGTTGTTGCGAGTGTACACGGCGGTGATCACTTACCATCAGGTGACCCACTTGCTCGTTTGTCGTCCTCTAACATAAAAAAAAAATTATGACCAAACACGGATTATCCCGCAGCATGAGTGTTAATTTGTCTCATTCTTCTCTTAATACAAAAATGCCTTAAATACTTGGAATATGTTTTCTTTGCTTCAGTGAACGTTGCGCCTTACTATATTGTCGTATTTACTAGTAATAAAACGGGATTGGCAAAATATATAACTATGCCGTAAAATAGATTTAGCCTTGTTATATGATACGTAAAACGTTGGGCTATATATTAAGTAATTTTAGTTTTGGTTATGTGCTCCGCCTCACGCACAGGGCTCGTAGAAAATTGCATCTAGAACATTGTGGCGAGGTTGACAAATGCTTGCTTTTACGTCGGAGGTCGTGGGTTCGATTCCCAACTTGGACAGATATTTGTGTGCATGAACATGTCTGTGTCTGCTGAATCTGGGTGTAATTATCTATATAAGTATGTATTTACAAAATAAAAATGTAGTGTTACATTCACACATATATGAGTTATCTGGTTTCCTTACAAGCTTTACTTAGTTTGGGATCAGATGACCGTGTGTGAATAATGTCATAAGATATTATTTATGCTATATATATAATGCTATCGCCAAAAACTCTATCGCAAACATCTATATTCCCCAAAAAATTATATTCTAGCCTACTGACCTCTTCCTTTGGCCCCTTTCTAGGCTCTGCCTAGTTTGGGATCACGTGAAATAATAATAATATCCTGGGACATTATTTACACACGGCCATCTGATCCCAAACTAAGCAGATCTTGTACTATGGAAACTGACATACTACATATACTACTTTTCTTTTTGTAAATTCATCTATACATATAATAAAATCGTAGGAAAGTCAAAACTGTACATAGAATATTTTTTAAAAAGGATACTTTGGGCGACATCTACAATCGATATCGAAGCCCAAAAAATATGTTTAAGAATTTTTGTCTGTGTCTCTGTATGTATGTCCGGGCTAATCTTATAAAGTACTGCATGGATTTACTTCAAATTTTGCATGAATATTACTATGACGTCGGGTCAACATATAGGCTACATTTTATCACGCTACCACCAACGGGGGAGGAGCTATGATATTTTATAAAATTTAACGCGGGTAAAACCGCGGGGCACAGCTAGTACTTCTATATTCACACCCAGACTCAGGACAAACAGACATGTTCATGCACACAAATATCTGTCCTGGGTGGGAATTGAACCCACGACCTGTCAATAAGAGGCCCGCCAATAAACAGTTAATAAGCTCTAAAGTGTGCTCATCTCGACTCGTTCGCTTACTTGTCATTTATATCACGTTCGTAATATCTTTGACATAAACTAGCTTCCCAACTAAGTGCAACATAATCGACTTAGATTGTTTGAAACTTCATAAATGCACACAAACTTTAACAAGTTTAGTTTATATGGAAATCTTTGGAGAGTGGCAACAATACTTGCGTTTGAGATAAAAGGGTTTTATACATATTATACTATAATACAGTATATGTGTACCGAAATCGTAGTTTTAACTTTTCATCATGTGATGAGCACGAATATTTGTTTCTGAGTTTGAAGTAAATCCATGCAGTACTTTTTAGTTTAGCCCGGACATACATACAGACACACAGACATAGATTCTAAAAACTATATTTTTGGCTTCGATATCGATAATAGATCACGCCCCAAGTACCCTTTTAAAAAAAATATTCCATGTATAGTTTTGACTTTCTGACGATTTTATTATATGTATAGATATTATAATGCTTGTTCGTGATAAAAGTGAAATTTCTTAAGATGCCACTACGTATGTAGCTCAACTTTTCATAAGTAGCGTCTGAGGCGTATATCTTCAACATAACACCGGGACCAACAGCTTATCGTGCCCTCGAAAGCGCCAAAGTGGTGTAATGTCTGAGCACCTCTGCTATATTAAATCATTTTGGCGGTTCCACCTATAGACTGGCCGCGTACCGCGAGAATAATAATAATATCCTGGGGCATTATTCACACACGGCCATCTCATCCCAAACTAAGCAGAGCTTGTACTTTTCTTGTATAAGTACATACTTATATAGATAATTTCACCCAGTTACATATTGGGAAAGTTGGCGTGGTTGATAGACGCTTGCTTTTCCGGCCACGTGTCGTGGGTTCGATTCCCACCCAGGACAGATTTATTTTTCATAAAATAGGATGGCAAATGAGCAAGTGGGTCACCTGATGGTACGTGATCACCGCCGCCCATGGACACTCGCAACACCTGAGGATCAAATCCGGCCATAAAGAAAAGAATAGGCTCGCTTCTTGAAGGTTGCTATGTCATAGCGGATCGGAAATACCTCCGCTATTGATTCCACAGAGCGGTAGTGCGTGGCAAAAAGTTTCTTTTGAAACGCACAGTGGTAGATGATCATTCATCCAGGTGCTAAGAAAGAAGGATGATTTGTGAGCATGAACATGACATGTGTGTTCGTAGTTTAGAAACGAGTATCGCTGACAGGCATAGATAGCGTCGCGAAGGCATAGTATTAGTCAACGCTCTAAAAAGTACAAATACAAAACTATTTATTGTGGTCCATAGGTCAAAAGTTGTTACAGTCACAAATATATATTATGTTTAGCTATGTCCAGCCATTTAGGCGTACAATATTTATTTAATTACAGTCAGTTATACAATTACTTTAATACAATTATTTTTATAAGATATACATTGTTTTCAAACAATTTAATACGTGTCATTTAATTATTTAATCACCAAAAATTATTTCTTATTTTAATGTCAAGTACATTAATTCTTATCTGAGTTATGATACATATTTTTCTTAGCAGAGTCATTCTTAAGCGTGATTGAATTTATCTATGAGGAAATCGTTCAATTTATAATACGATTTGTAAACCAGAAAATCATCAAATACTGAATTACCAGTGTGAAAATCCATATCTTTCGTTTATTTTGAAAATCAAAGCGTAAAGAACTGAAATAAAAACGCGCGTTAAAAGCAATAAAAACAATACTTAAACACAAACTTACACGTGTAAAAATCACGGAAGTCATGACTCTTATTCGTATAAAAATAAGGATCAAATTGAAACGTCAGTTACTTTTGAAACTGCCATAATAATAACGGTTGTAGGTCGCCATTTTGAATTTTATGCCAACGTATTAAACATGTCTTTACGACTTATGTTTTTCTAGTACTTAAGTACTTTCAAGAGGCGTAGAGTCCATCTAGTTTTCGACTTTTCATTTCATAATTATGGTGAACTAAATTCTTCCCCCAACTTCGTTATTTTTGGAACGAAGTTCCTTATCGCGCGTTGTGAAAGATGGCAAGACGGAAAAAAATCTTACGAAAAGTTGTCACGACACTTTTTGCAGCTGTGCGGCGTGCGCATGTTTCTCTGTCTGTCTCTCTCTCTCTATCTCTCTCTCTTACAGAAAGCAAGCCAGATATTTTCATTTCTATTTCGCATTGAACAGTGTGGTGTCGCGACGATTATTTTTGTTGAGTGTATACAGGTTTTTTGTACATAATAAATAATAATAAATAACTTCGTTCCATCCGGGTGTCCCTTGACACCTCTCAAGTTTTTGTTTTAGAATAAGTCAAAACATGTCGATACAAAAAAAATATACCAATATTTTATGCGAGAAGAGACAAACAAGCAAATGGGCCATGTGATGGTAAGTTATGACCACCGCCCATGTACACCAGAGGAGTCGCAGGTCGGACGCCGACCTTAATAATGCCAGCAAACAAGTGTTCCAGTCCCAGCCCGATCAGCTCTGGGGACCTTAATCACATGCAAAAACGCAACATTAAGTAGTATATTTTTAAGGAATGTCTTCTGTAAGAAGGTACTTCCCCAGTCGGGCTGCTCTTTGATCGAATGAACGCTGTGTACTCTCTAAGAAAGTGAATGAATCATGTTTCTCATGTTTAATACTTTTAGAGGACCCAGATATTTTTCCAGGATAAAAGTAGTTCATATGTTAGTGGCTAATAAATGATCTGTGTGCTAAATTGCATGCAAATGTGTTTGTATGTATAATATCTAGGGACAATGTCATTAGATCACCCTAGCCCCAAACTAAGCAAAGCTTGTACCAGGCGACGATATACATACTTATATAGATAGATAAATAGGTACTTATAAACATAGAAAACATCCATGACTCAGAAACAAATATTCGTGCTCATCACACATGTATTTGCACTTACCGGCATTCGAACCCAAGACCACCAGCTTCGTAGGCAAGAGCACTACCAACTAGGCTACGGTGACCTACGGTGGCTACGGTTTGTATGTTATCAAATTTGTCCGTTGTTGCTTTAACAATTTTAATAATTTAAATTTATTATTTTTATATGAAATCAGCTACACGACAAATATATTGATTAAATTAACTAATATTTAACGAGACCAAGATTTGAGATTTGTGTGTTGAATTCTTGGCAACGTTTCAATTGCTTGTCCAGCAAGCATGTTGGTAATTTGGCACTGAAAGCATAGCAGCTAGTTATAATGAGTGATATGTAGTATATTATAGGAATATATATCTTCGTTATAATTCTTTGATCAGTGTGTGTTACGGAAAAGGGACATAGGACTATGGGCCTCATAAGAAGGATCAAGGTCCTGTGAAAAAAGAGCAGTGAAGAGGGATATGCACGGAGTATCCCTGCGCGCTTGAATCAGAAATTTCAAGAGCGGAAAGTTTTGATCCCAGATAAAACTACATTTGCTTCCAATTATCGTGTTTTCTAGCATAATTTTAAATGGAGCGTGATGATGGCCTCTAGTATAATATTTCCTAAAATTAATTTATATTTCATCCATTTTATAGACATAAAGATAAGATGAGACGAGTACAACATAAGACAACTTTATTCCATAAAAGTATATTTCATGTTATCCCTGACATTTATAATAAATTATCCAATAGTATTTTAGGTTTCAGTGACGATAATAATTTTAAAAAGCTTTGTATAAATTTCTTATTGACAAATGTTACTATAGCTTGCAGGAATATCTGAATAATTCTAATTAGTAGGGAAGTGATTTGTGTATTTTTTATTATAAATTTGTTTATTATTCGTATCTAACCTATTGTATGCCAATTTGGCGGGTCATAGCGGCACGACTCATTCTGTAACATCTTTAACAACTATGTACCACAATAAAATTATTTCATTTCATTTCATCATCATCATATCAGCTGAGAGACGTCCCACTGCTGACAAAGGCCTCCCCAAAGGTCTCTACAATGGCCGGTCTATATAATTAACGGAAAGTTTTGCGTATTTAGTCAATAAAATTTACGGAAGTTTAAAGTGTATATTCAAGTTGTAATATAATTAGTGGATATAAGTTAAGGATATTTAGATAAGATAAGATAAATACACTTTATTGTACACCATTATACATAAATGTTACAGGATCTCAAATAATTATAAAAAAGGTACAATGGGCGGTCTTATCGCTTAAAGCGATCTCTTCCTGACAACAATAAGTTGGACTATATTGTATGGAATTAGGAGTAGGAGTAGTGTATGGTGTAAAACTATAGAATATGACTAAGCACTTAAGACTAATAGTGGTATCTACTTAATAGTAGTACTACCACTAATTATTGATGACATAATATATGACATGACATAATATATTACTTATTTAAATACAATACATATAATACTAATAATAATATAATATATAAATAGACATAGATATATTATATAGATAGATAGATAAAAATATAATAAATATATTCCGTTATGATGGAAATATCAACTATATCTAGCAGGGTTATATACAGATTTCATACTCCTCTGTCCGCGGACTGAGGAATATGAAATTTAGGACGGTTAAAGATCATATTATGAAGAAGGAGTTCAGATTTTTTCTTATAATATGCATTAGAAGTAAGTTATTTTAATAAAAAAATATTACATACACTACCAAGCTTTTGACAAACTGAGAAAATATGACAAACTGAATCTCATCTCTGAGAACCAATTAATATGATTTGTCTTTAATACCTATAGTAATAATAATAATAATATTTAGGGAAAATGTCACACAGATCATCCTAGCCCCAAACTAAGCAAAGCTTGTACTATGGGTACCAGGCTACGATATACATACTTATATAGATAGATAAATACTTAAATACATAGAAAACTTCCATGACTCAGAAACAAATGTTCGTGCTCATCACACAAGTTACCGCAGTTACCGGTATTCGAACCCAGGAACACCAGCTTCGTAGGCAGGTGCACTACCAACTAGGCTATGGTGACCGTCTTAGACTAGTAGTAGTACTTAGACTAGTATAGTCTTTGACTTAGAACCTTAATGGTCGAATTTAGAACAAGTGTGATCTCTAGATCCAATCAAAGAGCCAAAATATTACATTTGATGATCCGTTTGCAAAATAAGAAGTTTACTGTTTTCAAGTAAAATTTCTCGATACGATGATGGACTTTGTAAGGGGCAACAATTTTTTTGGGTATTCGATAAACTAGTTTTGTTTAGACAGTTTTTAGGGTTCCGTAGCCAAATGGCAAAAAACGGAACCCTTATAGATTCGTCATGTCTTTCTGTCCGTCCGTATGTCATAGACACTTTTTTCCGAAACTATAAGAGTTGTGCTGTTGAAACTTGGTAAGTAGATGTATTATGTGAACCGCATTAAGATGTTCACAAAAAAATTGAAAAATAATTATAATTTTGGGGGTTCCCATATATAGAATTGAAACAGAATTTTTTTTTTCATCGTACCCACACATGTGGGGTATCTATGGATAGGTCTTCAAAAATGATATTGAGGTTTCAACTATCATTTTTTCTAAACTGAATAGTTCGCGCGAGAGACACTTCCAAAGTGGAAAAATGAGTGTCCCCCCCACCCCCGTAACTTCTAAAATAAGAAAATAATAAAACTAAAAAAAATATATGATGTACATTATCATGTAAACTAACAACTTGCTGCTGCGGAACCCTTCATGGGTGAGTCCAACTCGCACTTGGCCGGTTTATTTTTAACTTAAGTTTATCTCATGTTTACTAGTTTTGTAACACCTTGTACATATCACACATGTGAAGTCAAGAGTGGAAGTTAGAACGCCATAAAATATATAACCCGCGAATACAAAGAAATCCATACAAAGTTTTGTGAGAGCCCCCGTCAGTATCAATGGACCTCTTAATATAGGCTTGGTTTATTACTTTTCTGCAACTTATAGCTTATGTAATGACCCGTAAACTTACGTGATCGCCTTAAATAATATTATTTATATCCAAAAACCTTTATTTCCTAAGCCATAAAGTTGATATTCCATTGTATCGGATTCGCGATAAGGGTGGAACGGATTCGGATATTATCCGAATTATTCCAAGTTTGAAATCCGAAATATTCCGGGCATTTGTATTGTGTAGGTATTTCGGGTTGATTCGCAGTATTTGTGATTGTTTTGCTTGTAGGATTTGTCTTCATTCGTTTCAGATTAGAATGTTTGAATTAAATGTTTTTGTTTCATAGACACATTTTGATTATCTTGATATTTCGTTTACAGGAATTCAATTATTATAATTTGTTATATCATTACCGTTCGTTAAATATTCACTGTCTAAATAAAATTTTGATTTTTGAAAAAGCTTCAGTAATATTTTGATTAAGAAGAACATAAAATTGGCGTAGAAGAACCGTAAGTTTAAAATATTAATATATATTTAGCCCTAATGATAAAACAATTATATGAACACTACTATGGCCTTCTACTGCCCGGTTTGACACGGCACCTTGTCCTTGTCCCGGGTGGGGATTGAACCCACGACCTACGCCTTAGCAGCCAGGGTCGCTACCCACTAGACCAACAGGTCAGTCAAATAAATGCGATATGATCTTTTTGTTATTTGATGTTACTTGTCACTTCTACTGCCATCTTCACCAAATAGTTATTGACTGTAACGATTTACTACGTACTTTTATCCGAAAAATGACCGAAACCGATCAGCGGTCATGTGACATCACTAGCTGAATATTTCAGAGCTTTGCGATACTTCAAATAAGGCGTATACACAATACGATATGTTTTATGACTTACTTTTATGAAATTGAGCGAAAATTTCACCGAAACCTGACATGACCGAAAAGATAATGTGTGTCATGGGCTTTATGTTACTGGGTTAAATAGTCATTTTCTGTATTGAGTAAATTATTTTGAATTGGTACCGTAAGGGCGTATATCCATTCACGAAGTGGTGGACATACGTTTTTTATCTTTTATGATTGTAGGTACAGACGCCAGCACATCCAGCTACCTCAATCTGTCAAATTTCTTTTACAGATTTTCAACTTTATCACATAAGCAATAGGTTCACTTTCAGTTGGGAAATTTGACAGATTGGGGTAGCTTGATGTGCTGGCGTCTGTAAATTGTACACACTTAGTTTTCGGAGTCGTCAAGCCATGTCAGAGGCTAACTGAGAAACTTGAACCACTCTGACACAAAAGCAACGGTATCATTTCAGCGGTATCGTTTCAACCGTAGATATTGAAGTCCTGGGTCCAAATCCCGGTTCGGGCAAAAAGTGATTTTATGATTTTTTGTATCGGCCCGAAGTATGGGAGATGGCAGTAATATACCCCGTGCCTCGTAGAGCACGTAAAGCCAGCGGTCCTTTACCTGACCTCTTGCCGGTTGTGTTGGTAGTCGTCCCATCGGATCATGAGTGTGATGGAATAGAAAGTGCTCCTGTGTTTGCGCACAGACTTGTGCACTATAATATGTCCCGCGCAGATCACTAGTCTCCATTGAGATGAGAAAATATTATTATTAAAACTGACGTGAGGTGCTAACATAATGAAAGATAGTAACGGGTTACTCACGTAATATATTTTATGTTGGATTCGGCCAACGTTTCGACTTCTCCTAGGCTTCGCGTCCCGTCTCGCACTGCGACGAGACGGGACGTGACGTCGTGCGGGCAGGCTTGCCAGGTGTCCGGCTTTAGCCGGAAATGTTTGGCTTTTTGCGGTCAGAGTGGCGATTCGTACGACGATGGGATGAATATGGCATGGCATATATCTGGCACACACTCCATCTTCGATCTCATTCTCACTTTACATCACGTACGTTTTTCGACAGCCCAGCTGTAAAAACATGTTTGGTAATAAAAGAATATGTCCGGCTTTTAAGGCAAAATGTCAGGCCTTATATAGTGCGCAGTCCGGCCTTTGCATTTTATGGCCTGGCAAGACTACGTACGGGTCGCATTCGCCCTGAAGATGACTTCCAAGATAAGTTGAAACGTTGGCCGAATCCAATATAAAATTAATTACGTGAGTTACTCATTACTATCTTTCATTATGAGACGAGAAAAGTTCATTAATATTGTAATCACGGCCCATAAAAATATTAAAAATACTGCCAGTCTCCTGACTCCAAGCTGCTTTTGAAAGTTATGTTGACGTTTCCGCCCCAGACCAAACAGTTCTAAGTTATTAGAAGTGCTCGTTTTATCGTTATGCGCTCTCATAATGAACAGTGAACACGTCTTCGTAATAAAAATAACTTAATAACAATTCGCTTCAAAACTACTCATTTCTACGTTACGAGTTTTTAAATTTGGTCTTACTGAGAATATGCCGAAGTTTTAATCTAAAAAATTGTTAGTTGTTGTTAAACTTTGGAGTTTACTCAATTGAGTTTTTTGACTCCCTTAAAGGAAAGTTACTAATTAACTGCGCAGGTATTTTTGATCTGGTATGGCATGGTAACCTTCAAGAAGCGAGCTTATTCTTTTCTTAAAGGCCAGAAAAGCATTTGCGGCCTCTCTGGTGTTGCAAGTGTCCATTGGCGGCGGTGATCAGGTGACCCACTTGCTAGTTTGCCTTGGTTTTGTTTAGTGGCCTCGCTACTACTTCAGTGCATTTGTATTTCGAATTCAAACCCCGTAAAAAACAACTAATAATAATATGCTTCAGAGGTGCCTTATTACAGGTTTGCACCTGCGCCAGTTCTGGATAATGGTACTATCACGTTATACTGGGATCGATCTATCATTACAGACAGGACTGCGATTGCCAACAAACCTGATATTGTAATGATAGATCGACATAATGGTTGATGTTACCATCCCGTATGATGACAATCTTTTGTAGGCTGAAAAAGAAATTAAATATTTGGATCTTGCGCGGAAGATTGTCAGCATGTGGGATGTCGACTCAGCTATCATTGTACCTATAGTCGTTTCTGCTAATGGATTAATAGCAAAGAGCTTCAAAAACACCTAAAGAGGCTGACGTTAGGCGGTTGGGTCAAGAACACGGCTCGCATTGTCAGGAGGTTCCTGTCTCTAGAGCCGTAACCTCCGATAGCATAGACCCTGGCATTTGCAACCGGCAGCAGGAAGCTGCTGGTTGCAAATCCTATTTTTTATATTTTAAAATGTATGTACCTGTTTTTTATATATTTTAAAATGTATTTAATAAGAAAGATATTTGAATAAATGATAATAATTAATCATTATTTCGGAATCTTTACACTCCATATTATACACAGAAAAGGAACAAAAAAAAGTATCATCATCATCATATCAGCCGAAAGACGTCCACTGCTGGACAAAGGCCTCCCCCAAAGATCTCCACAATTGCCGGTCTTGTGCTATTCGCATCCAGCATTTTCCAGCGACCCGCACAAGATCATCGGTCCATCTTGTAGGGGGCCTGCCCACGCTGCGTCTTCCAGTTCGTGGTCGCCACTCAAGAACCTTTCTGCCCCAACGGCCGTCGGCTCTACGAGCTATGTGCCCTGCCCACTGCCACTTCAACTTGGCAATTTTTCGGGCTATGTCGGTGACTTTGGTTCGCCTGCGGATTTCGACATTTCTGATGCAATCCCGCAGGGAAACTCCGAGCATAGCCCTCTCCATTGCTCTTTGGGTGACCTTGAGCCTTCTAATAAGGCCCACAGTGAGCGACCACGTCTCTGTTCCGTATGTCATCACTGGCAACACACACTGGTCGAAGACTTTCGACTTGAGACACTGCGGTATTTTGGACGAGAAGATGTTACGTAGCTTCCCGAACGCTGCCCAGCCGAGTTGGATTCTACGATTGACCTCCTTCTCGAAGTTGGACTTACCTAGTTGGATGGTCTGTCCTAGGTAAATATAGTTCTCTACAACTTCGAGTGCAGAGTCACCAACTTTCAATTGAGTGGGTGCAACATGGACGTTTGACATGATTTTCGTCTTATCCATGTTCATTTTTAGACCCACTTGTTGAGAGACTCTGCTGAGGTCATCGAGCATTGTACCGAGGTCTTCCATAGTCTCAGCCATGACTATGATATCATCGGCAAATCGAAGGTGAGTGATGTACTCGCCATTGACATTGATGCCAAAGCCTTTCCAGTCCAGAAGCTTGAAGACGTCTTCCAATGCAGCGGTGAACAGTTTCGGAGATATAACATCTCCCTGTCTCACGCCTCGCTGCAAGTGGATAGGTTTCGAGATCTGGTCCTGGAGTCGCACTGACATGGTGGCGTTTTCATACAAACACTTTATCACCTCGATATACCGGTAGTCAATTTGGCACCTTATGAGAGACCTCAGCACGGCCCATGTTTCGATAGAATCAAAGGCTTTCTCATAGTCCACAAACGCTAAGCACAGTGGCTTGTTATACTCTTCGGTCTTCTGTATAACTTGCCGCAGCGTATGTATGTGGTCTATGGTGCTAAAGCCTTTTCGGAAACCGGCTTGTTCGGGAGGCTGGAAGTCGTCAAACCTGCGCGCGAGACGGTTCGTAACGACCCTCAAAAACAACTTGTAAACATGGCTCAGTAGTGTGATGGGTCTATAATTCTTCAGTAGGGTTTTGTCGCCCTTTTTGAAGAAGAGCACCACCACACTTCTGTGCCATGCTTGTGGCGTTTGACCATCTAGTATGACGGAGTTAAATAACTTCTGAAGGGCCCGTAGGATTGGTGTACCACCCGCCTTCAGAAGCTCTGCTGTAACTCCATCATCACCAGGCGCCTTGTTGTTCTTGAGTTGTTTGAGAGCCATTCTAATCTCGTACAGGCTGACGTCCGGGATGTCTTCGGTGTAGTGTCGGGTTAGTCGTGCTCTGGGATCTGAGGCATGACTTTTGACAGGTGGCTGTGTTGTCGTATATAACTGTGCGTAGAACTTCTCGATCTCTCCCAGCAACTCAGGTTTAGACGTGACGATTCTACCATCCTCAGTCTTCAGCTTCGTCAGTTGGCTCTGTCCAACAGACAGAGCTCTTGCGAACACTTTAGAGCCTTTGTTCCGCTCGATAGCTTCTTTAATACTAATTGTATTAAATTGCCGCGTGTCGCGAGTCAAAGACTTTGAGATCTGTCTGTTGAGCTGCCGATATATGGTAGCATCATCTGAGGATGTCAGAACCATTTTCCGTCTATCTTCCATAAGTTGCAGGGTAAAGTCAGAGATCTTTTTAGTTCTGTTTGTACGACGGGCCTTGAAGACCTTAGCCAGCCGTATGGACAGCTTCTACGAGCCTGTCATAGTATGAGTCCACTTCCTCGCAGTCTGCTAGGCATTCGAAACGGTTTTGCAGTTCGAGCTGAAATGGTTCGGGGTTTTGGACGTGGATAGGTAAAGGTCGGAGCGTAGACTTTATCAGTCGGGACCTCTGGAGTTTGACATTAAGGTTCAATGAGCCTCTGACCAGTCTGTGATCGCTCCCGGTTTTAACCGCATTGATCACGGAGACATCATTGAACATCTGTTGTCTCGTTGACAAGATAAAGTCTATCTCATTTTTAGTTTTACCATCGGGGCTCACCCAGGTCCATTTGCGGTGATCCGGCTTCCTGAAGAAGGAATTCATCATAAAGAGTCCCTCCTTCTCCATGAAGTCGGCCAACATTTGGCCCCGGGGGTTCCGGTCTCCAGTTCCAAATTGCCCCACTCTCAGCTCATTACCGAATCCTTTGCCCAGCTTCGCGTTAAAGTCCCCCATGACCACAGTGAAATAGGAGTTAGAGGTATGTATGGCTCTGGATATGTCCTCATACATAACCTCGACTTCATCGTCGGAGTGTGTTGAAGTGGGTGCGTATACCTGTATAACCTTCAACGAATACCGCTTGGTGATTCTGAGTATAAGGTACGCAACCCTCGTCGACACACTCTCGATTTTCACTAGGTTGTTCACGAGGGACTTGTGGACTATGAACCCGACACCACCTTGGGATATTTGGTCACCCTCCCGGTAATAGAGCAGGTTTCCGGATTTCAGTATTATCGAGTCCTCCCCCTCTCTTCGGACTTCAGATAATCCTACAATATCCCAATGTAACCTGCTCAATTCTTCCTCCAGTTCGGTTATCTTCTCGTCGGACCGCAGTGTACGTGTGTTATATGTTGCCAGGGCCAGAGGTCGTCGGTGTTGGTAACGCGGAATCTGCCGGGGATTCTTAGCACCCCCTGCCCTGCCGTAACCACGGCTGTTACCACGGCTGGGAATAGCAGGGCTGCCGGGGACTGGGGGCCGCGGTTTGGTTGTGTCCATCATTTGAGGGGATTTGCCATAATCGCCTCGCTTGGCAGACGGGTTGGCGATCGCAGTAAGGTGGACATGGTACTCAGGAGAACGCTGCTGCCCGTTCTCTGGTGTATATATATATATAAAGTATATCCGTATTAAAAAGAAAATAAATGAAGATACATAACAAACAAAATGAATATATATAACCTCTCTACGCTATTACTAAAAATGACGCTATTAGATACAATTATTACGCTGCAATCTGTAACCATTTATTGTATATGGTGGTAGTATACAGTCTTTCAGAAAACTTTTTGATAATACTGTCCGTACACGAACCAACCCTCGACATGAATCCAGCGGACGTATCCAGCCTAGCTTCTGCAAACATACCCGACGCACTACAATGTGGCGAACCCATTAGCTGTCTAAAGATGTTATTGTACTGGACATGAATACCATCCAGAGACCTCTTCGTGTAACGCGTCCAGAGTTGGCACGTGTAGAAACACTGACAATATGTCCTAAAAAGAGGAGTTTTGGCGCCAACGCGCAAAAAGATGCATCGAGGCTATGTTTTATTTTCAAAAACTGGTGTAAATTAGAGTTTTTATGTGTAAATATGTTGGATTATTAGACATAACATCTTCGACAACGTGCACAAGTGGAGGAAAGTGCGATATTGCCGTGAATTGTGATTTTTTTAACCAAAACTCCATAAAAGCCTCTAGTAAAGTCACCACCTTTACTGGGGTTGGACAAGGACTATGTATGACTTGACTGTGACGTACTTTACTTGACAATGATGGAAATAAATGATATAAAAATATATTTACTGAAGGCTCATAAGGCCAAAGAAGGCAGAGCCGCAAAATGGAATTTAAAAAAAATGTCCTAAAAAGATGTATCTTCGTCTGAGTGTCGGATTTAAAAAATCTCCTGGCTATCATATTGCCCACTACTGAGAGCGCTCTGCGTTGTCTGTCTATATCAGCATCGTCTTTGAAGTCTGACGTCAGTATATAACCAAGGTACTTAAACCTCTCTACTACTTTGACTCGCTGACCTCCTATCCAAACAGGGCCGCTACCGGCTAAGTCGCCAAACATCGATTTCTTAAATGGCGTTCAAATAAATAAAGGTTAAAAATGACTTCATTGATCGTTAAATCGGCTTCCACGAGCACATGTGACGCCATAAATGGTCCGGAATCGATTGTCAACGTTGAAACCGATTTAACGATTGATGAAGTCATTTTTAACCTTTATTTGAATGAACGCCATTTAAGAAATCGATGTTCGGCGGCTTAGCCGGTAGAGCCCCTGGTGGGACGTTTAATGCGGCCCGTATATCTTAGTTCTGTCTGAGTGTGTCTGCAGAACGCCTGCCTGAGCACAAAACCGTACAGGCCTCTTTCGGGCAGTGCGGGAAATCATGAGCATACGTCGGCAGCCTGAGCTTGACTGATGCTGCCCGAGTGACACGAGGCCGAGATCATAATTATTCATATTGATTTATTTCGTGAAGCCAGTTTACATGTCTATAATTGTTATAATTTGATAATCACAAAATAAAATAAAAAATAAAAACAATAGAATTCAAATAAAAGTCCAACTAAAACAAGAGAATATAAAATAAAAAATCTTGAGAGGTGTCAAGGGACACCCGGATGGAACGAAGTTATTTCTTATTATTTATTATGTACAAAAAACCTGTATACACTCAACAAAAATAATCGTCGCGACACCACACTGTTCAATGCGAAATAGAAATGAAAATATCTAGCTAGCTTTCTATAAAAGAGAGAGAGAGAGAAAGAGAGACAGACAGAGAAACATGCGCACGCCGCACGGCTGCAAAAAGTGTCGTGACAACTTTTCGTAAGAACTTTTTCCATCTAGCCCCCTTTCACAACGCGCGATAAGGAACTTGGTTCCAATAAAATAAAATTATATGTCAATGTTAGTCGCTCACTTGCAATTCAATAGTTCGTTGTAATTATAAAAAGTTTGCTCAACAAGCCGGCGTTTGAGACGGTATTTGAAACTTAATAAGGTAGGAGCTGTTTTAACGGCATCCGGTAACTTGTTGTATATAGTAGGGCCCATGACATGAGTGAGCTTAGTGGATTTGGCAAGAGAGCGTTTTATATATCGTGCTTAATATTACGCTATTAATGTTTTATTACGTAAAACATTAATAGCGTAATATTTAGCACGTAGGTCTCGTATGCTCTTAATCAATTCTCAACACTGATGATGTCTTCCCGACCTAATTTAGGTCACGGCGGCCATTCTCAATGGACATTAGGCAATTGCGCAGAACATATTATAATGCACAAGTGTGTGCGCAAACACAGGGGCACTTTCTATTCCATCACTCTCATGATCCGATGGAACGACTAGAGACACGACCACAAAGAGGTCAGGTACAGGACCGACGGCTATACGTGCTCTCCGAGGCATGGGGGTGTATTACCGCCAACTTCCAGACTTCAGGCTGATACTGAGAAATTTCTTTTCACGGAAAATTCCAAAATCACTTTTTGCCCCGACCCGGGATTTGAACCCAGGACCTCATTTTCTGCGGTTGAACACGCTACCGCGAGACCAACAAGGTAGTCTCAACACTAAGGAGATTCGAAATCTATATAGATAATAGATAGATTTTAAATTTACGGAATAAGTTTACTTTGCAAAATATTTTGTAATTACATCCGTTTATTTAGATAACATTTAAAAAATCTCACTAAAGTAAAAAGTGAAGATCCTACAAAGTTTGTTGTTTACCTTTTTGTGCAGTTAACATTACGCCGGTTGACACACCTTTAATAGCTTTTATTTCGTAGGCAGTAAGAGTCGTTTTCAAGTTGTTAGTGCATCCACTGATATGGTGTCTACGCTCGTTACGTAAAGTCAAACATGTATATTTCGAAATTTTAAATATGGAATACAATCCTCTGGAATTCGGAAGAGTATTTAAAATTCACAGTTCTCTTTTGAAAAGAACCGGTTAAATGGAGATATTAATTTACACTGCATTTATGCTTCGTTTTATATTTAATACCCACTATAGGGTTATATTTCCGTAGTCCATTTAAAAAATTTTAAACAATAATAACTATAAAGTAAAAAATTGAAATACTCCTGAACTCATTTGGCACACAACTCGACCATCTGCAATTTTTACTCGCAAACGGTAAAATCCGGAACTAAAATGAAGTCCCAATAACTTTGTTTTAAGATCAAGACTACTAGCGCCACTTCGCAACTGCAAACGTAAAGTTGCAAAACTGTAAGTTATGACGATCCGCGCTGGATTATAAATTGTTGCTTTTAGCCAAATTAAATTCGGAACACTTAAGGATGAGTGGGATAAAATTATGTGCAATTCAAATGAGCGAAAGAGATGGGTGTAATGTTAGGTATTTCGTCTGCAAATCTCGTCGTAAATGCGTTGTTTATTGTAGGCGGAATGATGTCTTTTAATAATGTCGTTCGGTGGGTGATAAAATGGTCCCTTATAGCTCTAATACTTGATACGAGTAGTACATGTATCACGGTTGACGCCTTTGGGGAAGGTAGAGTGCAACATTTGCGTTGGTAATAGCTACCTTGTATGTGCTGTTATTGTTCGCATAAATCTTACAGGGAATATTTGATACGTGTCATATAATTTGATATATATGTCACTATAGAACGTGGCCGCATCTCGCGTTGCTTTGGTCATAACTAGTTATAATTGGTCTACGTTATAGCCTGTCTGTAAGGTATGAATATTACTGAGGGGCTTGTTGGTGTTTGTGGTAAATGCTTGCCTGACACGCTGCAGGTTGTGGGTTCGATTCCCACCCAGGATAGTTATTTGTGTACATGAATATGTCTGTTTGTCCTGAGTCTGGGTGTAATTATCTATAAAATAAAATAAAATAAAAAAGGTTTTTATTCACGTAGACTTCAAAAAAGCGCTTGTAAATAGTCAGAACATGTTTGTAGTAATATAGTTGTATACATTAGATATTATTTCTAGTAACATAGATATTTAGGTACATCTTGTATGAAAACATTTATAAAATTTATTTTATTACAGAAATGATATTTAGCTAGCTCGTATCAAGTTATTGTCAAGAGATTATGTTTAATTATCTAGTTTAAGTCTAATATTTTTACTACATATTGTCAATGGTTCTGTCTATATTAAAGGTATTATTATTATGACGGACCTTGTGTTAATAACGACGGTCGCGCTTTAATGCTACCACCGGATCCAATGCGCCCCAACTGAGAAGACCCAGCGAAACAAACTCAGTGGGTTCATCTACTACCGGTTTCAACACGACCCAGTTGAGACGGTCCGGCGAAACATACTCAAGCGGGCATGAACACGGGATTTGGTCCAATTAGAGTAATTATTTAGTAGGCAAACACAATATATGCTCGATCGGTTGTCTGAATGCTTATTAACAGGAGATTAAAGAAAGAAAAAGTTCGAAACAATAACATTATTCATTTTGAGACAGAGTCAATAATTTTAAATTAAGTATATGATAGCAATCATTTACAGATAGTTCACGTAACACAGCAGATCAGTCATGTATGTCAGTATGTATATAAGTTTCAGGTTTCAATAGTGCAAGCTCTGCTTAGTTTGGGATCAGATGGCCATGTGTGAATAATGTCCTAGGATATTATTTATTTATAAGAGTGCAAGGGGGAAGGTATCAGCTCGCCATAAAGCACATTATGTGCTTCCGATGCTATGATTGTCTTAAATAGTTCATTACAGTAGGTACTCAACAAACTGCTTCCGACCTCAGCAGCAATTTGTGGTTGTATACTGTAGTAAAATCAAGAGGTTTAGTGGGAAATTCCCCTTACGAGGTGCTACAGCATCACACATGGAGAAAGAACAATCGAGATGTCACAATGAATTTACAGTTATTCTTCCAAACTTCTTGAGGAAGGTCAGTTTGGGATTTTAGTCAGTTGGAGCCTGACATCTTTAGTTGTTCTACCCAAAGTGACGGGTATACATGGTGCATTTTCCCGGAGAGTAAAATCGTTGTGTGGTTTTATGAAACCACCCTGTAAGTAAAACTTTGTCTCTTACGGTGTAAATTAATTTATCATCGGATATTTTCGCATTATTCTTGGTTTTTCCGTCATTTGCTGTAAGGCCATAGAGTTCTATTGTTTATGATATTCTAGACCAATCACAACAAAGACAAGAGAATTTCAATTGCATTCAATGTATCTAGAGAAAGACAAGTAAAACAAGTGGAAAAATTATTTTCATGTCCTTGTTTGTGGGTTGTATTTTTATTGTAGTCATAGAGCATACATTATTTTCCTATGGTTTTTCTCCAAAGGCGAATAAATCTAGCGCTATAATAAAAAAATATTGTGTTGGCAATCAAATACCTTTAATTAACAACAGTGTTATAACTTTTGTCCTAAAATTAATTGTTAATTTTGGAATCGCACATATTGTTCTTTCTGAGATTACTGTTTCACTGGCGCACTGAAGTTCTCACATGTGGAGGGAATAGACCATATGCCACCACACTGGCATAGTGCGAGTTGCTGCTTTTACTCAAGACTTCACTATTCAACGGCTATTGAGCTATTGGACTATTAGTATATCCTTGTTTATAATCAGCTCCGGGAAGACAGGAATCTGTGTGGCACAGTCGCTGTGCCCGACTGGCAGGAGTCAGCAATCCCGAGCCCTCCCTCGGTACATGTTCCGACCATCTGAGCCATGGCGCAAAAGGGGGGCACCGGGGCAGCATATCCGCGTTCTCAGGGCTTCTCCACTGAGGTGCCAAGAGAAGTCCACGGCAGGTTAGGTTTAGTCGGTGCGAGTCCGACATACCCACCCGAAGACACTTTTTGCGAGTGGCATACGAAGGCATACCCCCTGCCTTATAAAAAAGGCTATCTCGATTTAGGAATAATCAACAAATAAACAAATATATTCTATCAAGGATTCTAGTGATATCATATCTTGAACGGAACACCTAATAGTGTAAGTGCTGACACGAATCGTTTTTCTTTCTTCATTAATCATTATTCCATACTTATGATCTCAATATATTTTTCATCTATAAAACTACATCATAAGATTCAGTTCAAAATAAATAGACCACTCTCTGTCATTGTCAAAATAATAAATATCTGCTTCTTAACTAAAGACGAAAGTAGAAAAGTATATCGGTCCTTTTCTAGCGTACGAATTATTAATATCTTTATCTCATCTCGTTATTAATGGTAACAGTAAAAGAAACGATTTGTTAAGGGGATTTTTTTTGTGTGGCAATTTATCAATGGTCATGTTTGATAATTTATTAAGTGGCTATGTTTGTTTTAGTGTTTGATTTGTCAAATGAATACAGATATGTTTTTAATTATATTATTATGTTAAAAAATGCTTGTAAATAGTCTGAACATTAATAGTATTACAAGTTACTTAGATATTTAATTCTAGGTAACAAGTATATTTTTCGATCGTGACTTATATTTTATCAAGCAGATTTTTTTTCAATTATTTAAATTTGTTTATAGTAAGTATCTATTTTTTTTCTTTTTACTGATTAATATAAAATATATATTTAATTTTAGGTACAATTCGACTTAAAACGAAAACAATTAAAATAATCTGTTACCTACTAAGTTTTGTAATCGACAACGACTGCATTTCGTAAACCACGTGTTGTTTTTCAATATTATACATAAACTCACGTCTGTTCCCCAGAGGTTTCCAGACAACGGATTTTCATTAAACTAAAATTTAATTAACTAGGTACCTACTATGGGGTAACGGCGCCGAATATCAGAATATCATCACCCCACCTCATCCCGTGCAGGGCGTAGAAGTCGACCCGAGGGAATATCTACCAGAGGACGGGCAGCAGCTTCCTTCTGAGTACTATGACCATCTTACTGCGATCGCCAACCCGTCTGCCAAGCGTGGCGATTATGGCATTTCTGCCCAAGATGATTCTAGAGAGAGGCTTGTCCTGCAGTGGACTTTTTTCAGTCATATATCATGAAACTATTATTTAAAACTTTTTACAGAGTGTAGTATAAATAGTGCACAAGTGCAGTGATCACTTACTAACAGGTGACGTGCTTGTGTCCCTTGCTATCAAATAAAAACCAGAAAAATATGATATTACTACCCGCGTTAAACTTTATAAATTATAGCCTATGTGTTATCGAGGGTGTCAGCTAACTCCAAACCAAATTTTATTAAAATCGTTCCAGCCGTTTATACGTGAAAATGTAACAAACATACACACTCACGAACTTTCGCCTTTATAATGTTAGTGTAAAAATGAAACACAAGCAAAACAAACGAAAGTCTATCTTGTCCAGGTATAGTCAGAGGTAAATAAATAAAGACCTTTAACGGCACAAATAAAGTAGCCTCGGTGGAAGTTATGTGTTTGATCCGTTTGGGGTCGCAGAGGCAACTTCCAATTTGCAAAATACACAAAAAGAACATCTTTTCATTCTTTTTGGAGCAGCAGTCCTATCGGTAGTATGGGCATAGAGAGTGTGACCATTTAATAGTAATAATAATATCCAAAGACATTATTCACACACGGCCATCTGATCCCAAAATTAGCAGAGCTTGTACTATCGAAACCAGATAACTGATATACTACATATACTAATTTTCTTTTGTAAAAACATACTTACTCGTATATAGATAAACAAACAGGACAAACAGATATGTTCTTGCACACACATATCAGTCCTGGGTGGGAATAGAACCCACGACCTCCGGCGTGAAAAGCAAGCATTTGCCAACCACGCCAACAGGCCCGTCAATTTAAACAACTAGCATCCGTTCGGATCAGCTGTTTAAGTAAATATTTGACCAGCAGAATATTGTTTCAGCTCCTATCACCCAAACATTTTTTTTTTTTTTTTATATATAGGGACAATGTCACACAGATCAACCTAGGCCCAAACTAAGCAAAGCTTGTACTATGGGTACCAGGCGACGATATACATACTTATATGGATAGATAAATACTGAAATACATAGAAAACATCCCTGACTCAGAAACAAATATTCGTGCTCATCACACAAATATTTGCACTTACCGGGATTCGAACCCAGGACCACCAGCTTCGTAGGCAGGAGCACTACCAACTAGGCTACGGTGATCGATTTTTTAACACGATAAGACCTTTTTTGTACGTTGTGGTATTTATGCAAATCCAACTAGCTCCACCCAGAGGTTTTAATCTGTCAAATTACCCCAATTGAAAGTGAACCTTATGCTTATGTGATAGCGTTGAAAATCTATAAAAGAAATTTGACAGATTGGGGTAAGTGGATGTACTGGCGGCTGTACATGTAATACATAAATTACACCCAGAACTACTAATCTGCTCATCACACAAAGATTTGTCTTATGTGGGATCGAACCCACGTACCTCTGCCTTATGTGTCACTAAGCACTAGACCAACAGCCAATATATCTATCAATTTGAGTTTTTCTATAAAATCGTCATTGTTCACTGAAAAATATCAGGTTGAATGAAGAAGCGAAGCTCTGGAAGCGAATTTGTCCCACTTTTAGTTGTATCGACTTGTTCCATCAGATTACACGCGCTGTGTATGGAAAGCGGAAAGTTTTGATCCCAGATAAAACTGCGTTTGCTTCCGATTATCGTGTTTACTAACATCATTTTAAATGTCGTGTGGGGACGGCCTCCAACAAAATGTTTCGCATGAGGTCTCTCAAGTCGAATGCTACCAGGTTCGGAGGCTTTAGCTTCTAATGTTTGAGCATAGTGTTATTAGAGGACTTTGCCCGGATTATTCCTACACGATACAATCAGAAATGTCGAAATCGGCTGTCGATCCAACGTCACTGACATTGCCAGAAGAACCGACGGCCGCTGGGACATGAAGGGTCTTGAATGGTAACCATTTACCGAAAGATGAAGCGTGGGTAGGCCTCCTACAAGATGGCTCGGTGATCGTCGGGGTCGGGGTCGTTGTGAGCCGCTAGATTTCGAGTAGCTCAAGACCGGCTATTCTGGAGCTTTTTCTTTGTCCACCGACGTTTTTCAACTGATATGATGATTCAGCAATATGGTTATTTCCCAGTCAATGTGTTCTTTATTGAAGACACTTTTTTTATTAGGCAGGGGGATGGCTTCCGCATGCCACCCGCAAAAAGTGTCTGCGCGTGGGTGAGTCAGACTCGCACCGACTAAACCTAACCTGCCGTGAACTTCTCTTGGCGCCTGATGGGAGGAGTTCCGGGAACACGGGTATGCTGCTGTGGTGCTCCCCTTTTGTGTGATGTCCCAGATGTTCGGGATACGTACACTGGGAGAGCTCTGAGTTGCCCAAACCTATTGCTGACTCCCCATTGAAGACACTCATTCAACTGCACGTGTGGCGCAGCGGCTCAGACCGTCGCCTTGCCGCTTCGTGTCGCGGGTTCGAGTCCCGCGCCAGACAACTATTTGTGTGACCCATAACTAGTTGTTTTGAGTCTGGACATAATTTGTGTCCGTCTATTATGTTTGCAAAGTACCCCGCGACACAGGGATTAACTTCACAAGTATGGGCGTTGTCTTTAAAAAAAATGTGTGATGCTGACTAATAAACTGGTCTTAAGCAGATGCTTAGAGTGCATTAAAATTGTCTGTTTGAGCCGAGATGGAATCAAAAGGACATTAGTCTTATCTTTTTAATAAAACTTGTAATTACAAAGGTTAAACGGAAAGGGCGGCCATATCTTGGAGGGCGGGTACAATACCAAGTGTCGTAAAACCTAAAGAAAGTCACCATTCATGGTAAACGGAAGAGAAAAGTAGGTTAAAATGAAGATGTACAGACGAAAGAAGCGACAGTAAAAGGATATCATTTAAACTTTTTCGTTCCGACTGGTAGGAAATACTTGTTAAATTGGGTAAATTACATGATTTTAAAGTCACGTGAGGTATAATAAATTGTCTTATATGAATAATTTTGTCTTAAGACAGGGGTGTTCTTTTATAAAATAGTTAAATAATAAATAAAAAAGGTTTTTATTCGCGTTTGACTTTAGAAAAGTACTTTTAAGTAGTCAGAATATGTTTGTAGTAATATAGTTAAGTATACATCAGTATTTCTAGATACAAATAGATATTAAGGTACACGGATTGTATGAAAACATTTATTAAATTTATTTAATAATAGTATGATCCCGGGATTTGGTCCACTTAAAGCAATTATTTCGTAGGAAAATAAAATATCTGCTCGGTCTGAATGTGTATTATTTTAGATTATATTTAGGAACAGAAACAAAAAACATCAAGACCACAATATTCATTATATCAGCCAAAGTACGTCCACTGCTGTGTAAAAGCCTCCCCAAAGAATAGGGGGATATGCCATAATCTCCACGCTTGGCAGACGAGTTAGAGATCGCAGTTTTATGGTCATAGATCTCAGAAATACGCTGTTGCCCGTTCTCTGGTAGGTATTCCTCTTGCCTCGTTGGTCTAGCGGTAGCGTGTTCACCCGCAGATAACGAGTTCCTGGGTTCAAATCCCGGGTCGTGCCAAAAGTGATTTCGGCACTTTTCTCTAAAAAGAAAAATTTCTCAGCATCATCCCGAAATCTGGGAGTTGGCGGTATTATACACCCGTACCTCGGAGAGCACGTAAAACCGTCGGTCCTGTGCCTGACCTCTCTCACGTCGTGTAGCTAGTGCTGCTGTGTTGGCGCACACACTTGAGCACTATAATATGTCCCGCGCAAATGGTTAATCTCTGTTGAGACTGGCCGCCGTGGCCGAAATTCGGTTAGGAGGACATTATTATTATTATTATAACTCCCTCGGTCGATTTCTACGCCCCCCACGGGATGAGATGACGTGGTTATATTTCTATGCCATCACCATACATTATTCATTTTGAATTTTGTTTTATAGTATTGTATAGCTTAGTATTGTGTTTGTTAACTTTCTTACTCTTTGATAATTGTATCCGTGCACCTACCTTGCTATCTCTGCACCACCCTAAGGTTGACTGGCAGCAAATGCCTTGGGCATAAAGTCCACCTTTGTAAAGAAAGAAAATACCATTTATTCATTACCATGACGGACATAACAACGAAATTATACAATAACAGAAAAACAAACAATGAAAATCTTATACTTAATATTCCGTAGTCCGTTCTAGGTGAAAAGGCATCTATCTCAGCATTGGCCGAAGCAATATTGCGACAGCGCTGTTATTCTGATAGCGCCCGACTGTGGGGTCCACGGATAGTTAACCCCCATTATATACTATAATAAAATAAAATAACAGATATTTGATAAACTAAATACATTAATGATACAAATAAAAAGAATTTAATATAGTGAAGAAGATAGAAATATGTAGTACCTAAGTATGTCGGAAAAAATAATAACATTAATACACAAAATAATAATATAAATGAGATTCATACAATTTCAATTAGATAAAAAATTTAAATAGGTACTAGATTATCATCAAATACATTTCATACACTAACATTATGTGATTCTGACTGCTTTAGCGGAGACGTGGGCAAAAAAAATTGTAAAACTTTTATTATGCAAATTTACGGCATATCTAGTTCCTCACTGTGGACTCTGGCATAGTCAGAAACTACTTGATGTGCATAAAGTTATAAATAAATATATAGGAATAATTTGTCTTATAGAAAGAGTTTTCTTCATTAAAATAGTTAATTTTACATCTTGAAACGGTTGATCAAGATTGAAAAAATAAGGAGGAAAGTAGTGTCAACTAGCAAAGGCCTTAACACTTCCAGTTCTCGTTACTCGACACTTTGCGACAGCGGAGCATATTTCAGCCAAGTTCACGATTTTAGCGCCGCATCGTAAATAAACAGTAAGAAAGTTATACATGCAGTGTGCATCAAGTTAGTGGTTGTACTAAATCTGCGAGATTTCAGACATAACTAACACATCAATTTTGAAAATAGTACCCATGACTGCCAGCGGAGCGCCTGCGGGTATCAAACTCGGGACTCGTAATAGTTGTGCTGTGCGCAGCACAACTATTTTTGTAACCTATTAACAGTTCTTCTGAGTCTGGATGTACTTTGACTAGACGTGTTGCCTAGCGGTTTAGACAGTCGCCTTGCCACTTCGTTTCTCGAGTTCCATTCCCGCATAGAACAACTATTTTTGTGACCCATAAGGAGTTGTGCTTAGTATGGGTGTACTTTGAATCAGTTTTCCGTCTATTCCGTCCGTCCGTGCTAGTAATTATATATTTACAAAGTACCTCCCTAATCCGGGAGTTGCCTTTATAAAAATTATAATTATAAAATAAAAACTTTGTGTCCGTCAATTATATGTTTAGAAAGTATCCCGAGACACCATCCACTGCTAGATAAAGCCTTGAGGCTTTTGTCTAGCAGTGGACCCATTCGGCTGCACTAAGGGGCATAAGCTATAATAACCACGGTCAGTGATCGCAGTATGATGGTCATAGTCCACAGAGAGACGCTGCTACACGTTCTCTGGCAATTATTCCCTCCGTACGACTATAAAACCCAAACGGGGCAGTGACCGATGACAGTTACAAAATAGTATTTATAGTATGAATGATACTATTAAACCTACTAACTACTACTTTTCCTACTGAAATAATGAAACCTACACATGATCCTTGACAATAACTTAATTTAAGTTAGTTAAATATCGTTACTGTTATAAAATAAATCTTATTGTAAATTATTTCCTACAATCCGTATACCTAAATATCTATATGTACCTAGAAATAATTATAAATTAATTATATATTACTACGAATATGTTCTGACTATTTACAAACGCTTTTTTAAAGTCTACGTGAATATAAAAAAAAATAAAAAAAAATGTTTGCAGGTTTATATATGGTACAATATGCAAGATAAGAGACAGCAAAATATTTCTACGTTTCTACTTCAAATAAAACGTATTTGATCTAACAACGAGGAAATATATATTAATTTGACATCTTTTTATTGATGAATATTCTTCTATACATAATGTAAGTAGGTACACGAAAATATTACGGATTGAATTGAGAACCATCTTCTTTTATGAAGTTGGTTATTAATAACCTGTAATACCCGACATCTTTCCGGTCGTATCGCTATAGCTGACCGATCGGATCATGAGAGTGATGGAAAAGAAAGTGCCCCTGTGTTTGCGCTTGTTTTCTATAATTCGTCACGGGCAGATGGCTAGCATCCATTGAGACTGGCCGCTGTGACTGAAATTCGGCTAGGAGAACTTTATGAATTAAGGTACCATCAATCATCACCGGAGCAGCATACCCGCGTTCCCGGAGTTCCTCCCATCAGGGCCAAGGGAAGTCCACGGCAGGTTAGGTTAAGTCTGTGCGAGTCCGACATACCCACCCACAGACACTTTTTACGGGAGGTATGCGTAGAAATCCCCCTGCCTTATCAAAAAAGAGACTCTATCAATCATAAAAACTGCCAAGTGCGAGTTGGAGACACCCACACAAAGAGCCCTACCGTCAAAAGATTAATATTACGTTATATTTTTTATATTTTTTGTTATAGTAGTAGAAATACATACCATCTAAAAATTTCAATTCTTTACCCACTACGGCTTCTAAAAAAGAGCCCGCTGACAGACAGATGTATAGATGGATGGACATCAAAATCGTTATAGATTCCTGTTGGTACCTTTTCGGTACGGAATCCTGAAAACCACACACGCCGACTAACTAACAATTTATTACTCCCATCCCTACATCACCAACACAAAGCATATAAGAGAAAAAACTGAGCAGAAGGAAAGTCTCATATAATATATTTTTGAAGTTACACTTCTTTTGGCGCGATGGAGAAAAATGATGAGAGTGAATTTTTAGGATGCGCGCGCACACCGATCCAAAAAATTTAACAGCATGAAGTTAGTTCTAGGTGGTATGAGAGTGAATTAATAACAGCATGACGTTAGTTCTAGGTGGTATGAAAATTGATAACTATGTTCAAGTTGTATATTAAGAAGTATAACTTCTAACGCGTGTACATAAGCACACACAAGTTTTTTTTTTAATTTAAGGTTTTTCAACGTTATCACATTATATCCTGGCCTGCCCAAAAAAGGCTTGGTCTTTGGACTTTGGCTTGTTTTCCATAGAATTGTACAGACTGTGTCTAGTTTGAGATCAGATGGCAGAGGGTTAGCTGTTCCAAGATATTTATTTATTTACCTAATCACGGTTGAAGATTGTACCTACGAACAGCATTAAAATAATAAAAAAATAAAAAAGGCTTTTATTCACGTAGACCTTAAAAAAGCGCTTGTAAATAGTCAGAACATGTTTGTATTAATACCAAATGCTGCAGTGTATTCTGTAGGGTGAATGTGCTTTCCCAGTCTCTAGCTGCTCATAGAGCGAGACAACGTTATGCTCTATCTCTCAACGCACGTCCCGTACCTATATCGAATAAGTTACTATTATACCGCATCCATGTGTGTGTAATGAATACGAGAGTTCATTCGAAACTTTCCTTCTGCAGGTTATTTATTTACGTAAACGATAAATCATTTTCACCATTAAGGGTGCCTATGAGCCCACAAAACCAATCGTATTAGTTAATATGATATATGTAGTAACAAACGATACTTGGTTATTTTGATCGGTTCTGATGTGTCATGGTGAAGGGAAGGGTTGGGACTGGGGGTTGATACTTCCGAGAAATACAAGTTTGTGGGGAATTATAATATACAATAATAACATTTGTTACACAACTTGTATGCACGTGTGGCACAGCGGCTAAGACAGTCGCCTCGCCGCTTCGTGTCGCGGGTTCGAGTCTGAGGACAACTATTTGTGTGTCCCATAATAATTGTTCTGAGTCTGGATGTAATTTGTGTCCGTCCATTATATTTTTGTAAAGTACTCCGCGACACAGAGATTCTCGAGAACAATGTTTCTCATATCACTTGAAGCACCATTATAAAGCTGTTATTAGAAACGTGTCCCATGTTTCGGTTTTGATTTTGTATGGCGTGATTTGTCCATGGGTCTAGAATTATACTGCAAATTTGAAGTAGGTTATATATTTTTAAAATAATAATTATTAAAACTGTCCTTTTAAAAGACAATATTAATTAAAATATCCAAGTAGTGAAGAGTTTTATACATTAAACTTCCCTATAAAGTCAACGAGATTAATTTATAGAAAGTTACCTTCGGCCGTAAACATACAATGATCAACAAAATTACATTGTAAAGTACCTATTGTAGGTACACATAAAAGTTGCGCGGCTCTTTACGATTCGTTTCAAGTTGTAAAATATTACTTTGTTGTCTACTTTCATACTGAGGAAATAACTTTTAAATTATTTCACGAATACAATGTGAATGATACCTTTTAGATTATAGCTCTTGATATCACATTATTTTTTGGAACGAAGTTCCTTATCGCGCGTTGTGAAAGGGGGCTAGACGGAAAAAATCTTACGAAAAGTTGTCACGACACTTTTTGGAGCTGTGCGGCGTGCGCATGTTTCTCTGTCTGTCTGTCTCTCTCTCTCTCTCTCTCTCTCTCTCTCTCTCTCTCTCTCTCTCATAGAAAGCAAGCCAGATATTTTCATTTCTATTTTGCATTGAACAGTGTGGTGTCACGACGATTATTTTTGTTGAGTGTATACAGGTTTTTTGTACATAATAAATAATAAGAAAAAACTTCGTTCTATCCGGGTGTCCCTTGACACCTCTCAAGTTTTTTTAATAAGTAATTTCAATTGGGTAAGGCCTTTGTCCAGCAGTGGACGTCTTTCGGCTGATATGATGATGATGTCAGTCATTCTACACGTGCAGCCTTTGCACCTGTTATAAGCAGAGGACATACAGTGATCTGGATCTGGTTCATGATACTGTTGGGGTTATCGTGGCACTGTAGTGCATCCGGTATGCTTGCGGAGGCGCACTCTGATGATTTCTACGCCATAATAAGAAAGAAGACCGCATCAATGGTAGGCTGACTGCGCACCACCACTTAGTCTTCTGAGCGTCCCCTCAGATAGGTGGGACGCCCCTCTGCTGCGTCCCTGGGTAAGGATCCACACCAGTTGTAAAGTAGGCAGCTTTATTAATAACACTATTTCCTAAGTTATCTTGTTTCTATTAACAAAGAATTGGAATTTGAATTTGATGATGTTTAAAAATTTATAAAGGTCGTTTCGCAAAGTTACAAAAGATACTTGAAATTAGTGACACGGAAAGTTGAGGACGATAAAATGCTTTTGACCATTTTTAGGGTTAGTAGCCAAATGGCAAAAACGGAACCCTTATAGATCCGTCATGTCTGTCTGTCTGTCTGACTGAAACTCAAAATTTTTTTTTCATCGTACCCATACATGTGCGGTGTCTATGGATAGGTCTTCAAAAATGATATTGACGTTTCTAATATCATTTTTTTCTAAACTGAATAGTTTGCGCGAGAGACACTTCCAAAGGGGTAAAATTAGTGTCCCCCCCCCCCCTCTAACTTTTAAAATACGAGAATGATAAAATTTTAAAAAATATATGATGTACATTACCATAGAAACTAACAACGAAAATTGGTTTGAACGAGATCTAGCTAGTAGTTTTTTTTAATACGTCATAAACCGCATTTTGCTTTCATTTAATCAGCTGAAATACTTGCTGCTACGGAACCCTTCATGTGCGAGTCCGACTCGCACTTGGCCGGTTTTTTTATATTTTAACTGACTGTATTTTCGGCCATGAATTTAAAACTACTAGACTGAAGACTGTACACTAGACAGGCAGAACTGTTTTCGTGGCATCAGAAGCTGTTCCTGGAACCCTCGACATGTTATTTTATGTATCTATCCGAAATCAACTTCTGTGATATTCGGTATTTCAGACAACGAGAGATGTTATCCAAAGGTTATATTTATTCCTTTTGGATATGTGGCCCTGAATAAATGTGAATGCTATCTTTTTGCAGATACTGATATACTGAAATGTCACAAACCTCGGTAATGTATGATAGGTCGTAAACCTAAGTCTGCCGTAAATCTAGCGTCGGAACATTTTACTGCCTAGTTTTTTGTTATTTTTGCTATCGATTCTTCTTCTTTTAAGGTCTAACTGACATTGGCTTTTTGCCTTTTTTATTGGAGTTACCTTCGAAAGTTAATTAACTTCTATCTGACCTCAACAAAAATATTTTTTTTCCTTGAATGAATCAAGACATCTTATATTACATACTTATCAGCTGGTGGTCCTGGGTTCGAATCCCGGTAAGTGCAAACATTTGTGTGATGAGCACGAATATTTGTTTCTGAGTCATGGATCTTGTCAATGTATATAAGTATTTATCTATCTATATAAGTATGTATATCGTCGCCTGGTACCCATAGTACAAGCTTTGCTTAGTTTGGGGCAAGGATGATCTGTGTGACAATGTCCCTAGATATTATTATTATTATCGTCACAGCGCCCACTCGCACAATGAGGATCCCGACTGGGGATATACAGACGCCAGCACATCCAGCTACCCCAATCTGTCAAATTTCTTTTATAGATTTTCAACGTTATCACAAAAGTATAAAATTCACTTTCAATTGGGAAAATTTGACAGATCTTGGTGTGCTGGCGTCGGTATCCGCATATTACATACATAACCTCACACCTGTTTCCCAGAGGGGTAGACAGAGACAACGGAGTTCCATTTGTCACAATCTTTGAACATCTCTTTTGCTTCGTTTACTGTCATTATATTCTTCATACATGCTCGCCGGTTTAGGGTACTTCTGACCTGGCTTTTATTTAATAATAATTGTAATAACTTAATGTTATGTTTCTGCATACGAATCAGCTCGCCAGAGTTCATCAGGGTTGAGTGAAGGATCAGAAACACATGTTTGCTGAATTTTTCAACGCACTTGCTTGGGTGGCGGTGTTCACTTACCATGAGCCATGGCATTACCGCCACCTATGGATACTCGAGGAACCGTAAGTGGAATACCGGCCGTGGGTCACAAATTGCTCGTTTGCCTCATCATCATCATGATCATCATATCAGCCGAAAGATGTCCACTGCTGGACAAAGGCCTCCCCCAAAGATTTCCACAATTGCCGGTTTTGCGCTATTCGGATCCATTAGTTTCCAGCGACCCGCACAAGATCATCGGTCCATCTTGTAGGGGGCCTGCCCACGCTGCGTCTTCCAGTTCGTGGTCGCCACTCGAGAACCTTTCTGCCCCAACGGCCGTCGTTCTACGAGATATGTGCCCCGCCCACTGCCACTTCAGTTTTTCAATTCTTCGGACCATGTCGGTGACTTTGGTTCGCCTGTGGATTTCGACATTACTGATTCGATCCCGGAAGGAAACTTCGAGCATAGCCCTCTCCATTGCTCTTTGGGTGACCTTGAGCCTTCTAATAAGGCCCATAGTGAGCGACCACATCTCTGTTCCGTAAGTCATCACTGGCAACACACACTGGTGGAAGACTTTCGACTTGAGACACAGAGGCTCGTATGCCTACCTCATATAAAAAAAAATCTGATGGCTGAGTGTTTATTGCCCCATGATACTTAAAGATATTTATTCCTATGAAGGAATTTTCATATTTGCCGTACAGATATTAAAACATTTTATAATTAATTTTTGTTCTTGTTACTCCACAATTAATTTTCACATCTCTTTGACATTTTTCGGTAAGCTAGATTGCACGTGTGGCGCAGCGGCAAGTCGCCTCGCGGGTTCGAGTCCCGCGCTGGACAACTATTTGTGTGACTCATAAATAGTTGTTCTGAGTCTGGATGTAACTTGTGTCCGTCTATCATATGTTTGTGAAGTACCCCGTGACACAGGGATACATTTTAAATAAGAAAAAAAAAATGTTTTTTCAAAACATTTTTGTTTTTCCTTTGGCTGTAAAGTCTAAGCCTTGAAATACCTCAAAAACCTTTAACTAAAATGAAAATTGAATACCAAGTTGTTGCATAAGACCGCGGGCTCATAATTCTACAAGTTTTTCGCAAAATCTCGCCACTTGTATCCTAACTTAGAAATGTCACTTAAACCGGTTCGCACTGGTTGCAACCTACAAAGGGTTGCCACTTACAAAAATTCTAATTTGTTGATTTAATATTTAAGTTACAGATTTTAAGTACCGTTGAGTTTTAACTTGAAATATGGGCACATTTTCGTAACTCTTACTTGTTCTTTAAGTAGAGTTGAAAAAGTTTAACAATTTTCCACAGAACTTCACTTTTGTAAACAAAATTGAATTACTTAGCAGTTTTGAAACAATACATTTCAATATTATTTATTTCTTGCTTTTTTAATCTTTAAATGTATTGTTCTGTCTGAGGTACGAGAACAGGATCATTCACAAGTTAAGAGTTTTTTTAACCTAGTCAATAGTTTAAGGAGGATGAAAAGGTATATTTTTCTAGCCTCTTCTTACACGTATTAATATAATAGGTCATAAGTAAGTAAGTAAGTCATAAGTAATTTATTTCATAACAATATACATTGTGTTGAAAATTGCTACACTAATCAAATTGAAATATTCCATAACAAAAATTAGACATAACATTAATAAAATCACACAATAATAAATTATCACAGAATATAAAAAATCATATTACAACGATAAAATACAAAGACACAAAGACAATAAATCTAATAAGGTAATTCATACATAACTTAAATACATCATAATTATGTCCACTATTTGTCATTTATAAATTCATTAACGCTATAATAGCCTTTCCTCAATAATAACGACTTTAATTTGTTTTTAAATAAATTAGTACTGTATATGCTTTTAAGTTCCACGGGTAATTTATTATACAGAAAAACTGATTGGACTCTAGAACTATGTTTAACTACATTAAGTTTCGGTAGAATCGTTGAAGGTATATCTTTTCTTCGAGTGCTTTCCCTAATCTGTCTTTCTTCATTGGTTTCAAATTTATGCAGATTTTTAACAAAATTGACTAACAGAACCAGAATATAAAGACAGGGAACCGTCAAGATCTTTAAAGTCACGAAGTGCTCCCTACACGATTCAGTTTGCTTCAGGCGGTGCATTGTTCTGATAGTTCTTTTCTGTATTACAAATGTCCTGTGAACATTATATTGGTAGCTATTTCCCCAAAGTAAAATGCTGTACCTCAGCTTAGATTCTACCAAGGCAAAGTACACCATCCTTAATTGTTCCAGACTGAGCTCTTCTCTTAGGCTTCTAATCGCATAACATGCAGAACTAATAGAGTTGGTTATGGCCATTGTTTCCTCTTTCCAATTTAAATATGCGCTAATGTTAACTCCCAAAAATTTTACGTTATCAGTCTGTATTTTAATAACTACGAGTATACTTTTGCTACTATATATGACAAACGTTACTAGCTATATTAGGCTTAAAGCGTCTAATATTGTAAGTAACGGATTTTAATCTGAACGTTGTATTTTTAAATATTTTTTTTATGAGAAATACAAATTTAATCATAATATCATTGTCGATAAGATTAAACAAAATGCCCTTTATTATATAACAGAATACAAAGTGTCATGTTGCATATAATATACTTCTCGCAGATGGCTCTTAGCTGTGTGGTGACGGCGGCAAATATCAGAATATCATCAGCCCATCGGGGGGGGGGGGGGGGGGGCGTAAAAGCCTACCCAAGGGTATGTCTATAGTACAGGCTTAAAGTGAGAAGGGAGGTCGCTGACAGCGTTTACATATTTAAAGTAATGCGCGGCAAAATCTATAATCCGAACGTGTTAGACTCATGCTCAAGCGACGCGGCCCGGATGAGTTCGTGGGGAGACACATTTACCAAGTGTAATAAAAAATATATGTGGGTAGAAGATGATAGTATCCAGCGCTCGGCGGCGCGCTGCCGCGGCACGCTCTCTACGCGCGCTCGCCTTCGCGCGCTAAATGATCGCATTTCTAACCTAACCTAACTCAAATTATTTCATCAAAGTACAAAAAAAGATATGACTTTTAATAATAGTGTAAAATATGGTTATGTTGAGAAAATATAGGAAAACAAATAAAAGTATAAAAGATGTTTATTGCTACTGCCATTATGAAGTTGTACGCTTCGGAATTATGAACATTAGATACAGAGTAGTTAGGAATTGTGATTGTTAGGATGAAAAATGTTAGGAAAACATTTTCGGATTTCCAACTATCGGAGTTGAAAATTTAGGTGAACTTTGGCGCACCCAAGAATAGGGTTAGCTTAATCTACGGCATGGATTTTGTTGATCCTGGATTACATTTCCATATTTTACTTCAATGTGGTTTTGGTTTTTTTTACTCTGTCAAAGTCTAAAAGTCAGTAGCTAGTAGCCTGAAAGCTCAGAGATAATGTTAAGGCGAAGGAAGGGGGGATGCCTACGCATGTCACCCGCATAAAGTGTTTGTGGGTGGGTATGTCGGACTCGCAACGACTATCTAACCTGCGGGTATGCTCCTCCGGTGCACCCCTTTTTGGCCATGACCCAAAAGGTCGGGACACGTACTCTGGGAAGGTTTTGGATTGCCCTCCCTATTTTACGACACCTGCCAGTTCGACAAAGTGTCTCCCCAAGAAAAAGAGGTCACTGTCTTCCCGGAGCTGCTGGCTAACCCGTCCTATCTGAAATTTAATTTAAAGAATAGATAATGTTTTTGTGTTTGCACACACTTAACCATCTGGGCTAGACAAGTGAATGCAAACACAAAATACTACTAATCTCCAATGAGACTAACTTCCTTGTAGAACCAATGGAACATTATCTAAACATATAATAAAATCGTAGGAAATTCAAAACTGTACATTGAATATTTAAAAAAAAGTATATGTGGGGCGTGATCTACAATCGATATCGAAGCCAAAAATATAGATTTTTTGAATTTTTGTCTATTTACCTGTTTGTCTGTATGTATGTCCGAGCTAAACTCAAAAAGTACTGCATGGATTTACTTCAAATTTTGCATAAATATTACTAAGAGGTCGGGTCAACATATAGGCTACATATTATCACGCTATCCCCGAAGGGGGAGGAGCTGTGATAATTTATAAAATTTAACGCGGGTATAACCGCGGGGCACAGCTAGTTATGAATAAATGGATGGTTTTTGACGGTAAAGTTATGTACTTAATATTGTTTTTCGTAGAACTGTCAACCCTACATAGAAAACTTATTAAAAGAGGGGGTTCCGTGGACAAAGTTTGTCGCTTACAAATCTTATATTTTATACTTTCTTCCTGTCTGGTAAGAGAAATACTTTAAATGCTACCATGAGTTATAACTCCTACGATTCTTGGATTCTTATAAACCACTTGGTACTATGGTAGGTACCTTATAATGTCCTCCTACCCGAAATCTGGCCACGGCGGCCAGTCTTAAAGGAGACTAGCCATCTGCGCGGGACATTTTATAGTGCTCAAATGCGTGCGCAAACACAGGAGCACTTTCTATTCCATCACTCTCATGATCCGATGGGATGACTAGCGACACGACCGGAGAGAGGTCAGGTATAGAACCGACGTCTTTACGTGCTCTCCGAGACACGGGGGTATAATATCGCCAACTCCCAGACTTCGGTTAAGGTTATTTATTTTCCAGAAAAATCCCAAAATCACTGTCGGCTCGACCCGGGATTTGAACCCAGGACCTTATTATCTGCACTTGAACCCGCTACCACTAGACCAACGGGGCACCTTATAAAGTACTAGCCGTGCCCCGCGGTTTTACCCACGTTAAACTTAATAAATTATCACAGCTCCTCCCCGTGATAGCGTGATAATATATATACCCTATATGTTGACCCGACCTCTTAGTAATATTCATGCAAAATTTGAAGTAAATCCATGCAGTACTTTTTGAGTTTAGCCCGGACATACATACAGACAAACAGATAAACAGACAAACATTCTAAAAACTAGATTTTTGGCTTCGATATCGATTGAACATCACGCCCCAAGTAACCTTTTTAAAAATACTCAATGTACAGTTTTGACTTTCCTACTATTTTATTATATGTATAGATACCTAAATAGCTAAGGCAAAGATATAAATTCAGTCTACAAAATGTGATAAAATTTATGTCTCCGCTAACCCACTTATCACTTAACCGCGACAAAATAAGGGTGGCATCACGACTACCATATTTAACGAAGAAGGTGTCTGCTTGATTTACTGCACACCCTTCAAGTATTATTCGCGTAATTGCTCAAGCGAACTAATGTTTTGAGTCAATAGAACGCAGGTAGAGAAATATTTTTACTTAAGCATTTTAAACTGTGGTAAAAATGTGAGGTGTTACAATTATAAAAGCCTTTGTAGTATCTAAATTAGTGTTAAAAATCTAATTTCTATTTTATTGGAGGGCACAAGTAGCCTTGCGGGGTGTCAGTATTAATGACTGTACAATAGGAGCAGCTGCCTCAACTATGGTTTTGATGCTACTATTAGTCAAAAATCTACCAACTCTGCCCCTATTGGTTTCACCCGCATAGCAATAAATGTTATCAATAGACAGCATATCATCATGAATTTGTATCAAAAACAGCGTTGGGGACAGCATGGAGCCTTGCGGGATGCCAGCATTAATGACCGTACTATTGGAACAGCTGCCCTCAACTACGGCTTTTATGCTACTATTGGTCAAAAGCTACCAACCCTAGCCCCAGTGGTTTAACCGCTTAGAAATAAATGTTACCTATAGACAACATGTTATCATTAATATGTAGCAAAAACAGCATTGGAGACAGCATAAAACCTTGCGAGAGACCAGGATGAATTGTCATGCTATCGGAGCAGCTGCTTTCAACTACAAACCTACCAACCCTGGCCCCCGTGGTTTCACCGTAGCTATAAATGTTCATTAATATGTAGCAAAAACAGCATTGGAGACAGTATGGAGCCTTGCGAGATGCCAGTATTCATTATCATGCTATCAGAACACCTACCTCAACTACGGCTTTTATGCTTTTGTTGGTCAAAAACCCAGTAACCCTGCAACTGGCTAAAAGCTCATCACAGGCACTGGTTGTTATATTATTATACTTACGATCCCTCACTGATGAACGTAAGCGGTCCAAGAGTTGAATTCTACCAGCCAGGGTGCTGGCTTTTGTTGACTTTTATAAAACTATTCCTTTCTCTATTACGGGCATCGTATGAAACAGTTCGCATTACTGTATTGTGTCTGTATATAATAATACTGAAGTATTTATAGTTTCTAACACTCAACACAGTTTCCTCTCCCCATATCCGTATTTCCATAAGCTTCAGAGCACATCAACTCTATTATTAAATTGCAGTCTTATTGCTGTCATGTTAAAGTACAAATTAGATTATGTGGTTGTGTAATAGGTTTCCGCGTAATGTGAGTAGGTAGTAATAATTCTTCAATTAACTGAGCTAGGGTGTTATAGGGTGTGGTTCAAGGCTTAAGCTGACAGAATATTTCGTTACACATTGTGTTTTATACTCAAATATGATAATAAATATCTTAGGACAACTAACACATACAAAGAGCAATGGGCTATGCTTGGAGTTTCCCTGCGAGATCGAATCAGAAATGTTGAGATCCGCGGGCGAACCAAAGTAACCGACATAGCCGTAAGAATTGCCAAGCTGAAGTGGCAGTGGGCAGAGCACATAGCTCGTAAAGCCGACGGCCGCTGGGGCAGAAAGTTTCTCGAGTGGCGACCATGAACCGGAAGACGCAGCGTGGGCAGGCCCCCTACAAGATGGACCGATGATCTTGTGCGGGTCGCTGGAAACTGCTGGATGCGGATAGCGCAAACTAGCCATTGTGGAGATCTTTGGGGAGGCCTTTTTCCAGCAGTGGACGTCTTTAGGCTGATATGATGATGATGATGAATTAACACACTACCATTAATTGATCCCAAACCAGGCATAGTATGGCAATCAGACAAGTCATAATCAACATCGGGCTGATATCGTCTACTGCTGGACATAGGCATCCCCCAAAAGTTTCTATAATGCTGCCATTTTGAGAGATTTGCCGTAGTCAGCGCGATTGGCATGCGAGTTGACGATCGCAGTGAGGTGGTAGCTCCAAACGTAATAGGAGCATTCCTTAAAAACGAATCCACAATTAAACACAACCAAAAGTGGACCAAAATCAAGGAACTAAAACACTCCAAACAACTCATGAAAGGAGTAGACAAGAGCTGGTCCAAAAAGCTTTGGAAATACAGAAGAAACCAGCTACGACTAATAGTAGCATATCCACGGGCCACTACGGCACCAACTACCACCTACACAAACTGGGACTGTCGAATAGCCAGGTCTGCAGGACCTGTGGGGAAGAAAATGAAACAATGCTGCATATAATATGCAAATTCTATGCATTGGCAAGACACATAATGGCAATCCTGGGGCTGGCATATCCAGAACCAGGTGACTACAAAGGTCTACCTCTAAGAAGCGTACTGGATTATGTGCAGACTTCATTCAGGGCTCTAGGGATAGAATAAAACCAGTGGGGGATAGTACAAAAGATCCTGAAGGGTCGAAGTGCTGTACACAAGTACACCCCAAAAGAAGATAAGAAGAAGATAGGTGGTAGCTAGTACACAGGTGACGAATTTACGAACTATTATCATACTTACATATTTTTAAATACATACAATTACATATTATAGAAAAATTACACCCAAACCCAGAACAAATAATCGTGCTCATTAGACAAAGCTTTGTTCTGTATGAGGACTGCCCTACGATATCTGGCGTTGCAGTCAAGATCACTCAGCACTAGACCAACACGCCAACTTTTAAATATTTTTACCCACATTTCCACCCAGTTCTATTTTTATATAGCGTGGTTCTATGAGAAATATTTAAAAATAAGCTAGTTTTTGATATTGTTCCCAGAACTTTTCTACACGTCCAATCACAATTGCTATGTAAAAGGTTAAATGAGGATCCTATAAAAAAAATAACAAAAACAAACGAATTTCTTAAAAATATCCTAAAATAAATGATTACTAACATGTGATTACTACAATATGCTACATAATATTAGATATACAGCAATTACGTAAATGATAAATCTCTAACAAAGTACGACTTGTTCTCTTATGGCCAGTGGTTACCCTAGTGTCGGAGTGGTTCAAGCCGCCCAGTAGGCCTCTGACCTGGCTTAACGACTGTTGCCTAATGGCTTCAACACGATCCGTCAGCTTAACGTGCCCTCCGAAGCACGGAGACGCTTAGTAATTAAACCAAGTGGTTTCATTTTTGAAAGTCTACGTGTCTCCGTCTAGCGGTCACCCATCTATGGATTGACCGTAAGCCTAGTTACTTAACCTCCCCAATCACTTACAGACCGGTGAGAGCATCTGGCCGTGAGTTTAAAGTAATAATCCTTCTTATAAGTCCATATACAAGCACTTTCATTCTCTAGGAAACACGATTACTTTACAAACTTTCTCTAAATTTAGTTAATTTACTAAAACTTGGGTCTAAAACTACAAAGTCGGTTTATCTTAAACAGTGGGATTATAACAAAATATTGTTTTAGTTTACAAGTTAATGTTAGTCATTAATTGCGTAGAACTTAAAGGATTAGGAATAAAGGCCTGGGTATCACCACAGTGTCAATATATTACTCAGTAAGGAAACAACGAACAGCCTTTCTAATACAACTTAATCGGCGGTAACAAATTCCATTATGTGTCGGTTTCTTGTGTAACGGTTTATATGCGATACACAAGTACTACAAGTTCTGATTGCCCCAGAAGCCAGGCGATTTAGTTGTAAGACCTGTATCTATACACAAAAAAATTAAAGATATTTTAATACTACTTAGTCAGTTAGTAGTAAGTAACTTATAAATTATTTGTTTCCGTTTAATTTCCTTCCCCGTTTGTTTTGTCATTACCAACTATAAGAAGGTTTACAACATTTTATTTGGCTGAACTCTATAAGAATTTTTCACCGTCATGTTATATACATACTTACATAGACTCACGCCTGTTTCCCAGAGGGGTAGGCATAGACAACGGATTTCCATTTGTCACAATCTTTGCACACCTGTTTTGCCTCGATTACTGTCATTATATTCTTCATACATGTTCACCGGTTTAGTGTAGTTCTGACCTGCCCTTTCTTGAGTGTTATATTATACATAGAATAAGCTGTAATTTACCTTTTCCTAAGAATATTTTATGTTAAATGTTAAAGAAAACTAATACTTTTCCTCAACGGCAATAGAAAGTATTTATCAAGAACTTTCTTCTTTTCTTTTGTTAATATGTTATCATCATTTAGTAAAGATACTTAAGTGCCGGGATAGTGTAATTATGTTAGTTTTAAGACACTGTGTATTTCTGTATAACTAATATTCTGTGGTATTCCTGTAATTTAGGCATGTATATCAAATTTAATACCGTGTAAATAGTTACCTAGCTTAATGAGAAAGCAATTTTCAAACTTATGTCTATTAATAAATTAACAAAGTTTGTAAGACTATCCTCTCAGCTTAACGGACATGTAATATGTGAGTATGAAGGAAACGTGTATTTAATATCGTATATAAATAACATAGTCTATTACTGTCCTCCTGGCTGCAGTCCACTACGGTGGCCTATTGTTGGTAGACTTTATTATTATACTTTATTCCTTATTTTAACCCTGATCTTGGGGACAATGATAACGGATTTTGATCAAAATTTGTAGTAAAACATCTCATTCTCTTATATTGATATATAGAAATGAATGTTTATCTATACGTCCTTTATAAAATCGCGAACTATGCATTTGATCATTGAAAATCTTAAGCAAAGTGTTGTGCATGAGCCCACGAAGGTTTCTGAGTTAGTACCATCAATCTTCGACAGATGACGCTATGTTTATCGCTTGAATTTTCACTGTTCGACAATTTAGTGGGCGTATATACTGCGTACGATTAAGATAATAGTCACTTTAACACAATAAATCGAATACTACGAAACGTGAGACAGTTTTCAATCACTAGATAGGTACAAATATACACGGCTATAGCTAGGAACGCGCAACCGTTTCAATATTCGACCACATTGGCCGGCTACTGATCCAAAAGTGTCGAGCGCACCGCTCAGCTAGTAAATCATTGACTCCGTCCATCACGTACAGATGGCGCTAGTGTTCCAAGGATGACTCGATTACGACATAAATATTTTGTTTCCGCTTTTCTTATAAATTTATACCGCAGTACATACACATCAACGGTAAGCGCAAATCAGTCCGGAGTCGATTTATGACTGTGCACGTTCTGAGCGGTTTAGTGGTAATTGATGTGTGAGCTTTAATATACTGAATCTTAGGTTTAACACCTAGCGAACTCTAGTGGCTAAATGCTGACTCTATCTACGGATGCGATTCACAAGGTGTAAATATATTTAGTAGACGTAACTCAAGGGGAACTACTCTACCCAAGAAACTGAAGAAATTAAACGAAACTAGTTTAGGATATCACACTAATATTATAAATGCGAAAGTTTGTGAGTGTGTATCTTTGTTACTTCATCACCGTCCGCTGGAGTGATTTAAATGAAATTTGGTATGGAGTTAGCTGACACCCTGGATTAACACATAGGCTATCATTTATAAAGTTTAAAGCGGGTCAAACCGCGGGGCACAGCTATATATTATAAAGTCGAAAGTCTGTGAGTGTGTATGTTTGTTACTTCTTCACGTCGAAACGGCTAGAGCGATTTTAATATTTGGTATGGAGTTAGCTGGCACCCTGGATTAACACGTAGGTTATAATTTATAAAGTTTAATGAGGATAAAACGCGGGGCACAGCTAGTTATAGATAAATTACACCCAGATACAAAACAATAAATTTTGCTTATCACACAAAGATTTGTAATGGATCGAACCCACGAACTCTGGGCTAGCAATCAGAGTCACCAACTACTAGAACAAAAGGCCAGTAACTAAAGCAGTCAATGAGTAAGTCTCTCTCCCTCTTGTTCTATCTGTGCCTTTGAGTGCATAAGAAATCCTTCGGTCCCGAATGTATTCAGTAGACAACAATCAATAAGCCTTGTCATACGCTAACCAAAAAAGCTCTGGCACCATTTCACATACAAATAAAGACGTTTAAGAAACCTCGAACGTGCTTAAAGCTCTCCAGTGCCAACTTCGGTTTACTTAAGAACTTTCCCGGCGATACTCTACACTTTACATTGCATTATTTACGCTGGTATGTTTTCGTTTTCAATGCAACCTGCGCATAAAAGCCTGTCCGTGATGCCAATGTTGATGAGGTACTAGTTTAGTATGCAGAAAACTATAAATTTGCAAATTAATACGTTCTTTATTAACCTCATTAAATCAGGTATTACATTCAGGATACTTTAGTTTACCGTCCCTTTTAAAGTTAACGTGTGGCTGACGGCCAAGAATATTAACACCCATCTCATTCAGTGGAAGGCGTAGAAGTCGGCCTAAAGGGCAGCTGCATTTCTTTGAGTAATACGACCATCACCGCGACCAGCGATCAGCGACCAGCGACCAGCGATCCCTAGCCCGTCTGCTAAGCGTGGCAATTATGGCAAAACCCTCCAAAATCAAGGATACAACAAAACTGTAACCCCGAGTTTCCGGCAGTCCTGCTAGCAGAAAGTGGTAAAAATCTCCGGAACAGATGCAGAATACTATGGGCCTCATAAGAATGCTCAACATCACCCAAAGAGGTTTCCTGTCAAATTGAATCAGAAATGTCAAAATCAGTAAAGACTAACTAAAGTAACAAACATGGCCTACAGAATCGCCAAGCTAAAGAGGCAGTAAGCGGGGCATATAGCTTGTAGAACCGCTGGCAACTTGGGCGGAAAGGATTCCAATTGGTGACCACGATCCGGCAGATGCATTGTGGGCAGGCCCCCTACAAAATGTACCAATGATGTTGTAAGGGTTATTGGATGCGGGTAGCGCAAGACTGGCAGTTGTAGAGATCGTTGGGGAAGACCTTTGTTCAGCAGTGGACGACATCCTACTGATATTATGATAAAATTTTTAAATTTCGTGGTTTGCATAGGTGGTGTCTATGGAGAATTGCCGCGTGGGATAGGTATAGTATAATGCACAAAAATGCATTCCCTATCTCCTTATTCTCGTAATCTGTTGGCATGTGCTTGCCAGCATTACTGAAAAGAGGTCAGCTGCTGAACTGTTTTAACTAGTTTTCTGATTCGATCGAGGGTGCCAACAGCACCATGTCATCGATGGAGCTAATAATGTTCTTGCTGAGTCAAACAACATAGCAACTTGTTTCTTGTTCTCTAACTGTATCACATTTTACTATTAATACCGTAGAGAAATAACCTAATTAAAATATCTACGTAAATTTCTACCGAATATCATAAAACATTTTCATTTTAATAACCTACTACTGGCGGAGACATGAAGAACTTTTTGTTCAATTTTGGTCATATATTAATTTAACAAGTCTCTAGAATAAACTGTCACAGCCATTCTCAAACTTCAATTAGTTTAACTAAATATTATAATTAAAGATGGCGTAAGGAGCTAAAATAGTGAAAAATAGTGGCGGGTAACTAACGTAATTAATTGCGGGTCGCATTCGCTTTAAAGATGATCTCTTGATGAGGTTGAAACTGATGATAATCTTTACAGCTTAATGAAGTCCACTGTTAGATAAGCCTCCCCAAGAATCATCTTGGAGGATATGCCATAATCGCCACGACCGCAGTAAGATAGTAGACAGAAGTAAGCTGCTGCCCCTCCTCTGGTAGATACTCCCTCGGGTCGACTTTCACGCCCCCCACGGGATGAAATGGAGGATGATGGATGGATCTGATTTTCACCGCCGTCATCACACAGTAATCCAAAATAATGATATTTTTTTTTTATTTATTTATTTAAATAATTAGTAACTTAGGTCTAATACATTTTTAAACTCGCCAAACTATATTGTTTAACGACGAGAAGCGCTCTTATTCTACTACTTAAACCTACTTTACTCTATATATTATACTAAATATCAACTAATAAGCTACTTAATCATATTATAACTAACAACAGATATCATATGTACTTAATTACTATAACAGTGCATCTTTTAATTTCTTTTTTAACAAGCCAATACTTTCTTAGTAGATTCATTTTATTAAATATATTGGGAACCATAAATTTATTTGTTCTTTCTCCATAATAGTTAGTCACTTTTGGTTTAGTTAGCATGTGTTCCCTCTTCCTTCTGGTATTATATTTATTCTCTATTACCTCTTTGTATTGATCGCTATAGTAGTATTCTAGTCCTATTAAATATTCAACTTTTTTGTCAATTGGCAATATTTTACATATATAAAATAGCTTGTCATATTCTTTATTGCAAATATTCTTGACATTCTTACTTACTAGATACTTTAACAGTCTTATTTGTACATATGAACTAGCTGTGTCCGCGACTTCGCCCGCACATTTTTAATGACTCTGTAAATGTTACATCAGAATATCTCTAATATTTTGTCTCTTGTCGCAAACTTATAAAACATTCAAATAAACCTTGCGTATTTCCATAAAAAGTTTACTCCTCTATTCCCTATTGTTATTTTACACCCTTAAGGGTAAAACTTTTATTTCGAATGTTATATTTATTTATATCTAGCTTAGTCCCATCTATTTATGGAAGAGTGGGAGTGGGAGAAAGGAGAGTGTACTACTGTTGGCGCACAAAGTTAAGTATAATATGTTTTTAAATGGCAAATTTTGCAGCCCACATTTTCCTAGGCGTATTATTATTATAGGCATAGATTTTACTATATTTCTATATTCTTACCAGACTTACTCTAACGTAATTTTCGATTTGTAATACCATAGAAAATAAAGAAATTTATGCAGCACTTGGGTATTAACATACACTTGAACTGGTCAAGCTCACAAAATGCAATACATAAACATAGTCACATACAATTATAATTTTGTTGTTTAATTAGTCCGTCCATGCGGTCGGAGATATCACAAATAATAATCTTTGAATTAATTAAGTAACTAATTAATTATTAAAAAGAGTTGTTCTATCATATTAAAATTAAAATACTTAAGACGACAAGCAGATGGTTAGTGCAGAAGGCTCTCAACTAGTAGCTTAAGTCAAGCGAAAATACTAAGGTAAAAAACTATATTTATTTTAATTTTAACCGATTATTTCATAAGTATATACAAGGCTTACTAAAATCTTAAATTTCAAGATTATAATTGTAGTCTCAAAGTAGTATGAAGTAGTGGTAAGGAAGGTGTGATGATTATTATATTGTGAGTGACCCCGAGATGCATTGCCCTCCATACTTGGACCCTTGATACGACATGTTTACTTGTTTTGGTTCAATAATTAACTATCAATTGATACGAGATTTTTAACGCAAAACGATACATAATTTTATTTTACTTACTCCTAACCTTTACTAAACACTGTTCTGGAATGTTTTGAAGAAAATTACTCCGTAATTTAGTCACAGAAATTTCTGTCGAGTCAAATTTCTTTGTTTGTACGTACTCAGTAATGTAGGTACCAAGGAATTTGAATTTATTTCTTTGTGTCTTGAACTAATGGATGTCAAATACTTGCTACTTTCGCTGTTAGTAATATTTTATTTAGGGAAAGCTGTGTGGTGATGGCATAGAAAATCATCACCCCATGTCATCCTGTGGCGGGCGTAGAATACCTACCAGAGAACGGGCAGCAGCGTTTTTCTGAGAACTATGACCATCAAACTGCGATCGCTAACCCTTCTGCCAAGCGTCGCGATTATGGCATATCCCCCCACTCTTTTGGGAATCTTTTGTCCAGCAGTGGACGTACTTTAGCTGACATGCTGATGACGAAAGCTTAGTTCAAATATTTGTAAGTTAAGAGGGATACATATACTAGATTATTTGAGTCACAGCGTTGTCCTTTGAGAGTTAGGTTAAGAGTATTAAGAGTATACGTTGGAGCTCTTAGTCAATTATTGTCACTGGTCTTATGGTGACCGTAAAGTGGTTTTATTTCTGAGTGTCTATGTGCATCCTAAGGCACGTGCTTTTTTGTTTAAGCTATGTCAGTGATTTAAACAATACTGATACTAACCTACATTTAAAAAAATTAAGTCCAACTATACTATTCCATAATAATATTTCATATTATGTCTTATCCTGTTCTATTCTGTCTTATTCTATTCTATCCTAGTCTGTCCTACTCTGTCCTATTCCGTCCTATTCTATCCTATACGGTCCTATTGTGTACTATTCTATCCTATTCTGTCCTGTTCAGTCTAACTCTGACCTACCTACCATACTGTAAATTCAAAGTTAAGATAAGGGTCACGTTTAAAGTAAATAGAATAAAGCCCTAAGGACGCGTTAAAATTCAACCCCAAACTATACAATATAGTATCTCTCATAGAAAAAAAAGAAACTGTATTTTCTCCTTCGTTAAACCCTGAAATGGCAAATGTATCTAGAAAATAAAAACATATTAGCAGCATTAATTATAATTGTCATTTAATTAGACATGACCAAAATAATTTATTATCACTATAATAACATGTTTTCGCCTCGTCCGTAACTTTTTGCTATCGCTTTGTCTCGTTCGAATAAGTAAAATTCACGTGCCAAGGCTTATGTTGGCGCACTTAACAGTTCGCAATCAGAGCAACTTCCAGCGAGATTTTCACACTAGAGTCGGCGTGGCAATGGTTGATTTAGTCCAAACTAAATGATCAACCGGTTCCTTTTTAGCAGTTGCTCTTCTTCGTAAGCATTGTTTGATGTAAACAAAATTGAAACGCCTTTAAATGAGGTAAACAGATTATATCCCTCATTGGGGATTAAATATGATCACCTCATTTAATGTGCTCATTATAAATGAGAAAAACTAGATAGTCATCATCATATCAGCCAAAAGACGTTCACTGCTAGACAGAAGCCCCCCCCCCCCCCCCCCCCCAAAGATCTCCACAATTGCCGGTCTTGTACTATCCGTTTCCAGCGACCCACACAAGATCATCGGTTTACCTTGTAGGGGGCCTGCCCACGCTGCGTCTTACGGTTCGTGATCGTCACTCGAGAACCTTTCTGCCTCTAATATAGTAGAAAATAATAAAATATCTTGGGAAAGCTAACACACTGTCATCTGACCCAAAAATAGATAGAGCCTGTACTGTGCAACCAAACATTTACATATCAATACTAAATATAGACAAAATATAGATAAATTAAACCCAAACATAGAATAATAAACAACGCTTATCATGCATAGTTTTGTCCTAGGTGGGATTTAAACCCATGGCCTTTGGCTTTGCAGTCAGTATGACTCACCACTAGACCAACAAGTTAGTCTGATAGTGTAATCAGACTCATATCTGTATGTTAATAAGACTCACTTTTGCTCTGCACCAGTTTTGAGTATTAATGCTCTTTAGTTCTAGACTGATGTAACAACATGACTCTTTTTATCTGAGACGGAAACTACGGGCAATAAATTATATCAAAAGAGATTCCTCATAAAAGCCTTCTTAGTCCTAGCTACATGTCCTATATTTCTTCGGAATATTTCAAGAGACGTCCAGCAATAAAAGGACAACCGTCATAAAACAAGTATTCCATACAAAACGTGCAATTCCCACACACAATAATGCAAAAAGGGTTAAATTGTAGAACATGAAATAAATTATACTGAGAAAAATTCACAAAAGACTTGAGATTTGACGCTGTTGGAAGCGCGCTTATCTTCCGGTGACATACTGATGGTAAGGATGTACAATAAGTTGGCTGATATGTTCCTTGCTAGTAACATCCACTACCTAACTATTTTGACGGGCGTGTTGGGTATTTTCTTTTTAAAGTCAACGCCCGCCGTAGATAATCTAATCCTTGTACCGCGGGGTACTTTACAAACATATAATAGACGGACATAAATTACATCCATACTGCTACCCAGGGGCTCTACCGGCTAAGACGCCGAACATAGATTTTTTAAATGGCGTTGAAATAAATAAAGGTTAAAAATTACTTAATCAATTGTTAAATCGGCTTCCATGACCACATGTGACGTCACAAATGGTCCGGAACCGATTGTCAACGTTGAAGCCGATTTAACGATTGATTAAGTCATTTATAATCTTTATTTATTAGAACGCCATTTAAGAAATCGATGTTCGACGACTTAGCCGGTAGAGCCCCAGGTCAGATGTTTGTCCTAAGTCTAGGTGTATTGATCTATAGACGTGTGTATTTACAAAAGAAAAGTAGTATATGTCATATAGTATCTGGTTTCCATAGTACCAGCTCTGCTTAGTTTTGGATCAGATGGCCGTGTGTGAATAATATCCCAGTATATTAGTATTTATTTAATTTAAGAGCTATGCTCTTCGTTGCTGTCTCTTTCTACTTTCCTCTCTATTTCAGAAAGTGGGTTCTGTACTCTCTCTTTCTTTTCGATTTCATCCATCTAAGTTATCTTTGGTCTACTCCGACTTCGCCTTTCTTCTTCTTTTAGCTTCATGAAGTTTCTTACCAAAGTGAAGTGCATCTTTTGTGTCCGCTCTGACGCGTCAGCAAAATGCGATAGATATAATAACCGCGCGGTCGTCGCCGGCGGCATTCAGCGCCCCACGCGTCTTCAGTCTTGTCGACTTCTTCCACGGGTTCACACAGCTCAGTTGTTTCTCTACGTTATCAAAAGAGGTAACTCATGTTTGTGTCGTGTCACAAGCAGTGTTTAGCTAAAGAGCTCATAGATTAGATCCGCTAATGTGTGGCGCAGCGGCTAAGACAGTCGCCCTGGCGCTTCGTGTCGCGGGTTCGAGTCCCGCGCCGGACAACTATTTGTGTGACCCATATATAGTTTTTCTGAGTCTGGATGTAATTTGTGTCCGTCTATTATATGTTTGTAAAGTACCCCGCGACACAGGGAATGGATTCCATAGTGCGGGCGTAGTCTTTAAAAAAAATGTGTATCATTAATAGCTTATCAGCGGCATGTGTACTCGAATTGGAAGAAAATTGAGGTTCTTTTCCAGCTAGACCTTAAAATATTAGATTTTTCTGTTTAAAGAATAACCACACTAATGTTATACAGGCGAAAGTTTGTGAGTGTATATGTTTGTTACTTCTTCCATCTAAATAGCTGTAGCGATTTTAATAAAATGTGGTATGGAGTTAGCTAACATCCTGGATTAACACATAGGCTATAATTTATTAAGTTTAACGCGAGTAAAACCGCGGGGTGGCTATAGCCGGGAAATACATTGTATCGTAACTACCAAGGGAGGCTAAAACCAAAAACAATGAATGAAAGAAAGAAATAATTTTATTTTCATAATATAAACGGAAAATACATTCAAATGCATTTTAAACATTTCTAATTTTATCCGTACTGGTATGAAAAATGGCCCTATCTCAGCTAGTACTTAATTTCTGTAGTGCTGATCTTCCGATAGGGCCAGTAGGTACTGGAAGCGTGATACCAGACGAATTTACATTATCATACTTACAAGCTAAGAAAAATTCCTGGATTGATATGACATTATAGGTACACATTAAGATTATTATTATGATGAAATGTAGAACAGAACAGAGAGAAAATTTATTAATAATAAAAAATATAAATGTGAGATAATGTTGTACACTGTTCTACCCTGTAAAACAAATTATCCTATGTGTTTGGTTTGCTGTAAGACAACTCATTATTGAGTTAAGCTCGCCTATGTACATGTTTTTCTATTACAAATTGTATTTCTTTTTATTGTTTCTGTGTGCAATAAAGAATAAATAACAATTAACGCTCATAATCACAATTGATTCATCGGATCACATTATTCATGCATTAATTTAATGCGAGGTGTTGGTTACAAATGTTGGTGCAGTTCTTTGTCCGTGCCGCCCATGTTATCTCAGCAGTAGCAGTGCAGGCTCCGGGCGCCACTTTCTGAGAAATAACATTCTTGATTGTCATCCTTGCTTTCTTTGGACCCCTTGGGTGTTCTTGATATAGATGACGTTGTTTAGCTAAGTGGACTAGGTTATTGTATGATTAGGTAACAAAGTACGACTGTTAAAATGTCTTAAAAAAGTTCTTTGACATTTAATCAGACGTGGAAGCTTCATTCTTATCACCTGGATAAGGATGAAATGATGGTAAAATAAAAATACAATAAAAAGGTTTTTATTCACTGAGACTTTAAAAAAGCGCTTGTAAATAGTCAGAACATGTTTGTCGTAATATATAATTAATTTTCAATTATTTTTAGGTACATATAGATATTTAGGTCCACGGATTGTAGGAAAAAAATTACAACTACGATTTATTTTATAATAGTAACGATATTTAGCTAGCTTAAATTAAGTTATTGTCAAGGATCATGTGTAGGTTTAATTATCCTAATTTTAAATTTTAGCTCTATTTTTACTACATATTGTCTGATGTGATGATGATGATCAGCTGGATGAATGATCGTCTACCATCAAGCATCTTAGGAGAAACTTTTAACCGCGTACTACCACTTAAATATTACGTTTCTCCTTATTTTTGGTGTACTACACTTTGTTGCACCGTTACCGGCATTTTGTTACATTAAATTCCTATCCATCCAAAGGTTGTCTAGAAGGAATCGCTTAATGTGATAAGACCGCCCATTGTACAAACGCCAGCTCATCAATCTACTCCAATCTGTCAAATTTCCCCAATTGAAAGTGAACCTTACACTTTTGTGATAAAGTTGAAAATCTATAAAAGAAATTGGACCGATTGGGATAGCTGGATGTGCTGGCGTCTGTTCATCGCATTCAATGTTTCATTGTAAAATTTCCTTTTTTGTGTACAATAAAGTGTATTTTATTTAATTTACCACTCTGTGGAATCAATAAACTGCTGATGTATGTATTTCCAATCTATTATGATTTGGTAACCTTCAAGATGCTATTCCTTTCTTAACCGGCAACGCATTTGCGTTTCCTGTGGGGTGGCGACTATACATGAACGGCGGTGATCAGTTAGTTAGTCTATCATGGTTCATGAGATACAGCATAATGACATACGGATACACAGACAGACAAGCAGACAGCAGAGTCTTACTATTTCCTGATGGTTTTTGTTATTAGTTCACGCAAAAAAACCGGAACGGATTTTTACGAAACTTTGTAATAATATAGCTTATATAAAAATTTAACGCGGGTGAAACCGGGGGGCGGAGCTAGTTAGTTATAACTGAGCTTTATCCACTTATTTTTTGGCATGAGTACTAAAGATTGTAATCTTTTGTTTCAGGTAATCATTTCTCCTGCTGCTCAAAAGTATTTGGTGTAAATTACGTATTTCAAACAACTACAAGTTAAACTACGCTAAGGTAACTAATTAATATTTTCTATATGATGCAAGAACAGTGGTACAAAAATACAAAAAGTATATTCTAGTAGTAAGTATACTAGTAGAATTCTTATGACTATACATTTGATTTTTCGTGTGAGAATTTCTGTAAGCAAAGTCTTAAGGTCTCTGCACACAGCGGGCGCGGCGAGCTTTATCCCTCACTACGAAATTAAATTCCTGTTTCATGGAGGACTTTACAGATATATGCAAATATATACATCAAACATAAATATCAGCCAATTGAGGGTATGTGCACTTGTATAGGGTAGATGGCTAGTATTTGGGGTTGGCTATCATTGTTAAAATTATTAAACAAACAGTAAATTATGATTATAACAAAACGAAATTCTTTTAGACCACACAACTGAAATAAAACGATTAGATAAACAAAATGTAACTGGCAATGAGAGAAAGTAAATATGTACTCGCACCTCTCTCTTACCCCGACAGTAGTATACAAAACGTAACTCTCAGTTTTTCTATTTTCACTAACTTATATCTCCCTCTCAACTTCCATTCGTCTCACCCGATCACACTTTTCGTAACGTTTTCGTCACGCAATCACCAGTTTACTCCCCAAAGCTTGCGCGCGTAAAGAGGTTTTACTTCAAAAACCATCTACTCTATATATTTTCCAAGCAAATTAGTTAGTACAGACCCCAGCACATCCAGTTACCCCGATCTGTCAAATTTCTTTAATAGATTTTTCACCTTTATCACATAATCTTAAGGTTCACTTTTAACCTACGCTTTCTTGAGAACATCCACGAGTTTGTAAGACAATGTTTGACGAGGTCTTCCCCTTTCCTTTACATAGGCCAGGTATACTTCTTTTGTCAATCTTCTTTAATTCATCCTTTCTAGGTAGGTACTAGAAACAACTCAGCATACTTTCAATTGGGGACATTTGACAGATTGGGGTAGCTTGATGTGCTGGCATCTGTACACTATCACCATCATCATTATATCAGCCGAAAGACGTCCACTGCTGGACAAAGGCCTCCCCAAAGATCTCCACAATAGCCGGTCCTGCGCTGCCCGCATCTAGCGGCTTCCCGCGACCCGCACAAGATCGTCAGCCCAGCTTGTAAGGGGCCTGCCCACGCTGCGTCTTCCGGTTCGTGGTCACCACTCGAGAACCTTTCTGCCCTAACGACTGTCGGTTCTACGAGCTATGTGCCCCGCCTGTACATTAGTTTAGTCTCAATTAACAATATCTCCAGCCATAATCTAAACAAAAATACACCTAAAATTACTAATGTTTCGACATAACGTTCTTCCTAAAACTACCACCACAATATAAAACTCTCCAGCATTCATTTATCTTGATGGATTTAAAAAGGCAGCCGCATTATACTCAACCTCTCATATTTACATGTCTGAAGTCGTTAATAGGCTTTTAGCATTCCAAGAGGCTACGAAGGCTTTTCTTTGCCTAGTTTTTCTTCAATTTTAACCTGCAGTTACCTGTGAAACTGCCTTTCAAGTCAAGACTGGCTTTGAGTGGACGATAAGCGTAGGTTGAAATAAAAAAGACTTCAGTGTTCAGAGATGTAGAGCGTTGAGTTATATTTGCTCTTCGAGCGTCTCGACTAGAAAAGTAGCTTAAAACGCTGCGGGTAATGCCATATCAATATTAAGATCTATCCTACCTCAAAAATGGTTAGTCATGCCAGCAAGTGTGATCTTAAGGTTTCAAAATGATACCGTCGAATTAAAAACTAAAAGTTTACATGAACCAAGCATGGCGGAATGTTCTAATGACACCCGTTTGAAAGCAGTTTTAGGAAAAATCTTTTGTGCTTGAATTGTGGGATAGTCGAATTACATACATACGTACATTCTTAGACCCACGCCTGTTTCCCAGAGGGGTAGGCAGAGACAACGGATTTCCATTTGTCACGATCTTTGCACAAGTCTTTTGCCTCGACTACTGTCATTATATTCTTCATTCATGCTCGCCGGTTTAGGGTACTTCTGACTTTCTTGAGAGCGTCTCCGATTTCGTCAGAGAATGTTCGACGAGGTCTTCCCCTACCGGTTGTTCCATTGACACTGGCCAGGTATACTTCTTTGGTCAATCTTCTTTCATTCATCCTTTCTAAATGGCCAAACCATCTCAGCATTCCTTTTTCAATCTTTGTGACTCCATCTTCTTTCACACCACAACGAATAATCAATTGGCTAATCATAAACTGTCACGATTCTGGCGCCAAGCAAGATGAATAACAGTGTGGACTGGATTTGTTGACATTTTTGCCGCTAAGGTGTCTTGAGAATGTGTTATTACGTATTTTCATTACACAGACTAAAACTACTTCGTACATGAATATTTAATTATATAAACAATAGTTAAATACACGCTTAGACAGGCGTTTAGGGTATTTCTGACCTGGCCTTTCTTGAGAACATCCCCGAGTTGGTGAGAGAATGTTTGACGAGGTCTTCCCCAGTTAGACCATTTACATAAGCCAGGTATACTTCTTTTGTCAATCTTCTTTAATTTATCCTTTCTAAGTAGGTCCTAGAAACATCTCAGCATACCTTTTACAATGTCTGTGACGATATCCTCTTTCGTCACAGTCCTCTCTTTCGTCAGTATTTCGTATTCTGCCACTCAAAGTCACACCACAAATACACTAACTAATCATTATGTTCCTGACTACCCCTTCATTTCGAGTGTGATAATTCTCGGTTGATTCCTAACAAGGCTAATAGCTGGTCTAATTACCAGGTACGAGCGATAATTGTTCAAAGTTGTTAGGCAGAATTATGTTCTACTCGGCTAGTGGTGTCAAATTATCGATGAACTCAATAATATCGATAGGTACAGTAGGTTATACCACAATAGTACAGATGAACTGCCTCGTTGGTCTAGCGATAGCGTGTTCAACCGCAGAAATTGAGGTCATGGTTCAAATCCCGGGTCGGGCCAAAAATGTGATTTAGGGATTTTTCCGTAAAAAGAAATTTCTCAGTATCAGCCCGAAGTCTGGAAGTTTGCGGTATTGTCGGTCCTGTACCTGACCTCTTTCCGGTCGTGTCGCTAGTCGTCCTATCGGATCATGAGACTGAAGGAATAGAAAGTACCCCTGTGTTTGCGCACACACTTGTGCACTATAATTATATGTCCTGCGCAATTGGCTAATCTCCATTGAGAATGGCCGCCGTAGCCGAAATTCGGCCGGGAAGACATCATCACAGATGAACTATTCGTTAAATGTAGTCAGCTGTCAGTGATTTTACGTGAAATTGCAGTGACTTGTGAAAGATTCTTTTTTCAAGGAGTACTTAAAGAATCACTTATTTGTGTCTACCAATTTACCGAACACGTGACCAATTTACAGCCGAATTTAAGCTATGGCGGTCAACTTTCATGAAGGCTGGCCAACTACGGACAACTACAACAAGGACATAATATAATAGTACAGGAAAGTGTGACCAAACAAAGGTGCACAAAATTTAGATGGGACGGCTATCCAACATTTATAATAATAATATCTCGGGACAATGTCACACAGATCATCCTAGCCCCAAACTAAGCAAAGCTTGTACTATAGGTACCAGGCGACGATACACATACTTATATAGATAGATAAATACTTATATACATAGAAAACATCCATGACTCTGAAACAAATATTCGTGCTCATCACACAAATATTTGCACTTACCGGGATTCGAACCCAGGACCACCAGCTTCGTAGGCAGGAGCACTACCAACTAGGCTACGGTGACCGTCGACATTCCGCTGGGTGTGGGCTGCACAAGACCGGCCATTGTGGAGATCCTTGGGGGAGGCCTTTGTCCAGCAGTGGACGTCTTTCAGCTGATATGATGATGCTGATGATGATAAAAATATTAAAATCACTAAACTAAAAAGGGCTAGCTGTAATAGCTGAGATTAGACGTGGAGGAATACTTCAAAAAAGTGAAATATTATATAACTTATTACTTTAGACATAGACATAGATCATTTTATTGCCAAAAACTGTGTACAGAAAATGTTATAACTTTTTTGTTGTACACAAGTAAAAATATCCTTATAATAATCTCTTTATAATGTCCTCCTAGCTGAATTTCGGCCGCGGCGGCCAGTCTCAATAGAGATTAGCCACCTGTGCAGGACATATTATAGTGCACAAATGTTTGCGCAAACACAGACACACTTTCTATTCCATCACTCTTATGATCCGATGGGACGCCCAGTGACACGATTGGAAAGAATTCAGGTACTGGACCGGCAGATTTACGTGCTCTCCGAGGCACGGGGGTATACAGCCAACTCACTGACTTGGGGCTGATGCTGAGAGTTTTTTTCTTTTTACAGAAAAGTCCCAAAATCACTTTTGACCCGACCCGGGATTTGAACCCAGGACCTTGTTCTCTGCGCGTGAACACGCTACCGCTAAACCAACGAGGCAGTCAAGTCAAGTCAATCCCTTTATACACCTTATTTAACTCGAACACTATACAAAAAACCCTGTTAAAAATGTAACTCAAAAAACTTGTTATAATATTTCAATAAAATAGAGAGAATACGGCGCAACTTCATAAAAAGGTGCGCTTTTTAGTTTATTATCTCTTTCAAGGCAGAATATCTTTTTATTTACAAAATATTCTAAAATATATTAAAAATTGTTACCCAAGTTGGTTGAAAATGTACGGTCTGTTCTTAGAGTGGCATACAAAAAATGTGCAAAGGAACCTTTGTAGTGGAATACATATAAGTAGTAGTAATAGTAGTTAATGTTATATAAATATTAAAAAAACTTGAGAGGTGTCAAGGAACACCCGGATGGAACGAAGTTATTTCTTATTATTTATTATGTACAAAAAACCTGTATACACTCAACAAAAATAATCGTCGGGACACCACACTGTTCAATGCGAAATAGAAATGAAAATATCTGGCTTGCTTTCTATAAGAGAGAGAGAGAGACAGACAGAGAAACATGCGCACGCCGCACAGCTGCAAAAAGTGTCGTGACAACTTTTCGTAAGAATTTTTTCCGTCTAGCCCCCTTTCACAACGCGCGATAAGGAACTTCGTTCCAATACAATTTGGTCACCAATGTACAATGAAGTATTTAATATCATTTCAGTCTGCCAAACAAGTTTGTATTGTTGACTTATTTGCAAGTGAATATGCTATTGTTATCAACATACTATAATGGAAATTTAAAGGTAAAATTGATATTAATTCACCGACTATCGATAAAATTGCCTGCAATACATTTATGTGTACTCAGAGTGTGTACAAAATGAAGCCACGTTCGCCTGTCACCAGCAGGACACTTGAATAAAACGAGTCAAATATCACGCTCTCAGTAAGGGTGTTAAAACAGCGATTATTAACACCAAAACGCTTTTTAACCAACATCAACAAAAGGATGTATAAATAAGCGTTTTTTTCTGTATATAAGTCGGTGTTTTTTGTAAATTTTTTAATCGATAAAACCAGAGTGCTTAACAAATATGAAAGAATAGTGTGCTGTTGTCACTTTTACATAAATAAAAAATATAATAAAAAAATATCCTGATACATTATTTACATACGGCCATCTGATCCCCAACTAAGCTGAGCTTGTATTATGGAAACCAGATAACTGATATGTTACATAAATACTTTTCTTTTGTAAATTAATACTTATATAGATAATTACACCCAGACTCCGGACAAACAGACATGTTCATGCATATAATGTCTGTCATGGGTAGGAATCGAACTCACGACCTCCGGCGAGAACAGCAGGCATTTCCCAACCTCGCAAACAGTGAAATTTAAAAAGGTGGGTAATCAGGAGTCCGAGTAAAAAAACCCCAGTTGCTCTTTATCCACTATAATATGGGTATACAATCGGGCAGAGGTTCCCCTTACTACTTTGCTAGGTGACGGATACAAAACGACTGTGTCCACCTGTGTGAGACATCTGCTTCTTATAGACAAATCAGTTACTTAGACATGCAATCAAATATTTAGTGTTGTATATTAATTATTACAATTTGTGCTGAAGATTTATCAGTAAACATTATAAGTAATTAAAACAAACAATCAATATTAATATTATCCTAAATTAATAATTAGTGCTCCGGAAGTTGACAAGCGGAAGTTGTTATCATTATTTGTTATTTATTATTATTACTACTGTTCGGTCCTTAAAAATTAATAAACTAAAAAGGCTAAGATTTAATTATCTGGTTGAGTGTATGCGGGTCCGGAAGTCGGTAGCACGTGCTGTCTAAGGCACGGAAAGTAGACCCACAACCGAGCTGTCTCCAAAACAACAACAAATGTCATTACATAGGTATTTGTTTCATGCAGGAATCGAATTCGCGACCTGTTGCGTACAAAAACTGACCACACACGGCTTAGAGTGGTCCTTGATTTACCAACTTGAACAATAAAATTTATAACCCTGAAACATAACAAAAAGAGTATATAGGTACTTCTTTTTTTGAAATGTTTCAAGTCCTCGATTAACCGCATATGAATTCAACCGTTAACCAGTTAAACATAAATGGAAATTAATCGGTTGAAATTACCCGCGGTTCTCATTACCCCAAGTTATTGAGTACACGGGTAATTTCAGCGAGGGAATCAAAGAGCTTTTCATTTTCTTTTGAGCATCGCGCCGTATGTTTACGCGAGGGACCACCATTGAAAGGTGTTTGTGTCTCGTTTGATATTACTGTATTGTGTTGGAATTGAGTGTGTTATACGACTTCGTTCCTTAAAAGAGTTTTATAAGGCTTCTGTGATTTGAGTGGATTGGTATTTATAAATATTAAGATCAAATCAATGGACATATTTTTTTATTATGCTAGCTTTTGGTTGAATAAATATGACAATCAAAGCAAATGCAACTTGGTACGATGTGTAGCCATCTTTGCCTCGCTAGAGGTAGCCTGTTCAACCGCAAATAATGAGGTCACGGGTTCAAAACCCGGGTCGGGCTAAAAAGTGATTTTGGGATTTTCCGTAAAGAAAGTTGGCGGTATAATTCCCCCGTACCTCGGAGAATACGTAAATCTTTCGGTGCTGCACCTGACCTCTTTCAGGTGGTGTCGCTAGTCGTTGCAACGGATCATAAGAATGATGGATACCACATGCCATGCCACAGTTAAGTTAAGATTACAAGCACTTGGGTTATTATTATACGTTGTTGCTTAATTTCTAACAACATGTGAAAAGTGACTGTCCTCCAAATACAATACAATACAATACAATAATCTTTATTTGCAAATATAGGTGGATACAGGTGTTCTAATCTATACAATGTGCTGTCTATATTTCACCATTTCGGCATGCAAATCTTAAAATTAATTCAATTATAAATTAAGTTTATTATAATACAAAGAGATAGGAATAATACAATAATAATTGGGATAACATAATTAGTACATATAAGCTACGGAACATTATTATCCTTTAAAAACTCATTAACCGAGTAATAGGCTTTCTCTTGAAGATAGGTGTTAAGTTTATTTTTAAACATATCTGAATTATTAATTGATCTGATTTGTGACGGTAATTTATTATATATTATAGGCGCCATACAAAATACACTGCCTCGTAGCAACTGTGTTCTGCTAGACCACCACTCCTATTTACGACCATTTGTCTACAACGTACTTATAACAATAAAGTTATAAGTAACATACATTCAAAACAACACTTTCGATGTTTTTATTCCAAACAAGATTTACTCCGACTTCGATACACAATGTTTTCCAAACTTACTTTATTACATGAACATAATCTTGCACGAAGTTGAACAGCAATGCTTTGCCCGAAATTTAATAAACTCGACGTATGTTTACTTTAAGTTTAGCGGAAAAGATGTAGAGAGTATAGAAAAGGTAATATACTTAACAAGAACTGCAAAATAATAAATGGCTTCGTAGCCGAATTTCGGACACGGCAGCCAGTCTCAATAGAAACGTATTATAGTGCCCAAGTGTGTGCGCAAACATAGTTTTCATTCCGTCACTCACATGATCCGATGGACGCCTAGCGACACGACCGGAAAGAGGTCAGGTACAGAACAGACGGCGTTCCGTGCTCTCCGAGACACGGGGATACAAATACCGCCAACTCGCAGACTTCGGGCTGATGCTGAGAAACTTTTCTTTTTACAGAAAGGTCCCAAAATCATTTGTTCCGACCCGGGATTTGAACCCAGGACCTCGTTCTCCGCAGGTGAACACTCTACCGCTACTACTACAACTAATCGCTAGACCAACTAAGCAGTGAAAAGGCGCATAAATAAATCGCACATGACGTGTTTCTAAAGTGGTTAGTGATCTGGACTGGTATACCAGAGGTAGTGGCTTTGATCCCCACCCAAGTCAAATCTTTATGTGATGACCACGACTATTAGTTCTATATCTGGGTGTTATTTATCTGTAATATGGATGTATTTAAAAATATCAACATCAACCAGATATCGTCCACTGTTGGGCATTGCCCCCCCCCCCCCCCCCAAAGGTTTCTATAACGTTGCCATTTAGAGGGTTTTGACGTAGTAAAGTAACTTAAAAAAAAAAGTAAAAATGTTTATTTGAACAGAATAATAGTTACCAACTAATGATTACAGAATAGTGAATGCACAACTTTACAAAAAGTACTAGTACTGTATCCCAAACTAGGCTATAGCCTATATTTCGGGAAACAGTGCTCATTCTAATAGGTTTATACAATAAAACAGTGGTGGACGTGGTATTATTGGTAATTTACATATGTGTAAGTTTTAAAGAAAATTAATTCTAGGTAGGTAAGCGGCATATATTTGTACTATATAAAAGTGTGTGTCTGTGTGTGTGTGTGCGTAGTCAGCGCACTTGGCATGCGAGTTGGCGACCGCAGTTAGGTGGTAGCTACTACACAGGAGGTGCTGCTGCTCGGGTACCTGGTGTATCCCTTAGTCCCCTTTTACGACACCCATGGGGTAGTATGGGATGGCCCAGTTCTTCTTTCTAGGCCGGAAACCCACACTGCCAAGTAATGAATATGTTTATCACTTGTCTATTTGCCATAGTACAGGCTCTACCTAATTTGTGGTCACCATAGCCTAGTTGGTAGTTATTACGTATGTTATAGAGAGACAAGTGAAACAAGTAAGGGCTATTGACACACTGATCTTTATTCACTCTTGGACACAGCGCGGGCGCAGCTACGCACACATAGACATTCACAGTACACATACACAACAGTCCCTCCCCCTATTTAACATAAATAGAAAATCCCAAAATATTCCTAAAAGAACTGTTTATAATCGACCCTGGGTATGTCCCGCAACAGTTTGCTAGAACATCTCGAATTCTGGGGAGACGGTGAGGATGACAATTCCACCTCGTTCCTTTCTCCCTCCCCACTACCAGGCGACTGAGAACCCCTGGGTTCACTGTCCAAAAGTGTATCATCCAAATCCACTGGTGAAGACAATCCTTTATATAAAACTATTTGATTTTTATGTTTTTTTACATCTGTAGAAGTGACATGGTCTTTGATCAAATATAACACTTTACCGAGTCTTTTGATAACAGTACCTTTACACCACATATATTTACAATTGTTCATATTTTTTTAAACATGACTTCATCACCCGGCTTATATACTTGGTTGTTATTGCCACCATAGCACTTAATTTGCGAGCACTGCTTTTGTTTAACATCGTTAATTAGTGATGTGAGTGGGGTCGACGTTAAATTGGGTTGGAGTAAATCCAGACGTGTTCTTAGCTTTCGCCCGAATACCAACTCAGCTGGCGAGAAACCCGTGACAGAATGCACTGAATTCCTATAATCGAATAAATATTTTAACAATTTTAGTCTACACTCATTCCTATTGCGAGAACTTAAAACACTTGATTTTATACCCTTTTTTACAATTTTTACAAAACTTTCCGCTTGTCCATTGCTAGCAGGGTTGTATGGGGGTGATGTAAGGTGAGTAATCCCATTTAACAAGCAAAATTTCGCAAATTCTGCTGATGTAAACGCAGTACCGTTATCGCTCACAATTGTGTGAGGTAATCCGTATTTAGACATAAAATCGTAAAGTTTTTCAACAACGGCCGCCGAGGTGGTAGAAGTGCTGACGTCATACACTTCTAACCATCTACACACCATGTGTGAGCATCTACCACTACCAAAAACATTTGATTATTCAACGGCCCAAGAAAATCTACGTGTAACCTATGGAATGGTGCATGGGGAAACTTCCAGGGTGCTAGCGGCGCCCGGGGCGGCGACGGCCGCAGCTGTTTGCATATTTCATATGAGTAAATCATTTTTTCTAACGCCGCATCTATGCCCGGGAACCAAACCCGTGACCTAGCCTCTGATTTCGTTTTTACAACGCCTAAGTGCGAGCTATGTAACTCTGATAAAACTTTCGAGCGCAAAGATTCTGGTAGTACCACCTTATGGCCCCTCATTAAACAACCATCTTCATAAGATAATTGCGTCTTACACAATTGATAGGGTTTCAACTTTGAATTCACTATTTTGTTAGGCCAGCCGTTTTGAACATATTTTACAACTAACTGTAATACCGTATCCTCGTTAGTAGCATTGCGTAACTCCTTCAAGGTCAACGGCATGTCGCCTTCGATAACAAAGTTGACGTATGATGCGCGATCAATGGGAGCGGCGGCTGCGGCGGCGTGTGCGCCGATGTCGTCTCCCTCCCCCTCGGCGCGAACACGCCCTGACTCACACTGTAAACTCGCACGAGAAAGGTAATCGGCGTTGTTATCAGCATTGCGAACATACTCAATTAAATAATTATACGCTCCTAAAAACATCGCGTATCTCTGCAATCTATTAGCGGACACTTCAGGTATACCTTTATGTGGGCCGAAAATAGATATTAATGGCTTATGATCCGTGCGTAATATGAAAGGATCTGATCTGCCATATAAATACTGATGGAACCGACGTACTCCAAATATTATTGCCGTCGCCTCCTTCTGTATCTGTGAGTAATTTTTTTCAGCCGAGTTCAACGTACGGGAAGCGAATGCCACCGGGTGCTCTAAACAATCCTTATCTATTTGAGACAAAATAGCTCCAAGGCCACACGGAGACGCATCAACAGTTAACACTATTTTGGCATTTGGGTTAAAGTGTGTTAAAACCTGGTCAGATGTCAGACATTCCTTAATTTTATCAAACGCATTTTGATGTATCGTAGACCAGTTCCACTTTACCCCCTTTTTTAAAAGGTCATACAAAGGACTCAGGATACAGGATGCTCCAGGTACGAAATTCCTGTAATAATTTACAAGTCCTAGAAATGATTGCAGAGTATTTACATCAGAAGGAACGGGAGCGTCAGCTATAGCTTTCACCTTTGCCGGATCTTTCTGTAATCCATCCTTGTTTATTATGTAGCCTAAATATTTAATTTCGTTTTTAAAAAATTCGCATTTTTCTTTCTGAACTGTTAACCCCGCATTCTGAAGCCTTTGTAGAACTACGTTCAACATCTTCAAATGCCCCTCTGGGGTTCGGTCAGTCACTAAAATGTCGTCAAGGAGACATAAGACCCCGTCTAGTCCCGAAAGCATTGTTTCCATAGCGCGTTGGAATATAGATGGGGCACTAGATAGCCCGAACACGAGTCGAGTATAATTAAATAGACCTCGATGTGTATTGATACATGTAACCGGTTGGGACTCTTCGTCTAACAAAAACTGATTATAGGCCATCGACAAGTCAATTTTTGAAAATTGTTGACCTCCGTGTAGTCTTGAAAATAGCTCGTGTACCGTAGGTAAAGGGTATTGTTCTATCATCAGCTGTTTGTTAATAGTAACTGAATAGTCGGCGCACAATCTAACCGAACCGTTGTGCTTAAGTACGGGAACAATAGGTGACGCGTACTCAGAGTGCGAAACCGGTTTCAGGACACCTAGATCAACTAAACGTGTTATCTCTTTGTCGACCTTATCACGTAACGCGAACGCAATTGGACGCGCTTTACAAAATATCGGTTTTACATTATCTTTTAATTTTAATTTAACACGATATTTATTAAAAGTACCCAGCTTATCAGAAAATACTTCTGGGAAATTTAATTGTAATTGATCCACCATACTCTGACCCTTTAGAAAATGACAAGGCGTTAGCTTGAGTTTAAATTTTGATATAAAATCTCTGCCTAATAACGGTGGTCCGCCATTACGAATGACGTACACGTCCAGTGTGTGAGTGTGTCGCATGTACATCACTGGCAAGTTTACGTACCCTACACATTTCATAATATTGCCGGTGTAACTAAAAAAACTTTTATTTGAAACTAGTAACGGAATATTACTGAACATGTTTTTATAGGTACTTTCGGATATAACTGTCACTGCTGATCCACTGTCTATTTGAAATTGTAAATTCTTCCCATAAATTGAAACTGATTCTGTCATAGGTTCCCCACGGACTGAGTGTATGTTAAACAATGTCTTACCGTCGTCGTCATCCCCGCTCACATCACCTGTCGACACGAAATTAACCTTTTTACAAACTTTACGCAGGTGACCCTTTGTGTTGCATTTATAGCTTGCAAACCGACACTGGGACTCATGATTATTACGACCGCACACTGTACACTTTTTTTTACCGGCACTAACGGTTTTAACACTGCTTTCTTCTTTCGCGATCTTGAACACCGGAACCTGCTGCCCGTGGACAGCCGTAGTAGTGGCGGCTCCAGCGCGCGCGCGTCGCACGCTCTCCGCCAGCTCCACCGCCTTGGCCAGGGTCAACTTGTCGATGTCCTGCGCGAACAGCTTCTCCCGTTCCTGGCCAGCTACCATTCCCATGACAAATCGATCTCGTAACGCTTCCTCGACGTTACTAAACCAACAATGTGCTGTAAGTCCTCTTAGCCTGGACGCCCATTGCGTGTACGTCTCGCCTGGCTGCTGTACAACCGCGTAAAAATTGTAACGCTCGCTGAATCCGCATATCTTTGGAAGAAAATGCTCATCCAATAACTGCACTATGTCGTCATATGGAACTTCTTGGATATCCTTTGGCAGGGCCAGATCCGCTGCAAACTTGTAAGTACCGTCACTAAGTGCGCTGAGCAGGATCGCCCGTCTCTTGGCTCCAGCTGCATCATTTTTCGGGACGACGTCGTTTGCAATAAACCATTGCGTAATACGGCCTTTGTAAGACTTCCATTCTTGCACGTTGTGATCGAATGTAGACAAAATTCCAAAACTATTCATTTTTCAATTATAAAATGAAGATGTGGGTAAACTCGTCGCCACTATTACGTATGTTATAGAGAGACAAGTGAAACAAGTAAGGGCTATTGACACACTGATCTTTATTCACTCTTGGACACAGCGCGGGCGCAGCAACGCACACATAGACATTCACAGTACACATACACAACAGTAGTGCTCCTGCCTACGAAGCTGGTGGTCCTGGGTTTGAATCCCGGTAAGTGCAAATATTTGTGTGTTGAGCACGAATATTTTTTTCTGAGTCATAGATGTTTTATATGTATTTAAGTATTTATCTGTCTATATAAGTATGTATATAGTCGCCTGGTACCCATAGTACAAGCTTTGCTTAGTTTGGAGCTAAGATGATCTGTGTGTCCCTAGATATTATTATTATTATATGGTTAGTTGTCCTAAGATATTAATTATAATTATTTTCAATTGGCTTTGACTTAAATTTTAAGTTACATACAATAATAATAATATCCTGGGACATTTATTCACACCCAGCCATCTGATCTCAAACTAAGTAAAGCTTGTACTGTGCATACCAGATGACTGATCACTACTTTTCTTTTGTAAATACATACTTATATATGTAATTACACCCAGACTCAGGACAAACAGACATGTTCATGTACACACATATCTGTCCTGGGTGGGAATCGAAACCACGATCTGCGGCTGCAAAGCAAGCATTTGCCAACAATGCCACAGGCAGGTATTAGCTAACGTGTAAATGAAAAAGAGCTTAGCTATCTTCTGCTCTAGGAACCACTGGACTGGAAGAATACCCTAACCTGACATAATACACTTTAGATAATAGTATTATTATTAGGTATAATGTTTTGGCCCTGAGTTTGAGTAAGGTTACTAGAGCTCTTTGTGGAGGGGGATTACGTAGAGGATACAATGTCCATATGCTATTAGGTATATACCTACTACATTATGCTTGTTAGTCGATTTAGTAGTAAAAGTATCGTTGGTGTAGCAGTAGCAAGTTTAACCGTAGATAATAGGGTTATAATCATTATTATTGTTATAAATCAAATTTAATGTCGTGTCCATTTAATTTAATATCTTGGGTCAATATCTTGGGACAATGTCACACAGATAATCCTAGCCCCAAACTAAGCAAAGCTTGTACTATGGGTACCAGGTGACGATATACATACTTATATAGATAGATACACACTTATATACATAGAAAACATCCATGACGCAGTAACAAATATTCGTGCTCATCACACAAATATTTGCACTTACCGGGATTCGAACCCAGGACCACCAGCTTCGTAGGCAGGAGCACTACCAACTAGGCTACAGTGACCGTCAATTTAAATTTAATATCTAATTTTTTGTTTGTATGTCAGTGATCGACAAACGAGCGAGTGTGTCACCTGATGGTAAGTGATTACCGCCGCCCATGGACACTCCCAACACCAGAGGAGTCGCGGGTGCGTTGCGGGCCTTTAATAGTCAGCAAACAAGTGTTGCTGACCCTTCCCCCCACCCCGATGAGCTCTGGCGACCTTACTCACACTCAGAAACACAACATTAAATTATTAATGTTATTATTAAGGAATGTCTTCTGTAAGGTGGAGGTACTTCCCCAGTCGGGCTGCTCTTCGAGCGAATGAACGCTGTGCCCTACCTCTATTTAAAACTGTAGCATAAGTCCTAGCTTGTAACCGTATCACATCGATAGCCTCAATACAGGCATTGCCTAGTGAGACTATCACTGTAAGTAAACTACTTGTAAAAACTGGACTGGTAATAAATTATGCTTTATTTTTTATTTTTATAATCACAGGTTGCAACAAACAGTATTTTCTGTAAAAAAAAATACTCCGTATCAGCCCAGAGGTCAGAAGTTGGCGATATTAATACTTCCGTGCTTCGGAGAGCACGGAAGCCGTCGGTTCTGCACCTGAATTCTTTCTGGTCGTATCGCAAGTCGTCCCACTGGATCAAAAGAGTGATTATTGACAATAACTTAATTTTAGTTAGCTAAATATCGTTACTGTTATAAAATAAATCGTATTGTAAATTATTTCCTACAATCCGTGTACCTAGGAATTATTATAAATTAATTATATATTACTGCGAACATGTTCTGACTATTTACAAGCGCTTTTTTAAAGTCTACGTGAATAAAAATCTTTTTTATTTATTTATTATTTTATTTATTTATATTGTATAGAAAGTGCCTCTGTGTTTGCACACACACTTATGGTCTATAATATGTCTTGCGCAGATGGTTAGTCTGCATTGAGACTGGCCGTGGTAACCAGAATTTGACCAGGAGGACCTTATTTATTAGTATAGAAAAAGCACGGTCACCGTAGCCTAGTTGGTAGTGCTCCTGCCTACGAAGCTGGTGGTCCTGGGTTCGAATCCCGGTAAGTGCAAATATTTGTGTGATGAGCACGAATATTTGTTTCTGAGTCATGGATGTTTTCTATGTATTTAAGTATTTATCTATCTATATAAGTATGTATATCGTCGCCTGGTACCCATAGTACAAGCTTTGCTTAGTTTGGGGCTAGGATGATCTGTGTGACTTTGTCCCCAAAACAGAAAAATAATGTGAGCCGTCACGGGGCGCCTGGCAGATGTGAAACATCGACATTATTTTGTAAAAGTAATATGCAGAAGTCGAAGTCGAAGTCGAAATCGAAGTATAAGTCGAAGTCGAAGTCGATGTCGAAGTCAAAGTCGAAAGAGAGAAGAAATCTGTTTTACGTGCGGCTATAGATGTTTCACATCAAAAAAAATAAAAAAAAGATAAAGTGTTACTGATTATTATTATCGCTTTAAACGTATTAAACGCTTAATAACTATGTGCGACAGTGGAGCGGTTAATGCGCAAAGGGCCGGATAATCCGTGATTCGTGGGTTCCATTCCTACCCGCACTTTAGTATAGATAACTAACTTTTAAAAGGTTTTTAACTTGAATTAAATGATATTCTTTTAAGTAGTTTTTTCAGCTACGTGCGTGCCTATAAATTGGTCTAGTTAATTTTATAAAATTAGTCGGCCTTTTAAGCTTTATAAAAACGCAAAATAAAAAAGCTACGCAAAGTAATTTAACAGAAATATTTCTATATAAAACTCACTTAAATTAAAGTGTATAAAGTCTTTCCATATGCATGGAATCGATCTGCTTAATGTATGTAAACGGCGCTACATAAAGAATGTAGAGCGTTCTAGACCAGGCTTATCTAGTCTCTACCTGCTTTGAATAAAACGAATAGAGGCAATAAAGGGACGACTTTAAGGTTTTTGTGCTTTTATTGTTAACGACTTTAATTTTATAAAGTCGATAGAAGGTAAAATGCAACTTAAGGGAAATGAATGTCGCATGTTTTAAAACAAAATGTATTGATTGTTATTGAACGATACCGTAATATCAACACAGTTTTGGCAAATCTGAACAATGAAATAACACTCTGAGATAAGACACGGACTGAGGTCGTTGTCACTAGCCAAGTAGTTATTATAAGAGATTCTATCACCAATCATGTCTATATTAAATGTAACTAATATTTTCATCATCATCATTGACATAATTATCAACGGGAAGATGCCCACTGCTATCTGTCTGTCCTACTCATTGTCTCTTCAGCTTGGCAATTCTTCGGACTACTTTGGTTTGCCTGCGGATCTCAGCATTTCTGATTCGATTTCGCAGGGAAACTCCAACTTTCCATTGTTCTTTGGGTGACTTTGAACCGCCTGATAAGGTCCATAGTGAGAGACTACGTCTCTGTTCCATAAGTCATCACTGGTAACACACTGTTTGAAGACTTTGACTTAAGACACTGCATTATTTGGGACGAGAAGATATTACGTAGCTTTCCGAACGCCGCCCAGACGAGTTGGATTCTATTGTTTTATTTCGATTTTATAAAAGTCATAGTCAGATGTTTTCATCGGTCTATAATATGATCGGCGAGGTTAAAGATCTATGCTCGCAGTCTGTATATAGATGGGTGACCGCCAATTTGGTTTAATTTCTGAGCGTCTACGTGCTTTGGAGAGCACGTCACTCTGTCGGTCTTGATCAATTGACAACAGTCGTTAATCCATGTTCAGGGGTCTACTGGGTGGCTTGAATAATTTTGACACCAGAGTAAGAACTGCCCATACGATAAGTAAGTAAGTTATTTTTTTTAATACACTACCTTCTTACTTTTTAAACTAACCACAACAAAATACTTCACTCATCCAAACATCACCACACTTGAGTGACCAAGCGGCCCTTGCGACAACCAACTCCAATTCAAATTTAAGTCATATTAGCGTGTTGTTAGGATTCAAAGTCGAACGTATTAACCGATTAGCTGTTGAAGTATTAAGTCGAAAAGTCGGAGTTCCTCCCAACATGGATTTAGCATTTCAATATTTACTTAAGTTAATGACTTAACACACATAGAGTAAATAAGCTCCGCCCTAAGTTATCCTTGGCTGTGTTTTTAGGCCGTTGTTTTGACAGTTGTCAAAGTTAAATTATTTGGGGAATTAAAGATAAATAGTTATTTATTCCGTGTTTCCGGCGTGAGGCCTTATTATGGGTAAACATTGACTTGGATGGGTTTGCTTGGTGTGTTTATAAATTTGGATTAAAATTGGATTGGTTCCGTTGGAAATTAAATTTAACACAAGATTTATAATCACTGTCAATGGTTCCAAGCTTTGATAGAGTCTGCACTAACTTGACGGTCACCGTAGCCTAGTTGGTAGTGCCTACGAAGCTGGTGGTCCTGGGTTCGAATCCCGGTAAGTGTAAATATTTGTGTGATGAGCACGAATATTTGTTTCTGAGTCATGGATGTTTTCTATGTATATAAATATTTATCTATCTATATAAGTATGTATATCGTCATCTGGTACCCATAGTACAAGTTTTGCTTAGTTTGGGGCTAGGATGATCTGTGTGACATTGTCCCTATATTAAAAAAAAACTGACACAGTCCTTGCAGGTCTCTACAGATGCAGGTACAAATATCTTTTAAATTTAATAATTTCCTCCTGATATATTCTACGGGGACTATTCTTCTTGACTGAATGGGGACTTGACTTGAGGGAATTATTATTGACTGGCTACTTCGTCTACTGTTTAGTGACTCTGACTGCTAAGCTAGAGGTCGCGGGTTCGATTCCCACTTCGGGACTTTGTGTGATGAACACGATAATTTGTTCTGAGTCTGGGTCAAATTTATTTATAATATGTATGTATTTAGAAATATATAAGTATGTACATGCTGATATGTAATTGTTTATAAAATAATTGTTTATAAAACAACGCCCGCACGCGAATCTATTCCCTGTGTCGCAGGGTACTTTACAAACACATATTAGACGGACACAAATTACATCCAGACTCAGAACAACTATTTATGGGTCACACAAATAGTTGTCCGGCGCGGAACTCGAACCCGTGACATGAAGAGGCGAGTCGACTGTCTTAGCCACTGCGACACACGTGCATTTATATGTTTAAATAGATAAATTACACCCAGACACATAACACAAATTTCAATTCATTACACAAAGTTTTGCCCAGAGTATGGATTGAATCCACAACCTCTGGTTTAGCAGTCGGTGTCACTTATCACTAGACCATTGCAGTACCCATGATAACCTTAATCTTTAACAATTACGCCACAATTAATAACAAGTCACTAAATAAATCGGCGTTACATACTCTTTGTCACGTAATAGAAGCACGTACCGCGTTATGAGCGTGACCGGAGTAACGATTTTAGTGGAACAAGTTTAATGAACGAAGTTTTAAACATTGCGGTATAAAATAAAATTATACATTAAATTTTATATTCGTGCGTCAAATAACCTTATATTAGAATTATTTAAAGGATTACACGAAAGAGAAATAGCTTCACAATATCCTGGGACATTATGTACATACGGCCATCTGATCCCAAATTAAGCGTATATGGAAACCAAATAACTGATATACTACTTATACTATTTTTTTTTTGTAAATACACACTTATATATGTAGATAAATTACACCCAGACTCAGGACAAACAGACATGTTCAATATCTAAACGAGAATATACTGTACGTCCATAAAGATATAGATAAATTTAAAAACAAAATTCATAATGTGAATACTTGATATAAGCATAATCTTATTGCACATGCTACACTACTTCACAAAATCAGTAGCCCTTTTATGAGACAGTGTATACGCTTCTACAACAAACTTTCCAATCAGGTCAGAAATCTGGCTAACAAAAAATTTTAAACAACAACTAAAGCTAATTTGTGTAGTAAAGCATATTATAAAGTTTCTGACACTGTCAATAATAAAACTCCTTGGGAATGAGTAAATTTAATTCAACGCAATTAGATACTAAAATTGTAATTAAATGTTTAGATGTACTTACCTGATATATTTTTTAATGGATTCCTACTGAGTTTTCTGGCAGTGTTTCTCAGTAGCTGCTGTGTAGCAAGGCATATTATAAAGTTTCTGACTATATTAATGATAAAACTGATAGGGAATGAATAGATTTAATTTAATGCATTTAGATAGTAAAATTTGTACTTTATTGTTAAGTTGTTTGTCATTTATTTTTTAAAGGATTCCTACCGAGTTTTCTGGCAGTGTTTCTCAGCAGCTGCCACCTCAAGAACTTTACGGTAGGGACAAAAAATGAAAATTCTATATGTGGAGGCTTATAATTAGCAATTTGTCAATATATTTGTAATATTTAGTTGTTTATTAGTCTGTAAAGCTTCTGTAAAGACAACATTGAAACATAAATATTTTTACAGAAGACTTACAGACCAATAAACAGCTAAAATATACATACGATGACTATGAGAAGGCAACTTTAATAGAATACAATTTAATATTATTGTACAAACCGTTAAAAAGGATTATTAATAAAATACAGCTAGTATGGAATGCTTAATTTATATGTTAATGATGTTAGCGCTTCGCATATTATTCATTTGAATAATAAATAATGTTGTAAAGAGTTTTACTATCCTTTTCACAATTAAAAATAATGAGAACATTATTACTGTCATTTTAAAAAGCATTTATTATCATTTAACGTCAGAATATAATGTTTGGAATGATGTAAAACTGTTTACCATTTTAATAGTCTAGTCAAAGTTTCGCTATGGCGGACAGTATCAATAGATACAACCCATCTTTACAAAACAAAATATTAATATTATAGCACAAACGCCAGCACATCAAGCTACCCCAGTCTGTCAAATTTCCTCAAGTGAAAGTGAACCTTATACTTATGTGATAAAGTTGAAAATCCATAAAATAAATTTGACGGATTGGGGTAGCTGGGTGTGCTGGCGTCTGTACAATATTTTAAGTTTCAATAGGTACAATTGATTGTACCTATTGAAACTTAAAGAAAAGTTTAAGTGAATTAGGCATTTTCGGCGTCTGACCTCTTAAGAGGCTGACAACATAAAATGTTATCATATAGCATTAATTTCGTCCGTATAAACTACTTGATATGGACATGATGCTAGTGTTCCAGGAATCCTGATCCAAAGATTGCATCAATAACATTGATTTCGATTTCAACTGATATTATGTATGTAAAAAAGTTATCTAACCGTTATGTCCACCTATTCTCGTAAGTTTAGGCATGATAAAATTTTATGCGATCAAATCAAAGTTCATTTTGTATGCACACATACGCATGAGAGCCTCTAAACATCATTACCATTGTTAACATTAAATATATAATGTAAATCCCAGTGATCCTTCTGGCATTCCAGGCATGTTCATACTATTAAAACTTGTCGCAAGTAGCAAAAATCACTCTGCCTACTCCGATCTACGGATATTGGGTTTAAGAGGACCGACGAGTAACATTGAGACTGCTATAAACGTTCCTGTCTCTGATTTAAAAACTGAAAAGTTCACCCACTTTACAGAAATGTAGCAATTTTTCGACGTCAATCCAACGTCACTATTAGTGACTACAGTAACGTTTATCGTTAACGTCGATTGAGCGTGTTCATGTCGGACTGATAGATTTCTGGCTTTTTGCCTGTAAATGAACGGTAGACTTTCATACGTAATTGAAACGGATTTTTACATGACGTTTTGTTACGGTTTTAGTAAAGAGCGTGAGTAACGTTATTTATATGTTGCACGGCTACTTGTTATTATGGTAAAGGTAGTTGGCGTGGTTGGTATATGCTTGCCTTTCGCGCCGGAGGTCGTGGGTTTGTTCAATATTATATTTGGAATGGAAAATCAAACAGTCCAAATGAATTTCTTATAATAATTACGTCGTATTTTAGAAATTTAGAACCAATTTCAACGTTTTATGCAATTATTATTATTATTTGTAATCAGGCAGGCAGTTGAAACAACTGATAATTGCCTGTATCTAGTACATTGAGTTAGCTTGTATTTTTTGTTGTTATTATGTGCTTGTCTAGTCTGTTCTTAAATATGTTGGTGTTTGGTGCTGACACTACCTACATCTTGTGGTAGTTTGTTCCATTCTTTAGTGAGAAGCGCGTCTGAAGTTTAAAGGTGTGACCTCTCAGACGGGTATCATTGTCTCGATTGAACATATTCTGGAACCGGTGAAGGTCATAGTGTCCTTAAATTTATTAATTAACTTTATTATATTTATATTATATTTGCCACCGAATTAAAAAATAATTATCAAAGTCGTGAATCGACGAACAGAAAAATAGAGTACAAAAAAAGACATAAATGAGATCGAACCTATGAACTCTGGCTTACCAGTCAGGGTGACTAACCATTAGACCTATAGGACAGTCATAAAATCATACAATCATTTAAATAAAACTTGTTTTATAGAGCTTTGATACCTTACGTAATAAATAACACGGTTTGGAACCTTATCTGTTCACATACTGTTGTCATCAAACTATTTTTTTTAAATTTTATTACTCAAGTATATAAATAAGTTCAGGGAAAATATTGAAATATCCAGGCTTTTGGATAAACAGAATGCAAATACGTCGTCATTGTTAGAACTTTAATAATATGATAAGCGTTTAAAGAACTCACGATGCAAACAAGATACTTGAATTCTATTAGAATTATAACCTACTTTTTGAGCAACAATGTAGGCCTTCGCATCATAATTAAATGTTAATTCATAACAATAAAATACATCTACATAGCTACCGCGTAGATCTACGCCGTAGTTTCTACGCTTTAACACAGCTACGTCGTAGCTCCATCCAATTTCTGAGGCCATTAATTTTGCTCTAGATCTACAGTTCGACTTGATCGCTTACAAATGGCTTCTGTTTGATTGTAGAATGAACTGTTTGATAGTTATTGGAGTAACATTTAAGATTAGGAGGTAATTTTTCCGAGTCAGGACGGGATGGGATCATATCTATTATATTATGATTGAGTATACACCTATACGAGTACAATCGCAATAAATAATGAATAAAATAAATATATTCAACACAGACACATACCAATCAAAATTACAACAATAAAATACATACAAACTTGAACATAAAAGATAGTAAAATTAAACAAGAAGAAGCTGCTTCTTATATTTCTCCTGCGTGCTCTGCCGAAGGGTCACCATCTCAGCATAGACTAGGTGTCTATGCTGAGATGGGCATTCGGGCACCTAGCGCTGGTTTTCAGTTGGCTAAAGCCAGTAATTACAAGATAGTTTTAACCGATTATACGATTACTAGATCAACAAATAGTCACGCTTAACGTAGTGAAAAATTTCAATCGTTAACTCTATTTATATTGGAGTATTGGTCGAATCCAACATTAGATTAATAACGTACGTGAAATACCCATTATAATGTTTCACTATGTTAGCTGCTCATGTCATGCTGTGTGGTGACGGCTGCGAATATCAGAATATCATCACACCATCTCATCCCGTGAGGGCCGTAGAAGAGAATATTTCCCAGAGGACGGGCAGCAGCTTTCTTCTGAGTACTATGACGATCACCGTAGCCTAATTGGTAGTGATCCTGCCTACCAAGCTGGTGGTCCTGGGTTCGAATCCCGGTAAGTGCAAATATTTGTGTGATGAGCACGAATATTTGTTTCTGAGTCATGGATGTTTTCTATGTATATAGGTATTTATCTATTTATATCGTCGTCTGGTACCCATAGTACAAGCTCTGCTTAGTTTGGGGCTAGGATGATCTGTGTGACATTGTCCCTAGATATTGTCCCCTAGATATTACTGCTATCGTCAACCCGTCTGCTAAGCGTGGCGATTATGGCATATCCTCTCAAAATGATTCTTTGGAGGCTTTTGTCCAGCTGTATACGTATTACACCTATTATGATGATAATGATAGCTCCTCATGACAGTCTAATTATAGTAAATTTAAATTAGATCACAAGTTTTGATTTTCCTCGCTACTATGACCTATCTATCGAATAGTGTGAAAACAGACACTAAGCCCCTTAATGCTAAGCGGTTATTCTATACAACGATGTTTGCGATACACCTGGAACCACTAACTATTTGTCAACCCTTCTTTGGTCTGATTGGCTATATATAACTACTGATGTAATTACGTACCTATATAAAAAATAAACTCAAGTATATACATATGTGCAATGTATCCATAGTATGTATATCGTCGCCTGGTACCCATAGTACAAGCTTTGCTTAGTTTGGGGCTAGGATGATCTGTGTGACATTGTCCCTAGATATTGTTATTATTATTTGAATTTCCACGACCACCTGACTTAAGTATCTTAGAAGTAGTTATCAGCCTTCAAAAACAATCATACGGTGAACCGTCAACTGCATGAAAAAACAAAAGAAAGACCTATATATAAGGCAATTGCACTTAAACCTAAAGGACTGTGCCCACATCAGACTTAAAATAAATTTAATTCAAAGGCTCGATACTGCCAGACTCAAAACTGCCAGATTAAAAAACTTGAGAGGTGTCAAGGGACACCCGGATGGAACGAAGTTATTTCTTATTATTTATTATGTACAAAAACCTGTATACACTCAACAAAAATAATCGTCGCGACACCACACTGTTCAATGCGAAATAGACATGAAAATATCTGGCTTGCTTTCTATATATATATATAGAGAGAGAGAGAGAGAGAGAGAGAGAGAGAGAGAGAGAGAGAGAGAGAGAGAGAGACAGACAGAGAAACATGCGCACACCGGACAGCTGCAAAAAGTGTCGTGACAACATTTCGTAAGATTTTTTTCCGTCTAGCCCCCTTTCACAACGCGCCATAAGGAACTTCGTTCCAATAAGCTATTGCAAATCTAACTAAACATAATTAGAACACACACGGGTAGTACCAAGGTACCAACTGTGACAGATGGGCAGTACGATTTTCAATTTTTAAAATAAAACGAGAATATTTTTCTATATAAAACTATATTTGTTTCAAACAGAACAGACAAGTTTGACACCTGTCAAAATTCCAAACAAACTATTTCATAAAACTCACGAAATAAACTACTGAAACAACATTGTAGCAAAACTGTTCTATTGTAACTTTTAATCGAGTTCATTATTAAATACCCTATCAGGTATTTCAATCGCATTCAAAATTGAGTCTTAGATATCTCAAAATACAGATACATTTCAAACGACTTAAATGACCCACCGGCGATCCAACAACTAGTGTAATATTGTCTTCTAAATGGCTAACAATTATTTTAATATCTTCAATAGAAAATTTAACCTAACTGTCTACAAACAAGAGTCATTTTCGAACTGGGCCAAGCAGATTAATATGACATTTAAGAACGAGTACAAAATAATGTCGACGAAGCTTGACAGGTCGCAACCGTTGTATTAGTATCGACAGGATAAGTGAGGTATTTAGTTCGAACCACAATTATTATATGTGATTTATTTTCAGTAAAAAAGCAGACGCTCATAACTAGATACTCGCACCGGTCCGTAAGCGATAGGCGAGGTTAAGTAACTACGCTCGCGGTCAGTTCATAGATGGGTGATCGCCAAAGTGGTTTAATTTCTGAGCATCTCCGTTACTTACTTACTTATCGTATGGATAGTGGTTACCCTGGTAAAAGACTTGTTCAAGCCGCCCAGTAGGCCTCTGACATGGCTGAATGACTGTTGCCTAATGGCTACAGCCGGGACCGACAACTTAACGTGCCTTCCGAAGCATGGAGATGCTCAAAACTTGAATCTCTTTGGCGGTCACCCATCTATGGACTGACCGCGAGGCTAGGTACTTAACCTCGCCATTTACTAACGAACCGGTGAGAGCATATGAGCACTATTTTCAATAGCCTCCCAGTCGACATAAACAATGGTATCACAAAGACCTCTTTTAAAAACAAAATACATATGCATTTATATAATATCTTCTGTAAAAACCTCACCGTAGGGAATATTTAATTATATAGATAGAAAATAATATAGTTTAATAGTTATCTAAGTAGAGTGGAAAAGTGTCACTTAAAATGTAAACTTAAAAAGAAGGAGCTACGTCTGCCAACAAACAGCTTTGCAGTTTGGCCACTCGAACCTTTCTGCCCGTTGGGACTGTCTGTTCTATGAGCTATGTACCCCGCTCAATGCCAATTCAGCTTTGCAATTTTTCGACCATGTCCGTGAGTTTGGTTCACCCGCAGATTTTGACATTTTTAATTCGATTTCGCAGGGAAACTCCGAAAATTGCCCTCTCCATTGCTTTTTGGGTGACTTTGAGCCTTCTAATGGGGCCCATAGTGAGCGACCACGTCTCTGTTCCGTGAGTTCTCACTGACACCACACAATCTGGTCAAAGACTGGACTTGGAGACACTTCGGTATTATTTTTTTCCTGTGTCGCGGGGTACTTTAAAAACATATAATAGATTTGCTGTGTGGTGACGGCCTAAGAATATCACCACCCCCTCTCATCCCGTGGGGGGACGTAAAAGTCGTCCCGAGGCAGCAGCGTTCTCCTGAGTACCATGTTCATCTTACTGCGATCGCCAACCCGTCTGCCAAGCGTTATGGCAAATCCCCTCAAATGATGGACACAACTAAACCGCGGCCCCCAGTCCCCGGCAGCCCTGCTATTCCCAGCCGTGGTAACAGCCGTGGTTACGGCAGGGCAGGGGGTGCTAAGAATCCCCGGCAGATTCCACGTTACCAAAAACGACGACCTCTGGCCCTGGCAACGTTTAACACACGAACACTGCGGTCCGACGAGAAGATAACCGAACTGGAGGAAGAACTGAGCAGGTTAAATTGGGATATTGTAGGATTATCTGAAGTCCGAAGAGAGGGGGAGGACTCGATAATACTGAAATCCGGAAACCTGCTCTATTACCGGGAGGGTGACCAACTATCCCAAGGTGGTGTCGGGTTCATAGTCCACAAGTCCCTCGTGAACAACGTAGTGAAAATCGAGAGTGTGTCGACGAGGGTTGCGTACCTTATACTCAGAATCACCAGGCGGTATTCGCTGAAGGTTATACAGGTATACGCACCTACTTCGACATACTCCGATGATGCAGTCGAGGTCATGTATGAGGACATTTCCAGAGCCATACATACCTCGAACTCTTATTTCACTGTGGTCATGGGGGACTTCAACGCGAACCTGGGCAAACGAATCGGTGATGAGCTGAAAGTGGGGCAATTTGGAACCGGGGATCGGAACCCCTGAGGCCAGATGTTGGCTGACTTCATGGAGAAGGAGGGTCTCTTTATGATGAATTCCTTCTTCAGGAAGCCGGCACATCGTAAATGGACCTGGGTGAGCCCCGATGGGAAAATTAGAAACAAGATAGACTTCATCCTGTCGACGAGGAGACAAGTATTCAATGATGTCTCTGTGATCAATGCGGTTAAGACCAGGAGCGGTCACAGACTGGTCAGAGGCTCATTGAACCTAAATGTCAAATTCGAGAGGTCCCGACTGATGAAGTCTACGCTCCGTCCCATACCGTTCCACCTCCAAAACCCCGAACCCTTTCAACTCGAACTTCAGAACCGATTCGAATGCCTAGCAGACTGTGAAGAAGTGGATACATACCACGACAGTTTCGTGGAAGCTGTCCATACGGCCGGGTCTAACTTCTACAAAACCCGCCGTACAAATGGAACCAAAAAGATCTCCGACCATACCCTACAGCTTATGGAAGAAAGGCGAAAAATGATCCTAACATCCTCATGTGATGCTGCCAGATACAGGCAGCTCAACAGACAAATCTCAAAGTCTCTGACTCGCGACACACGCCAATTTAATACTATTAGTATTAAAGAGGCCATCGAGCGGAATAGAGGCTCTAAAGTGTTCGCAAGAGATTTGTCTATTGGGCAAAGCCAACTGACGAAGCTGAAGACTGAGGATGGTAGAATCGTCACGTCAAAACCAGAGTTGCTAGGTGAGATTGAGAAGTTCTACGGACAGTTATACACGACAACGCGACTTCCTGTCAATAGTCATGCCGATCCAAGAGCAAGACTAACCCGACACTACACCCAAGATATCCCGGACGTCAGCCTGTACGAGATTAGAATGGCTCTCAAACAACTAAAAAACAACAAGGCGCCGGGTGATGATGGAGTTACAGCTGAGCTTCTGAAGGCGGGTGGTACACCGATCCTACGGGCCCTTCAGAAGTTATTCAACTCCGTCATACTCGAAGGTCAAACGCCAAAAGCATGGCACAAGAGTGTGGTGGTGCTTTTCTTCAAAAAGGGCGATAAAACCCTATTGAAGAATTACAGACCCATCTCACTGCTGAGCCATGTTTACAAGTTGTTTTCGAGAGTCATTACGAATCGTCTCGCACGAAGGTTTGACGACTTCCAGCCTCCCGAACAAGCCGGATTCCGAAAAGGCTACAGTACCATAGACCACATACATACGCTGCGGCAAGTTATACAGAAGACAGAGGAGTATAACCAGCCATTATGCTTAGCGTTTGTGGACTATGAGAAAGCCTTTGATTCTATCGAAACATGGGCCGTGCTGAGGTCTCTTCAAAGGTGCCAAATTGACTATCGGTATGTCCAGGTGTTAAAGTGTTTGTACAAAAACGCCACCATGTCAATCCGACTTCAGGACCAGAACTCGAAACCTATTCAATTGCAGCGAGGCGTGAGACAGGGAGACATCATATCTCCGAAACTGTTCACCGCTGGGAAGGCTTTGGCATCAATGTCAATGGCGAGTACATCACCCACCTTAGATTTGCCGACGACATAGTAGTCATGGCTGAGACCCTTGACGACCTCGGTACAATGCTCGATGGCCTCAGTAGTCTCTCAACAAGTGAGTCTGAAAATGAACATGGATAAGACGAAAATCATGTCGAACTTCCATGTTGCACCCACTCTAGTTAAGGTTGGAGACTCTGCACTCGAAGTTGTTGAGAACTATATTTACCTAGGACAGACCATCCAACTAGGTAGGTCCAACTTCGAAAAGGAGGTCAATCGTAGAATCCAACTCGGCTGGGCAGCGTTCGGGAAGCTACGTAATATCTTCTCATCCCAAATACCGCAGTGTCTCAAGTCGAAAGTCTTCGACCAGTGTGTGTTGCCAGTGATGACTTACGGAACAGAGACGTGGTCGCTCACTATGGGCCTTATCAGGCGGCTCAAGGTCACCCAAAAAGCAATGGAAAGGGCTATGCTTGGAGTTTCCCTGCGAGATCGAATAAGAAATGCTGAGATCCGCAGGCGAACTAAAGTAGCCGACATAGCCCAAAGAATTGCCAAACTGAAGTGGCAGTGGGCAGGGCACATAGCTCGTAGAACTGACGGCCGATGAGGCAGAAAGGTTCTCGAGTGGCGACCACGAACCGGAAGGCGCAGCGTGGGCAGGCCTCCTACACGGTGGACCGACGATCTTGTGCGGGTCGCGGGAAGCCGCTGGATGCGGGCAGCGCAGGACCGGCTATTGTGGAGATCCTTGGGGGAGGCCTTTGTCCAGCAGTGGACGTCTTTCGGCTGATATGATGATGATGATGAATAGATGGACACAAATTACATCCAGACTCAGAACAACTATTTATGGATCACAGAAATAGTTGTCCGGTGCGGTACTTGAACCCGCGCACAAAGCGGCAAGGCGACTCTCATAGCCGCCGCGCCACACGTGCAGTCAATCCTGCACTTGCAGTATTCTAGACGAGAATCTATTTGTACCTAGAATATAATACATATACATAGTTAATTTGTAATAGAGGAATTCATATTCTGATTATTTACAAGAGCTTTTTAAAGTCTATTTGAATAAAACTATTATTTCTATTGGTGACATTGTATTTTCGTGCAATAACTTTGCTCATAAATAATGTAGTGCTAGTTATGATTGGTTCCTCTTGTGGGAGGAAAATAACCACAGACACGTGAATGATACCATTTGTGTTGCAAGTGTTGAAGCTTGCAACACCTTGTCGTTACTATAACCACTTACCATTTCCATTGGCCGTATGCTTGTTTGTCAACATAAGTGTAAAATATAATACTAACATTAATGGTTTCCAAAGTTATAAGACTCTTCTTTTTGACTCGGGGGTCATAAGAAGTACCTACTATCATAACAGGATGTCTATTTCCTTACTACAAATCACTGCGACGGGCAATCTTTTTGAAAAATCGACCACTCGGGGGAATAGTCGCGCGAAGTGGCGATTTGTTGGCTTTTTGTCGCGTCGTGTCGTGACATATAAATTATGTCGGACCGGGCTAGCAGAGATTGCAAACATTTCGAAACTTAAATAAAAAATTACGCATTATTTTTATGAAAACATATTTGAGTATAAATAAAAAAGTGTCTAATGGTCCATTGTAAACACTGTTGTTTTTAGGAACAATAATTGGTACTCATCATCACTTGCACAACTTTCAGGCTTATCTCTCACTAGCTGCCTATTGTATTGACCACCGTGATATGCGGGTTCGATTCTTGCACAAGACAAATATGTGTATTCACGAATATATTATTGACAATAACTTGATACGAGCTAGCTAAATATCAATGCTATAATAAAATAAATTTTATAAATGTTTTCATACAATGTGTACATAAATATCTATGTTACTAGGAATAATAATGTATACAACTATATTACTACAAACATTTTCTGACTATTTACAAGCGCTTTTTTAAAGTCTACGTGAATAAAAACCTTTTTTATTTATTTATTTATAGACTTATCTATTTGTCGTGGTTCAGGTATTTTTTATGTTTTCTCTGTATATATTTAGAACAAAAATAGTATTTAAGTATTTTATAGTATCCATAGCGTATCACACAGCGCCCAAACTAAGCAAAGCCGTTATTGCTTAGTTTGGGCGCTGTGTGATATGGTTCGGAAATGTATTTATCTATTTTATACCAGCTCTATTATCGAACCTCACTCAGATGACCACATTCGCCTTGTCACAGAATTCATTTAACGTTAAAGAAATATTGTAATAATTCTGTTTATAATACGAAGGCTATCAAGCATTCTGCATAAGAATTTGATATCTTACTTTGAAGCAGCTGTCAAGATATAAATATCATTATACTATATTAAAGTCAAAATTTCAAGAAGGTATCTTCAAAACAGGAAATAGTTTTCTATAATATAATTATGTTACGATTGAAATTTCTTCTTTATTTGAAAATTTTGTCACTTTTTTTTATTCGATATGGAATACTCTTGTTATGAATTTAAATTCTCATATGAATTTAAATTTATAATAACTTAGCATTTAGAACGAAAAGTTACTTATTATTGTGGGTATATTCTTTTTGTTATTTCAAAGTTCTACTTTTCATATATTTTTTTCTGTTAAGTTGCTGATAGACAATTTCAAAGATATCCTATTCTTTTTAATTCTATTTTATATGCCAAAGGCTTGTTACCCCTGGCAAAATGCATTCAGTCTAGTTAGGAGTTTTGAGATGATATTTCTTCTTGTAGGGTTGTAGAGGGGTGCATATTATCCCGTAAATTACCGAAATAAATCACCGTAAGGAGATAACGATGAGTTTACTGCATTTCAACTATGGAATGTTTTAATCCGCTGCAAAAAGATGGTGATTATAGCTTATACACATTTTTGGGAGACGCTTTATAATATCATAGTTCCTAATTAATTTATAATACGCACATGAATTCAGAAACACATTGGTGCGTGCCGGGGTTTGAACCTACGACCTGTGACTTGGTAGTCTAACGGTCATATCATCATCATCATCATCATCATATCAGCCGAAAGACGTCCACTGCTGGACAAAGGCCTCCCCCAAAGATCTCCACAATTGCCGGTCTTGTGCTATTCGCATCCAGCATTTTCCCGCGACCCGCACAAGATCATCGGTCCATCTTGTAGGGGGCCTGCCCACGCTGCGTCTTCCGGTTCGTGGTCGCCACTCGAGAACCTTTCTGCCCCAACGGCCGTCGGCTCTACGAGCTATGTGCCCTGCCCACTGCCACTTCAACTTGGCAATTCTTCGGGCTATGTCGGTGACTTTGGTTCGCCTGCGAATTTCGACATTTCTGATGCGATCCCGCAGGGAACTCCGAGCATAGCCCTCTCCATTGCTCTTTGGGTGACCTTGAGCCTTCTAATAAGGCCCATAGTGAGCGACCACGTCTCTGTTCCGTATGTCATCACTGGCAACACACACTGGTCGAAGACTTTCGGTTTAACGATTAACGGTCATAATCGCTCGGCTATTATTGCTTCTAGAGGTTACCTAAACACTCACTGCTGTACCGTTCTGTTGGGGAATAATTCATGGGCCAATGGTTCTTTGGGTGTAAAGTTATTGGTCAAAACATTCTGTTGGTTAAGCATTCACTGACGTAGAGTTCTGTTGGCGAAACGTTCGTCGATGAAAAGTTAATGGTTTAAAGATAATGTTGACCAACGGTTCATGGACCAATCGACTGCTGGTAAACCGTTTCAAAAATGGAGGACGACTTAATCAATTATTATTTATCTAGCATTATTTCTCTGTTATCTTCACAACCATTTTTTAAAGATAACGCCCGCATTAGGGAAATTAATGCCTGTGTTGCTGGATATTTTACAAACATATAATAGACGGACACAAATTACATACAGACTCAGAACAACTATTCTGGTGGCTCACACAAATAGTTGTCCGGTGCGGGACTCGAACCCGCGACACGAAGCGGCGAGGCGACTGTCCTAACCGCTGCGCCACAGGTGCAGTCAAACTAATTAACTAACAATAAAGTGGTGTTCCAATCCCAAGAAGTGAAGTTTATAAATGGCAAGTACAGGTGGTGTTACTCCCCACCCTGTCTATAAGTTACTAAAATCCGATTTTTGAACCCTAAAAACAAAACGAAAGAGGTCCAAAAAAGGGAATAGGAAGCGGAACGGTCAGCAACGCGTCTATTGTGTCATAGATTACGGCCACCGGGTACTATCGGGTGGACTATATGCAAAAAAAAGTTCATTTAACCAGCAATAAAGCTCTACGGGAAACAGAAAAAAGAAAGACAACAACACACCTGCGTCTCCTCTGGTGTTGCGAGAGTACATGGGTGGCAGTGATCACTTACCATCAGGTGACCCGCTTGCGCCTTTGTGTATATAAAGAATATAATTTGTTTTTATAAAATTAGCAATATTGTATATAAAAACCGGCCAAGTGCGAGTCGGACTCGCGCACGAAGAGTTCCGTACCATTTTCTATAAAAATGAGCAGAAAATTCACGTTTGTTGTATGGGAGGTCTCTTATATATTTATTTTATTTAGTTTTTTTAGTATTTATTGTTATAGCGGCAACAGAAATACATTACCTGTGAAAATTTCAACTTTCTAACATCATGGTTCATGAGATACAGCCTGGTGACAGACGGACAACAGGGTCCCGTTTTACCCTTTGGGTAAGGAACCCTAAAAATTCTCTATAAAAAAATTTTCGTACTTATTCCAACCAGACGTCATATATAAACTACACTAACAGTAGTCTTACTTCGGCCAGTTGAATAAAAACTATTATATTTCATATCTTTCTGTATGTACAAATTCCGCCCCACATTTACCCTCAAAATTCAAATCCTATATAAACATGTCAGAGGGTTCCGACATCCAAATAAACATAACATTTATAACAACAATAGGGATAATTGTTACAACTATAATCCGGAAAAGGGACGAACCGGGTATGGCGGCTCATTTATTAGAAACACTAATTTTCATTATTATAATTATATTATGGATTGTTTTCAGGCTTTGGTGGCACGTAAAATTAAAGGTAAAGTTTGAGTTTTAATACTCATACCAACCAAAAGACGTCCAAAGCCTAGTCTAATGTTCTAGGGGTATGCCCTAATTGTCACGCATGGCGGACAAGTTGGCAAGTGCAGTGTGATGATCATAGTACTCAGTGATCCACTCCTGCTTTTTAGGGTTCCGTAACCAAATGGCAAAAAACGGAACCCTTATAGATTCGTCATGTCTGTCGGTCTGTCTGTCTGTCCGTCCGTATGTCACGGCCACTTTATTCGGAAACTATAAGAGCTGTACTACTGAAACTTGGTAAGTAGATGTATTTTGTGAACCGCATTAAGATTTTTACACAAAAATAGAAAAATAACAATTATTTTGGGGGGTCGCCAAACATAGTACAAAAACACAAAAAAAAATTTTCATCGTACCCATACATGTGGGGTGTCTATGGATAGGTCTTCAAAAATGATATTGAGGTTCGTAATATCATTTTTTTTTAAACTGAATAGTTTGCGTGAGACACACTTCCAAAGTGGTAAAATGAGTGTCCCCCCTCCCCCCTCCAACTTCTAAAATACCAGAATGATAAAACAAAAAAAATATATGATGTACATTACCGTAGAAACTAACAACGAAAATTGGTTTGAACGAGATCTAGCAAGTAGTTTTTTTTAAAACGTCATAAACCGCAATTTGCTTTCATTTAATCAACTGAAATACTTACTGCTATGGAACCCTTCATGTGCGAGTCCGACTCGCACTTGGCCGGTTTTTTTTTGTTTTTATAATCATGTGTTTGCGCATAATATGACATGGTTACCTTTTAGATGCGAGCCTATTCTTTGCACCCTGACTGGTTTCCATGGGGGGCGGTGATACCTTACCATCAGGTAACCCGTTTGCTCCATTCATTGATATTATACAAATAATAAATCAATGAAAATCGTATCAATACCTAACATTACACTACGAAAATATTTTGGTACGTATATAACTTATATATCAGTAGTTTTTAGTATAAAAGATAATGCGAAGTACATCTTCTATGCTAAAACTAGCAACTAAGCTTTGAAACCTACTATATTATAATATAAATGTAAAAAAACCCGACCAAGTGCGAATCTTACTCGCCCATGAAGGGTGCCGTAGCAGCAAGTATTTCAGTTGATTAAATGAAAGCTAAAATGCGGTTTACGATTTATGAAGTATTAAAATAAAGATAGATCTCGTTCAAACCAATTTTCGGTGGAAGTTTGCATGGTAATGTGCGTCATATATTATTTTTAGTTTTATCATTCTCTTATTTTAGATGTTATAGGGGCGGGGGGGGGGGGGGTCATTTTAACACTTTGGAAGTGTCGCTCGAGCAAACTATTATATTAGAAACCTCAATATCATTTTAAAGACCTATTCATAGATACCCCAGATATATGGGTAAGATGAAAAAAAAATTTAGAGTTTCAGTTCTATGTATGGGGAACCCCACGAATTATTGTTCTTTTTCTATTTTTGTGTGAAAATGTTAATGCTGTTCACAGAATACATCTACTTACCAAGTTTCAATAGTACAGCTCTTATAGTATCGGAAAAAAGTGGCTGTGACATACGGACGGACAGGCAACAGACAGACATGACGAATCTATAAGGGTTCCGTTTTTGTCATTTGGCTACGGAACCCTAAAAAATGTGGATATTAAGGAAATTAAACATATGATAATATTATGTTTATTTTGCCTCGTTGGTCTAGCGGTAGCGTGTTCAACCGCAGAAAATGAGGTCCTGGGTTCAAATCCCGGGTCGGGCCAAAAAGTAATTTGGGATTTTTCCGTAAAAAGAAATTTCTCGGTATCAGCCCGAAGTCTGGAAGTTGGCGGTATTATACCCCCGTGCCTCGGAGAGCACGTAAAGCCGTCGATCCTGTGCCTGATCTCTTTCCGGTCGTGTCGCTAGTCGTCCCATCGGATCATGAGAGTGATGGAATAGAAAGTGCCCCAGTGTTTGCGCACACACTTGTGCACTATAATAATTCTCATTCTCTATAATCATTCTCAATGGCGATTAGCCAATTACGCAGGACATGCAATTGGCTAATCTCCATTGAGAATGGCCGCCGTGGCTAAAATTCGGCCGGGAAGACATCACTCACAATATACCAATAATATGCTAGTAAAAGGAGAAACTATGGTTTATTAAAATGGGAAAAATTGTGAACTGATATTGACGTATAAAATTTTACAATAGCACAATAATATAGAATTTTGAATATAAAGTGTTCCAAAAAATTTACGATTCGTAAAACAGAGGATGACACACACATTGATTTCAAACTTATAACATCCCTCTTTTTACGCCGGGGGCTAAAAGTAAGTCATGTCCTACATGCATAACCTAAAACAACATTCAGAGACTAACAACATGCTTTTTACCGTAGGTACAGACGCCAGCACATCAAGCTACCCCAATCTGTCAAATTTGCCCAATTGAAAGGGAATCTTATGCTTTTGTGATAAAGTTGGAAATCTATAAAAGAAATTTGACAGATTGGAGTAACTGGATGTGCTGGCGCCTGTACATACTTGTTTTAATACATATGTTAGAAAAGAACTACTTGATATTGTCTCTGACATGTAATCAATTGTCATTCCAGGGCGTTCAAAGACTCTGCACCTCTGACAACCAAAAGCCAACATTCTAAAGCTAAAATTAAAACCTCACCATCTAGCGTGCCCCATTTACTTCCAAACAAAACAGTTTGCTTAAACATATATACAGCAATACATCACCATTAAGCTAAGAGCATGTATACAACATATGACAGTATTTAAACCTATAACTTGGTCCGTAACTTAGCACTAACATAAGCACGAAACTTCGCCAACAGCCAACTTAAAACGAACCGTTTAAGTCAAATTTGCATAAAGTAAGAATGTAATTTATGGGACTTGGCTTAGCAGGGATTTTGGTTATCTGTCAATGTAGATTTTAAGCACTGCTTAGAATTTACCTTGGAATTTTTGGAGGGAAAATATATCTCATGATAAAAGTTATTTCCCTGAGGACTTATTTAGCTTGGCGCGGGGCTATTATAATTCTAATATAAAAAATACCTGATCGAATTTTGACTGGCCCGTTGGTCTAGTGGCCTTGACTGCTAAGCCAGAGATAGTGGGTTCAATCCTGGATAAATCTTTGTGTGTTTTTTTATATTAGAGGGCGACAAACGAGCACGTCACCTGATGGTAAGTGATCACCGCCGCCCATGGACACTCGCAACACCAAGAAGTCGCGGGTGCGTTGCCGGCCTTTAAGAGCCAGCAAACAAGTGCTCCCCCCGAGTTCGCCAACCCGCCTGCCAAGTGTGGCGGTTATGGCATATCCCTCCATTGTTTGGGCAGAAATTTATCAAGTGGTAGACGGAATTTGGCTGACATAGTGATGTATGTATTTAGAAACATATAAGTATTTATATCAGTTGTCTGGTTGCCATAGTACAACCTCTGCCTAGTTTGGAATCAGATGAGAGTGAGTTGATTGTCTCATTATATCATACAGACCAGGTACAATAAATTTTATTGTACCTGGTCTGTATGGATAATTTAGAAGTGATACATATATAAAATGCCTTTGATAATATGTTATTATAATTCCACTTATAATTACAACTTATGTAAAAGTAAGAATTATTATTATTAAATATATCATCATCATCATAATATCAGCCGAAAGATATCCACTGCTGGACAGAGGCCTCCACCAAGGATCTCCACAATAATATAATATAATGGGATATTATTTACACACGGCCACCTGGTCCCAAACTAAGCAGAGCTTGTACTATGGAAACCAGATAACTGATATACTACATACACTACTTTTCTTTTGTAAATACATGGCTGGTTTTGCGCTGCCCGCATCCAGCGGCTTCCCGCGACCCTTACAAGATCGTCAGTCCACCTTGTAGGGGGCCTGCCCACGTTGCGTGTTCCGGTGCGTGGTCGCCAATCGAACCTTTCTGCCCCAGCGGCCATCGGTTCTACAAGATATGTGCCCTGCCCACTGCCACTTCAATCTGGCAATTCTTTGGGCTATGTCGGCTACTTTGGTTCGGCTGCGGATTTCAACGTTTTTTATTTGATCGCGCAGGAATACGCCTAGCATAGCCCTCTCCATTGCTCTTTGGGTGACCTTGAGCCTTCTTGAAATCAAAAAGTAATTTATTCCGTTAAAATATTACATTTGTGTGGAATCGTCATTTTTTTTTACCCTACCGTGCAGTGCATGACGTGGCAGCTACTGAGAAACACTGCCAGAAAACTCAGTAGGAATCCTTTTTTTAAATATTTATTTTTTACATAAAATAACTTTGTATTTAAATGTGTTAATTTAGAGCGACTCAATCCCAAGCTGTTTTGTCACTTAAATAATCAGAAGTTTTGTAGTAAGCCCTGCTACACAATTTGGCTTTTATAATTCCTTTAAACTTATTCGTAGACATTTCTCGGATATCACTGGGAGGCTTGTTATAGAATCTTATACATTCTCTTCATATTGTGAGGCCCATATAAGGGACCACATCTCTGTTCCATAAGTCGTCACTGGCAACACACACTGGTTGAAGACTTTCGACTTAAGACACTGCGGTATGTGAGTAAAGCTAATTGTATTATTTTTCCTAACAAGCTTAGGTATTGATGAGCCGATGCAGGGTAATCATTGCTTTCAAAATTCTGTGTTCTGCTGTAAATTAAACAAGTCAAATAAGTTCAAACGTTTTATTTTTTAGTTTTTCATAAACTTCGTGTAGTAAAATAATTTTTAAATAGTTATTGGTTTGTACTAAACCATAATCTGTGATTATAATTGAATTTTATTATACTTTGATCGGTAAAGTTGGCAAGCCCAAAATTTTCGTCCACTCAAAAATTAATTACTTCGATATACTAAAAAGGTTCATCCCAACTTTAATTAAAAGCAAAACTTTAACACAACATGGGCCAATTAATTAAATACCTAATAATAATTAACGATAAACAAAATCATGAAACTGGACATGATATTACATTCCCTATAAGTAGGGATACTAGCTGTGCGAGTTTTCTGGGATAAGTCTTCTCTTTTACCCAAAATTGGTTTAAATGTACACATTAATAATTTATTGTTCAAAGTTTAACATTGGTATTGTAGATTAATTAATAGTTCTAGGTAGTAAGATATACAAATAAATTATTGCTTAAGGTTAAAGTGCCTCGAGATAAACTAGAAAAATACTAAAAATAACATTATTACTTAAAAAATATTAAAAAAATAAGCTTAGTTTTTAGCCCAAGTTAAAGTTAGCGTCTTTTCTGAACTAAGTTAGACCTTTGCTTCAGACAATTGCCGTTTCATGCTTTTCGCTGTATCATCAAATGTACACATAAATAATAATTATAATTTATTTTTCTATGGTTAAATAATTATGTTAAAAATTGTTAGTATTGGTAAAATATGAACATTTAAATAAGATTATATGTATTGATATAGAATGCTACATCAATATAATAAGCATATAAGTAAATTAATTTAATTATTATAAGCTGATTTGTTTGTATTATACAAAAAAGGTCCTAAAATATGTAAAAACGGTTAGCAAATGCATGACATGATGCATTTGCATGATGCCTTTCTTGAGAACTCGGTCACCGTAGCCTAGTAGTTGGTAGTGCTCCTGCCTACGAAGCTGGTGGTCCTGGGTTCGAATCCCGGTAAGTGCAAATATTTGTGTGATGAGCACGAATATTGGTTTCTGAGTCATGGATGTTTTCTATGTATTTAAGTATTTATTTATCTATATAAGTATGTATATCGTCGCCGCGTACCCATAGTACAAGCTTTGCTTAGTTTGGGGCTAGGATGATCTGTGTGACATTGTCCTTATATATTATTATTATTAATAAAACTCCTCCAATTTGGTGAGATATTGTAGGACATTCCCATTAATGTTACCAATAATGGAGACCCTACTGTAAGACCATACTCGGATTGTTCAAAACTAGCACTATGAAATTAATTTGCGCACTCCACCGAGCTAGGGATTAGGCGTGTGATATCTATTTGGGACCGATTATATTAATAACTCATTTGGATTAGAGGTATACATAAATGGGAAAATACGAGTAGTTTATTGAATTTTTGGGGAGCCTTATGTTCAAGGCACTTGTTCAGCTTTTACGGATTAAAATAATCTTGGTAAAAGCAATTATTCATTATTATTTATCTGTATACTGATGGATGGAATATTTCATTTTTAAAACAACAACGTAATTAATTATATTGCTTAAATTAAATAACTTCATTTTAATTCTAATAAATACAAGAATATGTGAATATTAATCCCAATTTTAACACAATATAATATGTAGTTTCTTTCTATATAATCTCATATGAAACCATTTTTTTAGAGTACTTTTGTATCTATCCGGATAATAAACTATCTATTATATTATATTCAGTACGGTTATGTGTTATTAAGTAGCTACAATCTAAAAATTCAAAATTTCACATTCATATTACGTAGAATCTGTTCATTTTTTGGAACCCCAGTATGATATGTGTATACCTATATATAATTTTCGTACCTAGGTAGGTACATATATATGTAAATTTATATAAGTAGATGCACTGCCAACTACCACTTTATCTCCCTGCATTGCTTTGGTTCATCCAACGGTTGTCTGGAAGAGATTGCTGTATTAGCGATAAGACCGCCGTTTGTACCATATTATATAAGTTAGATAGATAGATAGAGTACAATTTATTGCACAAAAATAAACAATACACGTCTTACAATTAAGCAAATACAGGTACAATCGGCGGTCTTATTGCTTTGTAGCAATCGCTTCCAGACAACCGTTGGGTGGACAAGGAAAACAGTAAGTTAGAAAAGGCAGTAGCTGTAAGTGTACAGTCAAATATTCAACGTTATGTACTTATATACAATTTACATAAACATACTTATATTTTAAATACTTATAATACTATACTATAATAATATACTATACATACAAAATATTATTCTATCAAGTTAACTGATGTGATAATGTTATGCTTCGATTTGGTGCAATAAAGTGTTATCTATCTATCTATCTATATTCTTCAAAAGTATTCTCCTTTAGTTATTTAATTTTTATCTTCACTTCTCCATAAATTATTTGCCGCATACAATACATCGGGGAAATGATGCGTCTGATAATAATATCCCTTTTTTGGCGGAGATAAATGGCAGGCATACTTGCGTATCTTTGGAAGAATTGCCTGAATCCGTACGAGTGGGATTTCTGAAGTGAATAAATAAATTATACGGCCCAACGCCAATCAGCAAAATTTTGCTGTAATTTTTATTTGACTGGATAGTATTTTATAAAACATACCTTGTTGGAATAAATAGCGTATCCGAACGTAGAAAATGAGCTCGTGAACTAAAAAACACCGGCTAAGTGCGAGGCCGACTCACGCACGAATGGTTCCGTACCATCACACTAATATTATAAAGGCGAAAGTTTGTGACTGTGTGAGTGTGTATGTTTGTTACTTCTTCACGTCTAAACGGCTGAAGGGATTTTAATAAAATTTGTTATGGAGTTAGCTGACGCTCTGGATTAACAAATAGGCTTAATTCATAAAGTTTAACTCGGGTAAAACCGCGGGCCACTGCTAGTTTTTCATAAAACATGCCTTATTGGTACCGATAGGGTATCCGACCGTAGAAAATGGGATCGTGAACTAAAACATTATACTAGATTTTTCTGTTCAAGAAATTCTCAGTACCAGCCTGGAGTAAGTAAATTAGCGAAGTTACACCATAGTGCGTCGGAAAGCACGTATAGCCGTCGGTCCTGGCCTCTTATCAGTTGTGTCGGTAAGGCGTCACATCTGCTTATAGACTGTAAAATGGTTTCAATGGAAACTAACCATATGGTGGATATAATATGTCCATCAATATGTCCGTCAATATGTCCGTCAATGGAAACTAACCATATGGTGGACATATCATATCCATCAATCCGATGGGATCACTAACGACACGACCAGAAAGAGGTTCCGTACAGGACCGACAGCTTCCGTGCTCTTCGGGGTACGGGGGTGTAATACCGCCAACTCGCAGACTCCAGGCTGATTCATAGATTTTATTCTCAGCAGAGAAACCCCAAATCACATTTTGGATCGACCCGAGATTTGAACCTGGGCCCCTCTGTGGTTGAACTCGTTACCTTTAGAGCAACAGTGCAGTCAATATAAACTCGAAAAGACTTCATATGAGGCACACAAAGCGTTGTCTTGTGCGGGACATACCTACAGCCAGTTGTATTTTATTTTGTATATTTATTTATTTATTTGGACAACCAGTAATTGATACATTGCTTCTTACTCGTACGTCTAGATTATTAAGTACAAAATTATAAATAAATGCACAACATTTTAAGGTGTCACAGCATGCGCATAAATTTCATAATAGTGACACATAAAGAAAAATAAAATTAAATGAAATAAAATATAATACCTATATAAAACAAAAAATTAAACATATTTTTTAACATAACAAAAATTTTAACTTATTTATAATCAACTCAATCAAATAACTGAAACACATTCTTATGCTTAATAAAAAAAAAGTAAAAAAAATAACTAGCATTACACTAATATAACACTAATTAAAGCCTACTTAAAAAACTCAAGAATTTTATTTAAAAGTGGGTAGTCCATTCTTAAACACGTCTACCTCCCCGGAGATAGCATTGTATGTTGTGAAATCGCAGGAGCGATAAGACCGCCTTTTGTACCTAATTAGAGTAGTAATATTAATTTTAAATTTAAGTTATGGTGTACAATAAAGAGTATTTTACTTTTACTTTACTTATGTTGAGTTTACTTTTAATAAGTGGGTTAGAACAGCATACATGAAGTTTAGGGGACAAAAATACCATAAAAACTCGACGCTGGATACGCTTTCGAGTTGTTGTGAATTGGAGACGGTCTCCATTTGCAAAGCTAACGAGTTGCTGAAACTGCAACCCTACGGATACAAGAATATCAATCACACAGATACAAGTACGCTGAAATATTTGGCTCCAAGTTTCAACGCAGTTGGAAACAAAACTTATTAATCATAAGATTCTTTCCAAATTGTTTGGCCTTAAAAATAGCGATTTGGACTTTAGACCGTGGCGTTATGGCCATCGTCCCGAGTCTCGAAACAATTTCGGAAAATGTTTAGGGGACCAAACCATTCCATCTCAAACTAAAGAAGAATCACATAAATCGGACCATACATTTTGGATTAACCGTTGTACATTCATAAAAAAAACTACTAATCAGCTTGAGAACCTCCTCCTTTTGAAGTCGGTTAAAAAGGACAACGATTTAAGTGAATGTAGTCTTAGCCTTCCGGGAACGTTCTCGGTTGACAGTGAAATAGTATAGTATATTTATTTTAAGATATTTAGTGACATTAACTTTTATGTAATAATGTAATACTTTGCATGCCACATCAGGCAGAACATAGTGAACTAAGCGCCTTTATTTGTCATCTTATATTGTACCTACCTATGTTCAGCAATAAATGATTCGATTGATTGATTTATTGGTTGATTTTAATTTTTATTTCATCATGAGGCTTTTATCGTCTACTGCTGAACATACCTCCTCTCCCAAAAGTTTTTCAATGTTGCCATTTGGAGGGGTGTCCAGTGAGCACCACGTTTGGCATTCGAGATGGTGACAGCAGTCAGGTGGTAGCTAGTACATGGAGGTGCTGCTGCCCGACTACCTGGTGTATCCATTAGACGCCTTTTAGGACAACTACGGGATGGTATGTACCCATGTCATCCCGTGGGTATCTGTGTATCTATATATATTTTTAATACTTAAATTAATTTTATATTATGTTCCTATAAGACATGACAATTAACTATACGATTATGAAAACAAGCAAAATTAACGAATACTGTAACTAAGATATATGCCATCAAAAAATTCTGCCGCATCGTCGAGTGGAAAGTATCCAAAAGGCTGGCCATATTGCCACGCTGTATGGCAATGCTGATTCTTTGACACAAAAAAAAACCGGCCAAAAGCGAGTCGGACTCGCCCATGAAGGGTTCCGCAGCAACAAGTATTTCAGTTGACCAATTTTCGTTGTTAGTTTACACGGTAATGTACATCATAATTATTTTTCAGTTTTACCATTCACTTATTTTAGAAGTTACAGGTTACACTCGCGCAAAATATTCACTTTAGAAAAAAAATATTCACTTTAGAAAAAAATGATATTAGGAACATCAATATCATTTTTAAAGACCTATCCATAGATAACCCAGCGGTATGGGTACGATGAAAAAAAAATTTTTGTGTTTCAGTTCTATGAATGGAGAACCCCCAAAATTATAATTTTTTTTTTCCATTTTGGTGTGAAAATCTTAATGCGGTTCACAGAATACATCTACTTACCAAGTTTCAACAGTACAGCTCTTATAGTTTCGGAAAAAAGTGGCTGTGACATACGGACGGACAGACAGACAGACAGACAGACATGACGAATCTATAAGGGTTCCGTTTTTTGCCATTTGGCTACGGAACCCTAAATAGGCCAGTTTCTGGTCACGGAAATCGTCGATCAAAGGTTTCGCGATTTCACGAAGCAATAAACGTGCGAGACTCCACAGCGTTTCGATCCCAAAAGGCTCAAATACATCATTTAAAATGATGTTGTCGAATTTGCGCCTTTTGAAGCTTTCTGCTGGTACAGCAGCAGCCTCCGCAGATCCCGACGTGCAAGGCAGATGAGACAATGAAAGTGTGTGGTGGTTAGGCCAATTATTCTAATTATTCCTCAAATATTGTTATTATGTTAACTTTTGGTCCGCTCCGCTCATCGCTGCTTTAAAGGCCTCCATTCAAAAGATGCAAACACCAGATTTATGTATCCAGATTAGCGGGAAATTATAAACTTTTGAAACTCGGAAGTGAAAAAGTTTGAGAAACGCTTGATAAAAGTATTTTTGTGTTTATTTATGTGAGGGTAAATGGTTGGGTTTTTGGCGGCGTTTGTTATGTTTTATTTGGAAGTGTGATTTAACTTGTCAGTTTTGTCCATGGGTTAAGTGGGCTAAGGGGAGCATATAGGCCTACATGTCTTTACTTTTACTTTGAATTTTAAAATTGTTATACGGAATAACAATTAATCATCGTCTCGAGAAATATCTTGCACATTAAAGCCTTTGCATGCTCACAACTGTATTGAAGATAGCATTGCCGTACTTAATCATCATCATCATCATATCAGCCAAAAGACAGCTGGACAAAGGCTTCCCCAAACATCTCCGCAATTACCGGTCTTGCGCTATCCGCATTCAGCGGTTTCCAGCGAACCGCACAAGATCATCGATCCATCTTGTAGGGGGCCTGTCCAAGCTGCGTCCTGCAATACTTATATATTTCTAAATATAAACATTTACCGGCGAGCATGTATGAAGAATATAATGTCAGTAAATGAGGCGAAAGAGGTGTGCAAGGATTGTGACAAATGGAAGTAAGTCAGTTGTCTCTGCCTACCTCTCTGAGAAACAGGCGTGAGTCGTGACGGCGTGAGGCGTCATATTTAAAAATGAAGTCTCATTTGGTGGTTTTCAACTAAACCAAGGATCGACTGCAGTTTAACTTTAGACTTAGTTTTTAAATAAGGGTGATAATGGATAAATTAAACTCAGACAGAACAAATAATCATGCTCTTAACTTAGAGACTTGTCCTGGGTGGTAATCGAACCCCCTTGATCAACAGGCTAGTGTTAGTTATCGCTACATATTTATATGTAAATATATGTTTATTGTGATATGTTTTCTAACCATCACATCGTTGGTAATGGCGATAAAAACGATGACGCATCCGATGACGTCACTCATATTTCTTCCATTATCGTTCGCATAACGATAATGTGTGGGGGAATGCTCCAATTTAGGGTTATGAAAAAATATTTCCTTTATGGTGTAATGTTTGGTAAATTCTGCTAAAGCTTCTTAAAGCTAAAGATTCTGGCTGTGTGGTGACGGCGGTGATTATCAGAATATCATCATCCCATCTCATCCCGTAGGGGTAGGCCTGTTGGCGTTGTTGGCAAATGCTTGCTTTCACGCCAGAGGTCGTGGGTTCGATTCCAACTCAGGATATTTGTGTGCACGAACATGTCTGTTTGTCCTGAGTCTGGGTGTAATTATCTATTTAAGTAAGTATTTACAAAAGAAAAGTAGTATTTATGTAGTATATTATAAGTGTATTCTTTTATTTTGTTTTATGTATATTTTTACGAAACGTATTGTTTTATGTATCATATTTGTGTAGCACATCTATGACTCACTGTGGCAGGTAGCTGAAAATCAGCGTTACAGCCACATTGTGGATGTAACATCATGCTGAGCTGCTAGCCATTTGAGCGCACTAAAATGTTTAGTAACACTAATGGAGTATTTTGTATCGTTTTTATTTATATTTTATGTCGCCATTGTTACTCTAATTGTGAATTTTTGTATATTCTTTATTATGTGTGCTCAATAAATATTTTATTCTTCTTCTTTCTTCTTATATCAGTTATTTGGTTTCCATAGAAGAAGCTCTGCTTAGTTTGGGGTCAGATGGCCGTGTGTAAATAATGATATTATTATTATATCTACTAGAGTACGGGTAGCAGCTTCCTTTTGAGCACTATGACCACCTGACAGCGATCGCCAACCCGTCTGCCAAGCGTGGTGATTATGGCATCTCTTCAAAAGACGATTCTTGGGAGAGTAGTGGACTTCTTTTAGCTGGAATAATAATAATATTTTTTTTTATTATAATATCTGGGGACAATGTCACACAGATCATCCTAGCCCCAAACTAAGCAAAGCTTGTACTATGGATACCAGGCGACGATATACATACTTATATAGATAGAAGAAGAAGTACACTTTATTGCATAAAAAATATACAAAGTATAGTATACATAGAACATTATTTTTGCAATTGGCGGCATTATCAGTAAAAGCGATCTCTTCCAGGCAACCTATTTGCGTTGGATGGACCAGAATTTAATATCAATGGATAATTGAAGGTTAAACAAACTTACCTTAAGTGAAGTTTGACCATAATTATATGAGTCGCTGCATCCGAAGAGATTTTCATATTACACAGTAGTACACTCTTCAATGTACTGGACATCGAACACTTTTTAGAGCTTGCAACATTAAAAAGACAAAATGTCAACGTCATTTTTCCGCCGCCACCTGGATGTCACCTCATTCTTTTCAGAGTAACACAGCATCTACTTTAGATTTCACTAAAGGCAAAGCATTAAAATCAAATAACGGGAAGAAAGTATTCACAAGAATACTTTAAGGGAGGGAGGGATCGAAAATCTCTTCGGATGCAGCGACTCATATAATTATGGTCAAACTTCACTTAAGGTAAGTTTGTTTAACCTTCAATTATATTTCGTCGCTGCATCCTCGAGATTTTCATATTACACAGTAGATGTTTAGAGCTTTAGGGAAATCGTTAGTAAGAGTATTGAACCAATACCCATAAACGAATTAATACATGCAATAATTTACTTTATCTTATTAACTTAATCATTTTTAACTATATTTAACCATAACCAACTGGAATTTTTAAATGCAGGATCATTATTCGATTTGTCATAAAATTTACTAAATCCGTGGGAGTTTCATGACCATTCTGCTGCCTTCCTAATCACTTCAATGGAAACGCATCGACGGACGTCTCTGCGTGGCGAGCACTATGCGCAGAGTATACGCTTGCGTCAATATCCGCTCTCTTGCAATACTTGCTGGACACAGCGGCTGATTGTGGACACAGTTGCGTTGTGGTATATATATATATATATATATATATATATATTCTTTACCTTTTTTTTTTTTTTTTTTTTTTGTGGTCAGAATTAACCTTTCTGCGATAGACGTGTCTCTAAACGGTCCTATTAGTTCTATGTATGCTATCAGGGTTTTCCCTGGGCATATCTCCTTCTAATTGTGATAAAAGAATTAGATGCGATTGAGGCCTCGCTTACAAGAATTTTAAATATTGGAATCGTTATTCCTAATATTTGAAACAACGTCTCTTATCTTAGGTTCATAAATGACAACTTTAATTTTTGATACACTTAAGGCATCCCAAAAGGCCTGCGGCCAAAGCTCGGGTGCTGAGAGTTCATCTTTATTAGATTATTTGGTCGGGGTAGCAATATCAGCGGTAGGATCCTGCGTAGCGACAACATTACCAAGAGTATGTGTAATCGGGTCAATATTATTCGGCGAAAATGGAGCGTATACCCTAATTTGCTAAATATGAATGTTCAGATGTATTATTCACATAAAATAAAATATACATTATCACCCTTATTTAAAAAACGAAGTCTAAAACTAAACTACAGTTGAACTGTGGATCAAGCAATATCATTGGATGGTTTTCGACTAAACCAAGGATCGCATCACGGTTCAGAAATTATATTGTTATGATGTTTGTATATTTGGTCGTTATCGAATCAAGATTCTTTAATTTTATGCGTATTAGCCTTGACCAACGTTACGACGGTACGTATTCTAAGATTTAATGAAAATGAATGCTCAGATACTTTATCTGCATCAGAAAAAAAAATACATATTAATATGCGAGTAAGTGACCATAATCACATCATGGTTCAATAATTATATTGGGTAATGTGTTCGTATATTCGGTCATTATCGAATCACGACTCTTTAATTTTATAGGTATTAGCTTTGATCAACAGTATAAATACGACGGAGCCTATTCCAAGATTTAATGAAAATGAATACTCAGATACATTATCTGCATTAGTAAAAAAAATGCATATATGAGGAAGTGACCGTAATCGCTTCATGGTTCAGAAATAATATTGATATATGGTGTTCGTATATTCGGTCGTAATCGCATCGCGGCTGTTTAATATAATCCGTATTAGCTTTAACCAACTATACCGAGGACGGACGGACGGAGCGTATTCACTGATTAAATAAATATGAATGTTCAGATACATTATCTGTATCAGGAAAAATACATATTATTATGCGAGTAAGTGACCGTAATCGCATCACGGTTCAGAAATAATATTGGTATCGTATATTCGGTAATCAAATCATGACTCTTTAATTTTATGGGTATTAATCTTGACCAACAGTATCGATATGACGGAGCTTATTCACAGATTTGATGAAAATGAATGCTCAAATTCATTATCTACATCAAATACAATACATATAATTATGAGTAAATGACCGTAATCGCATCACGGTTCAATAAGTATATTGGTATGGTATTTGTATATTCGGTCGTAATCGCATCACGTCTCTTTAAAATATACATTTTTAGACGCCAGAAAACCCTCAGCTAATCTGCGTTAGATAAAACACATACATATGTGAGTAAATGACCGTAATCGCATCACGGTTCAATAAGTATATTGGTATGGTATTCGTATATTTGGTCGTAATCGCATCACGACTCTTTAAAATATACATTTTAAACGCCAGAAATACTTTTTTGCTAATCTGCGTCAGATAAAACACGTACATATGTGAGTAAATGACCGTAATCGCATCACGGTTCAATAAGTATATTGGTATGGTATTCGTATATTCGGTCGTAATCGCATCACGACTCTTAAAAATATACATTTTTAAACGCCAGCAAACGCTCTGCTAATCTGCGTCAGATAAAACACATACATATGTGAGTAAATGACCGTAATCGCATTACGGTTCAATAATTATATTCACATCACTACTCTTTAATATATATATTTTTAGACGCCAGCTTAGGCTACAATACATATGTGAGTAAATAACCGTAATGCCATCATGGTTCATTGGTGTGGTATTCGTATATTCGGTCGTAATCACATCACGACTCTTTAAAATATACATTATAATAAAGTCAAATTCAACGATTTATTTGCAAATAAATATGGTTTTAGAAGTGAATGTAAGAACATTGGTAGCCCAACCAGGTGCTATAATTTTTTTATTATTATTATTATTTAGTTGTCAATGGTATTTCTACATTTGGGTAGCATCTACTTACAAAACAAGTACCACAGTATTGACTTTTGTTAATACCTATAAGCCATATCCTGATATTAGCATATGAACTAAATCGTTTATTCAATATGGGAGAAAGTGCTGAATGGAATGTATTTTCAGATGAGAAATTAGCTCCTGTTATGTAATGAAGTTTAATGCTACAGGATTTAATTTTTTTTTTATTTTTTTTTTTAATCATCAATGTTATTATTATGACCAAAATTCTATAAATTTTACACGCTGCGTCGTTATCGTTTTATTGACAGAGATGCAATCATTAAATCAATTGTCTCATTTTGAGTGCTTGTTACAAAAAAAGGCCTCTTTATTGGCTTTGCCACACAGATTAGATTCACATCTCACTAGGCGAGTTAGGAACGACAGTAATATCTACTGCCAGGTTGTCTATTATCTTGCATAATCATTTTAAAATTGGTGAAAAACGGAGGAAACAAGCAAAAGAAAAAGTACCTATTTCTAATTAAGGGTAAACATTTATATTGAAAGCGTTAGTATCCTTCTTCCAGTAAATATATCAAGGTCATTTTTCATTTAAAAAGTAGGCCTGAACTTGTTTTCTAGATCTGGGGAGCCCGATCTCTCTGCTAAACATAGCATACTAAATTAAAGTAAATATATGTATGCATCTAACAATACGAGTAACCGTATCAAAATAAGGAAACTACATGATAATCTTAAATTTAATTTTAATATTGGCCTCTAATGGTTTTATTAAAATTTTAATATTCCTGACTGCTAAGCCATACGGTGTGGGTTCGATCCCCACTCGGGACAAATATTTGTTCGATTAGCACGATTATTACTTCCGTACCTGGGTGCAATTCATCTATAATTTGTATGTAATTACTGATATACAAGTATATTTATCAGTTGTCTGTTGGCCCCACTATGACAACAGTACTGGTTCTGCCCAGTCTGCGATGAGATGGCAAGACATTTATTTATTGTTATTATGTATATAATATACTGTATAATTAACTTATAATATTCAAATTAATAGATCGAATATTTATAGCTACTTTGTTACGTAGCAAATGACTAATACCATTTCAAATTGATAGACAAGCAATGAACAACATTTTCTCTTATACTGGATATCAAACAAAACTAATACACGTTTACCATAAACGAATTCTATTTTCCACAGGTTTTTTACAACAATCACAGTCAACTTAACTGGAAAAAACCATGTCTGCAAAACTAGCAAATCAATCAAATATTCGCTATACTGGTAACCCATGTTACTAATACATGTTCTAGAAGTAGACGGGATCAACATCGGGACTTGTACTTGAGTTGTACGTGTACTTGGTTAATCAAATATAATAAAAGCATTCTGGCTATGTGCGTACGTTTCTGTTACCTACTAATCGAAATAGAAACTACATTGCAGATTATTTAGAATTAAGCTATTTGAATGGTTGAATGAAAATAACCTCTATAGCATTAATGAATTCCTGGAACTGAAAATTTTCTATTTCAGGATTCAGTCCTGTATTCTCCTTGCTAAGTGCGTCCATTATAATTTGCCCCCATTGTTCAGAGAACACGTGGCAGATACTAGGTTAGTTTTGTAAGTAAAGTAATCAGGTTGTTAATAATAAATCATCACAACTCCATATGATTTTAACCCAAACATTGCCCCAGGGCATTGTAATTATTAGGGTTTTACAACAGGTATATACCTGTTGTAAAAACAGGGCTTGTACTATCTGACACAAAGGGCAGATCTTATTCCATAGAATGGCTAACTGTAAAATAGGTTAGAATAATCTAATAATGCCAGAAAACATTCAGCTTGTAAAACTAAAATCTAATTATTCATACACTCACGCCTGTTTGCCAGGGGTGTGTAATGTAATCATAATTGGTAATAAAATAAAATGATAGTATCGTTGTAACCGTCGGTCACCTTAAGATTCAATATGTTGTATATTTGCTGGAGAGTAAGTATGTACTTACATTTTTTGCTGACACTCGGCATTTGCGTAGATTCAATCGCCATTTTTATAGGCCAATACAGTAATTCACATTAAATGTCACTATAATATAATTATAACACTTGTTTACTGAAAATAAAATAAAATAAAAAGAATTGATGTTTCGATGCCCAACACGAAAAGTGAATGAGGTGACATCCAGGTGGCGGCGGAAAAATGACGTTGACATTTTGTCTTTTTAATGTTGCAAGCTCTAAAAAGTGTTCGATGTCCAGTACATTGAAGAGTGTACTACTGTGTAATATGAAAATCTCGAGGATGCAGCGACGAAATATAATGGTAGCAAAAGGTGTACGAATTTATTGGAAATAAGAAAAATAGCTTACGTATATACATATACGTAAGAATAATACTTATATACAGTACTGTATACATACATACACAACATATAAATATACCTAATTATACACACATAAAAACTAATATGTAAACTTGCATGCTTTCAGCTGATTCAAGTAAAGTCTCGGCAGCAACTAGATAAGTTTAAATAATGTTCTTTGACCATACATTTAAAAGTTCTAAGTGACTGGGCGCGTCTTATTTTGATAGGTAATGCATTCCACAATCAGAAAGCTTGTATACTGAAAGCTTTGTCAGAAAAATTTGTAGAATGGATAGATAGATAAATGCTTAAATAGATAGAAAACATCCCTGACTCAGAAACAAATATTCGTGCTCATCACACAAATATTTGCACTTACCGGGATTTGAACCCAGGACCACCAGCTTCGTAGGCAGGAGCACTACCAACTAGGCTACGGTGACCGTCATAAAGAATCGTGTTGTTGATGTTGTATTATAGTTAAAGAGAACAGTGTGGTATAAAACAGTATATTCTCACAAATATATGAGCTGTGTAGTTTCCGGGCTAGAAAGAATAACAGCGCAACCAAATATCATGCCGATGGTGTCATATAAGGCGACTAAAGGATACACCAGGTGGTCAGGCAGCAGCACCTCCTGTGTGCTAGTTACGCCCGTCCTCTGGTAGGAATTCCCTCGGGTCGGGTCGACTATTACGCCACGAGATGGGATGGGGATGATAATATTCTGATATGTGCCACCATCATCATACAGCTAATATATAAATGCAAGGAAAGTATCTGCACTACGGCACCACGTTTGACGACAATTTTTGGTCCAGCTGCCGTGATTGGTAGTTGCCTTCCACGCCGCAGGTGGTACGTTCGATTCCCACCCAGGACAGATATTTGTTGGCAAGAACATGTCTGTTTGTCCTGAGTCTGTGTGTAATTATCTATATAAGTTAGTATTCACAAAATATAAGTAGTATATGTAGTACTAGCTGTGCCCCGCAATTTTACCCGCATTAAACTTTATAAACTATAGCCTATGTGTTAATCTAGGATGTCAGCTAACTCCATACCTAATATTAATAAAATCGCTCCAGCCGGTTAGACGTAAAGAAATAACAAACATACACACTCAAATATTAACACACTCACAAATTTTCGCCTTTATAATATTAGTGCTATCTGGTTTCGATAGTACAAGCTCTGCTTATTTTGGAATCAGAAGGCCGTGTGTGAATAATATCGCAGGATATTATTATTATTCGTGCAGCATTCTACCAATCCTGCATGTTATTACACAGCAAAACCAAAGTAAATGATAGATAACATTGACAATAACACACCAGTACACAACGTTAAGTAAATACAGCCTTGTTAGTTTTGTAGTTTAGATATAAATCATTGAGCTTCCATCCATATTGATAACTGGAACCTCTGTTTGTTTGTTGATTTAAGCAAGCAAGTTATTAAATTGTTTCGCATAAAGCCTATACTGCGTCTATTTACGTTCTATTGTTTAAACAGAGAAGAGTATTTACGTGTTATAGTCGTGTTAGCACAATTTTAGCCACACCACCCAGTCCCAATTGAGACCTACCAGCTGAGTTAACTATAGTAATAATATCCTAGGAAGTAATACTTACACGACCATCTGAACCCAAACTAAGGACAGCATGTTCTTACTTAACCAATATAAGTACTCCACATACTAGTTTACTTTTGTCACCCAAACTCAGAACCAACAGACATGTTCATGCACACAAATATTTGTCCTCGATGGGAATCGAACCCACGACATGCGGCGCGAAAGGCAAGCATTTACCAAGCACGCCAACCCCCGATCCGTCAAATAAGTTCTATTAAGTAATAGTAAGTTAGTTCTTTCATTTTTAAGTAATAGTAAGTTAGTTCTTTTATTTTTTAAGTAATAGTAAGTTAGTTCTTTTAAGTAATTAAGTTCCTAATTGCATTCCTGTGTTAAAAACTTGAGAGGTGTCAAGGGACACCCGGATGGAACGAAGTTATTTCTTATTATTTATTATGTACAAAAAACCTGTATACACTCAACAAAAATAATCGTCGCGACACCACACTGTTCAATGCGAAATAGAAATGAAAATATCTGGCTTGCTTTCTGTAAGAGAGAGAGAGAGAGAGAGATAGAGAGAGAGACAGAGAAACATGCGCACGCCGCACAGCTGCAAAAAGTGTCGTGACAACTTATCGTAAGATTTTTTCCGTCTAGCCCCCTTTCACAACGCGCGATAAGGAACTTTTTATCTAATATACACTTGTATATTATAGTGAACAAGTTACAATTTTTTATACTGATGAAGATTGATCTGACCGATTTTCATTCATGGCGACCACTTCAGTGTCTAGTTGGTACGGTGTTGATGTTCCTCGGTCTTTTCTATAGCCAATTATTTTAGTAGACTCATGAGTTTCCCATTCGGTTTCTCATCAACATATCTATATGATATTGACGGTCACCGTAGCCTAGTTGGTAGTGCTCCTGCCTACGAAGCTGGTGGTCCTGGGTTCGAATCCCGGTAAGTGCAAATATTTGTGTGATGAGAACGAATATTTGTTTCTGAGTCATGGATGTTTTCTATGTATATAAGTTTTTATCTATCTATATAAATATGTATATCGTCGCCTGGTACCCCATAGTACAAGCTTTGCTTAGTTTGGGGCTAGGTTGATCTGTGTGACATTGTCCCTATTATAGATAGATATTATTTATTGGATTGTCGCAGATTGTTCAGCTTTCAATTCATCTTGTTTTTATCAAGCTCAGCTTTTCGCTGCTCCCCAAGAACGCGTATCTGCCTCTTGATAAGCCCGCGCTATTCCGGTCGTTTTGCTAATTCTTCTCACTTAGAAAAACTTTTCCCCTTACAATAATAAAAACCGGCCAAGTGCGAGTCGGACTCGCCCATTAAGGGTTCCGCAGCAGCATGTATTTCAGTTGATTAAATGAAAGGTTAATGGTGGTTTACGATTTATGACGCATAAAAAAAACTACTTACTATATTTCATTCAAACTAATTTTAGTTGTTAGTTTACATGGTAATGTACATCATATATATTTTTGTAGTTTTATCATTCTCTTATTTTAGAAGTTACAGGGACACACACTCATTTTTCCACTTTGGAAGTGTCTCTCGCGCAAAAAATTCAGTTTAGCAAAAATGATATTAGAAACCTCAATATTATTTCTAAAGACCTATCCATAGATACCTTACATGTATATGTACGATGAAAAAAAAATTTTTGAGTTTCAGTTCTACATATGGGGAACCCCCAAAATTATTATTATTTTTCTATTTTTGTGCAAATATCTTATTGCGGTTCACAGAATACATCTACTTACCAAGTTTCAACAGTACAGCTCTTATAGTTTCGGAAAAAAATGGCTGTGACATACAGACGGACAGACAGACATACATGACGAATCTATAAGGGTTCCGTTTTTTGCCATTTGGCTACGGAACCCTGAAAACCGCCTACAGGTAAGTATATATCATAGTAGACTATGACTCTTGCCATACATATAACATTAATCACGCATTGGAAATACTCACACCACTGAGTGCATTTGCCCTGGAGCTTATTCTGTTTAGTGAATGTGTTTCCTCAGTCAAGCCTACAGCAACTACGAAGATTTCAAACTAATAGGACAAATCGGCGTTATTGTGTGTATGCCTGTTTTCTTTATTATTATTTCAACTGTTTTTGCTATCCAATAAAATTACCAATGACAATAAAAATTTAATAAGAATTTATGGAAGACTAGCTGTGCCCGCGACTTCGTCCGCGTGTTAATTAGTTTATTTCGTTTTTTAGTTAAATAAAAGACTTTCTCTAAAATAAAAGTAGCCTAAGTTACTCCTTATTACATCAGCTACCTGCCAATAAAAGTCCCGTCAAAATCGGTCCAGCCATTTCAGAGATTAGCCGGAACAAACAGACAGACAGACAGACAGACAGACAAAAATTGTAAAAAATGTTATTAGGGTGTATGTAGCGTATATACTTACATATTTATGAAGTAAAAACCGGCTATTTCAATATTACAACAGACACTCCAATTTTATTTATTTGTATAGATATCGATCTATGCACAGGATCAAGTCTCTTTAGCAAATAATAATAATATCTAGGGACAATGTCACACAGATCATCCTAGCCCAAACTAAGCAAAGCTTGTACTATGGGTACCAGGCGACGATATACATACTTATATAGATAGATAAATACTTATATACATAGAAAACATCCATGACTCAGAAACAAATATTCGTGCTCATCACACAAATATTTGCACTTACCGGGATTCGAACCCAGGACCACCAGCTTCGTAGGCAGGAGCACTACCAACTAGGCTACGGTGACCGTCAATAGGACAAATCGGCGTTATTGTGTGTATGCTTGTTTTCTTTGTTATTATTTCAACAGTTTTTGCTATCCAACAAAATTACGAATGACAATAAAAATTTAATAAGAATTTATGGAAGAGACTTGATCCCGTGCATAGATCGATATCTAGGCACGGGATCAAGTCACTTTAACAAATCACTAAGAATTAGCAAAAGTTTGATATACTGAACACTAAAAATTACATAGGGAACTGTATGCCAAAATTTAAAACCGTAAACAACGCCGCGGCATGAATCCTGTTACTCTAAACAATGTTAGTGTTAGTTTCGCTATAGATCATTTATTCAGCTGTTAGCTATGAAATATGGGAATAGATAACAAGTTTGTATCACACCCTGTATATCGTTATCTGTTACTAATTAGAACGGAACATGGAAATATGTAGTAGGAACTCCTATTCGTAGTAAGGTTTAGGCAGACTGTTTAACTTTTATAAAATGGCAGTGTGTTCGTTGAAGCGAGATATTTATTCATATAGTTTTCTTTAGTTTTTCTAAATAAAGTCGTTCATTGGATGTTTACGGAAGCGAGGGTTGATGGTTTCCACGCCATCATCCGGTGTGCATCCCTCCTACGCAGGGTGCGTGGTAGCTCACACAGCATCTTGAGCGCATTATGTGATTATTGTTTTATTTTTTTTAATTTTTTTTTAAATTTAAATACAGGATAATTGTTTAGTGCACATAGCATGTTTAAACCACAAAGGTTTGTTCTTACTAATAAGCATAGTCCGATGCTGGAGCACTGGATACGACTGCACACGACGTAGACGGTGCCCTAGTACCGCGATATTATATTTATATATTGTAAAATTACTAACATTAGGTTAAGGTTTTTGTAACTAACATCTTATGGACTTAAAATGGTCGGAAATAAAATGATTAATTAATTTAAAAAAAAAATTAAAAAAAATGTGAGCCGTCACGGGACGCCTGGCAGATGTGAAACATCGACATTATTTTGTAAAAGTAAAATGCAGAAAAGAACATATTACGATAGGAACTAAATATGTCATAATGATAAAATAAAAACTCGATTGCGCATGCGCCACGGCATGCGTCGCCACGCCAGAAATCTGTTTTACGTGCGGCTATAGATGTTTCACATCAAAAGTAATATGCAGAAAAGAACATATTGTGATAGGAACTAAATATGTCATAATGATAAAATAAAAAGTCGATTGCGCATGGCGACGCGTCGCCACACCGTACACACTACTATCGTATAGCGTGGCGCCGGCACGGCATGCGTCGCCACGCTAGAAATCTGTTTTACGTGCGGCTATAGATATTTCACATCAAAAATTAGGGACTAGCATTACATATTACACATGTGCATAAATTACACCCAAAAAGAGGACAAATAATTGTGCTCACCACACAAAGTTTTTTGTCCTGGGTGGGGATCGAACCCCCATTAGCTACGTGCTTAACGTGGGTTCGATCCGTCAGAAACACTAACCACTAGACCAAGAAGCCAGTTTAAAGTTATATGGTATTTTATGTTCTTTCTTCTTCCTTTTTAAAGAAGATCCCGCACTAGGGAATCTATTCCCTATGTCCGTGTGTGTGTTGTTACTTTACAAACATATAATAGACGGATACAAATAAATAATAATAATAATAATATCTAGTGCCAATGTCACACAGATCATCCTAGCCCCAAACTAAGCAAAGCTTGTACTATGGGTACCGGGCGACGATATACATACTTATTTAGATAGATAAATACACGTAGAAAACATCCATGACTCAGAAACAAATATTCGTGGTCATCACACAAATATTTGCATTTACCGGCATTCGAACCCAGGATCACCAGCTTCGTAGGTAGGAGCACTACCAACTAGGCTACGGTGACCGTCAATTAATCAATTACATCCAGACTCAGCACAACTATTTATGGGTTAATTACTGCCTTCAATAGAAGGAAATTACTTCAATCTGGCCTACCTTGTCTTTCGCGGTGTAAAGCGTGATATTTCTATACAGCTATTATCACCACGTACAACACAAAATTAATTCAATTATTGATTCTCATACATATAATATCACCAAACTAATTCTACCCAATTTAATTCGTTTGAACCACAATAATAATTTCACAAATCATTGTTTTGTTCAAACAAATCGTCATTTAGAACGTAATTAATGAAACCGCAGACAGTACCGAAATTTAAATTACTAATGAGTCTCTCTAAATTATACTAGTTAGTAACATGCAACCTTTTCTGTAATTTAAGTACACGTGTATCACTCCTTTCACACATCCTTTCATCACACCTAGCCTTTTTTTTGATAAGGCGGGGGGAATTCCTACGCATGCCACCCGCAAAAAGTGTCTCGGTGCGAGTCCGACATACCCAATGACGGATTCGCACCGACTAAACCTGCCTGCCGAGGACTTCTCTTGGCACCTTATGTCGGGAGACCCGGGAGCGCTATCCTGCATTCGCAGTGAAGAGTCCCAAGTCTCAAGATAATATTTTAGGCGGTTGGGAATCGTACCCACAAACCATGGGGTATCCGACCCCATGTGCATTATCCGCTCCGCAACTGCACCGGTTCTCATACTCGAATTTATACAATCCTTTCAATATTTTATTAACGCATTTAAGACGCTTTTAACGCCATCTTACGGGAACCTAAACTAACAACGGCTGGAATTCCAATACTTAATTCGGACAATTCCAACAGATTGCGCTTTATATTATTCAAGCTCCATCTGTTGGAATCGTCGGGCGTTAAAAGCGTCTTTAGTGCGTTAAGAAAATACCGAATGGATTGTATAAATTCGAATCTGAGAACCAAGTTGCGGTGGCGTCGGGCTTAGCGGACATGGGGTCGGATACACCCAAGGGTTCAAGGGTTCGATTCCCACGCGCACTTCAAATAATACAATTCATTTTAAAGTTGCCTGATTCTTATTTTCAGGTTAGCATGTTTAAAATTATAAAAGTTATAAGTAAATGAAATCATTATGAATTATGTAAAGTATAAGATTTAATAAACACTCAAAATATATTTTTTAAGTTTATTAAATCGTTGCCTCCAGCTGACGTATGTTTTATTATTGTTATAAATATATGGTGAAGAAGTATTGTCTTCTATTCCATCCTCACACGAGAGACTTAACTTACGAATAACAAAAACAAGTGCCGCATCAGATATTTTGATACATGAGTGCCAAGATATAACTCTCGTTAATACGTCTAGACGAGATTTAACACAAAAACTATTATCGTTCACACACAATTAACCCAACCACAACATCTTACGATCTAAATAAAAATGTATCCAAAACAAAACCACTTATAAGTTGTTGTACAAGAGAAAATTCAGACATCTACCAAACCGGCTAAGTAATATACATTACATGCAACGTTAAAAGTTTTACCGCTACATAAATTTGTGGCTAATTCGCGAAGTTCCTAGCGATTTGGCACTCTTCTCAACTGCCCTATTATTTACAGGGCCATGGAAAAGTATGACAGTTATTTTTATGGGAAAGGGTGGATTGGTAGAATTTGAATGGCGTCTTAAACGGAACGCGTTTCGCTAGTTATTGATGGCAATAATATCACTAAATCATATTTGTTACGAAACAAACTTGGGGTTACAGCTTCGCCTATGTATAAACAGACCACCTCAATTTCTCTCTACTCTGGCGCAAAAACAGTTAGTAAGGTCCAAAATACGAAATTAATATTTAGCGTTAATTCCGCCAATTGGCAGTTTATTCGAGCTTGAATAAACTGACAATTAGCGGAATTAACGCTACATATTAATTTTGTATTTTGAATGTTTAGCATTTCCGCAAAGTAAAGCCTGGTATTATTACTTACCTCTATAGTTATTAAGGGTCTTAAGAATTAAGGGTGTACGGTACGTATAATTTATCGCCTCGCTCTATTGACTGCACGTGGCTAAGACAGTCGCCTTGCCGATTCGTGTCGCGGGTTCGAGTCCCGCGCCGGACCTCTATTTGTGTGACCCATAAATAGTTGTTCAGACTCTGGATGTAATTTGTGTCCGTCTATTATATGTTTGTATAGTACTCCGCGACACAGAGATTATGTTAACTAGAGCGGGCGTTGTCTTAAAAAAAAGAATCTGTGTGTAATGACATAACTACTTTATTACTGCGTGTTGATGCATGACGGTATCAAGCGGTATCGTGTTCCACCGCAGGTAATGAGGTCCTGGGTTCAAATCCCGGGTCGGGCAAAAAGGATACATTGAGATTTTTCCTTAAAAAAAAATGTCAGTGTCAGCTAGAAGTCTGGGAGCTGGCGGTATTATACCCCCGTGCCTTAGATAGCACGTAACCTGACATGTTTCCGGTCGTGTCGCTAGTCGTACCATCGGATTATGAGATTGCGCATACACTTGTGCACTATAATAATAATATATCCTGCGCAGTTGGCTATTTGAGACTTAAAAACGGGTACAAAGTTTTTTCACGTATTAATATTATGATATTGTAATCTGTTTGACAGCTGCATTGTGAGTTCTATACGTACAAGTGATTGTAACACCCTAGTGCTAATTCAATTTTATTATTTACTAGCTGTGCCCCGCGGTTTAACCCGCGTTAAATTTTATAAATTATCACTGCTCGTCCCCCGTAGGTGATAGCGTGATAATATGTAGCCTATATGTTGACCCGACCTCTTAGCAATGTTCATGCAAAATTTGAAGTAAATCCATGCAGTACTTTTGAGTTTACCCCGGACATACATACAGACAAACAGACTCACAGACAAAAATTCTAAAAACTAATTTCTATTATTAAACTGGCTTCGATATCAAGTGTAGACCACGCCCCAAGTATCCTTTTAATAAAATATTGAATGTACAGTTTTGACTTTCCTACGATTTTATTAAATGTCACACAGATCATCCTAGCCCCAAACTAAGCAAAACTTGTACTATGGGTACCAGGCGACGATATACATACTTATATATATATATAGATAAATACTTAAATACATAGAAAACATCCATGACTCAGAAACAAATATTCGTGCTCATAACACAAATATTTGCACTTACCGGGATTCAAACCCAGGACCACTTCCAACTAGGCTACGGTGACCGTCAAACCGTATTTTATTAGATTTCTTTACGGTAAAGTAAACAGATATTTAAAAATAATAATAATATCCTGGGACATTATTTACACACGGCCACCTGATCCCAAACTAATCAGAGTTTGTACTATCGAAACCAGATAACTGATATACTACATTATATTACTTTTTTTGTAAATACATACTTATATAGATAATTACACCCATATTCAGAACAAACAGACATGTTCATGCAAAAAAATTTAGGTTTTATTTTTATTAATTTTCAAAGTTCGAGAAGAACTTCAATTATACAAAAAATGTGTAAAAGATTACGCATTCGGGTTGTAATACTCATGATTTTATATTCGTTAGATGAAACAAGTTAAAAGCGTGTGAGTTTGTTGCAAGGGTTTTTTATTGGAAAACTTTACTCATTTATCCCAGTGTGAGCTTAGGTGCGGTTCGAAATTAGCGGGATGATAAGCGGTGGCGTTAGAGATTATTTATGTTATTGTTCGTGAGTCATTTGATATGGACTCTTTATATTTATATATATATATATATATATATATAATATTGAGGTTGTCGGCTCGGCGTCTGAGTACCTATTTTGGGTTGGATTTCAGCATAAAACACGGCTGTAAAGCTTGTCGTGATTCAGGGATTCAGTATATTGTGCTAGAGTTAATAGTTTAATCAAAATGTAATATCTCTTAGTTGTTATATTAGATTATAGACTTTTAGGACTGTATTTATTGCAAATGCGTTCAACACCATGTCAGCCAAATTACATCCACTGCTTGACAAAAGCTTCTTCAAAGAATGGGGGGATGTGCCATAATTGACGGTCACTGTAGCCTTGTTGGTAGTGATCCTGCCTACGAATCTGGTGGTCCTGGGTTCGAATCCTGGTAAGTGCAAATATTTGTGTGATGAGCACGAATATTTGTTTCTGAGTCATGGATGTTTTCTATGTATGTAAGCATTTATCAATCTATATAAGTATGTATATCGTCGCCTGGTACCCATACTACAAGCTTTGCTTAGTTTGGGGCTAGGATGATCTGTGTGACATTTTCCGTAGATATTAATTGACATGCTTGGCAGACGGGTTGGCGATAGCAGCTTGATGGTCATAGTTCACAGAAAAACGCTGCTGCCCGTTCCGGGTCGGTTGCAACGCCCTCCACGGGAAGAGATAGGGTGATGATATTCTACGCCGTCACCATACAGCGAATCGACACCTTAAGCTTCAATTTAATGAAATTCTTGAATTGAATTGTAAAATAGTTTTCACTTCTATCGGCAGTCCCTAAAGGCTGCCCCGCATGTTTTTTATAATTACCAACACGCTTTCCCTGTCGCTGTTTTCGTGGCCTCGCTTTAGTTACAGCTAGTCACAATGTTGACGCACAGACTAATAACACAAAGTTTGTGCTGTTCACTGTTAGTAACAATGTAGCACCTAACCAACGCGTAGAACTACACGTATGCACCTACTGGTTTTAGCAGTTAGTTTACAGGTATTTGAAGATAATTTAATTGGGAGTTCGTCCTTTGTCATTTTGTTTTTAATTTGAAATTTTTATTAACTTTGTTTTGTGTCTACATATGTAGGCGATGTAAGGAGAGTTCCCGCCAGTTTCAGTGAGAAAATATTAGAGATCCCGACATAAATTGGGAGTTCATCCTTTTTCATTTTGTTTTTAATTTGAAATTTTTAGCAACTTTGTTTTGTGTCTACATATGTAGGCGATGTAAGGAGAGTTCCCGCTTGTTTCAGTGAGAAAATATTAGAGATCCCTACATAAATTGGGAGTTCGTCCTTTTTCATTTTGTTTTTAATTTGAAATTTTTAGTAACTTTGTTTTGTGTCTACATATGTAGGCGATGTACCTAATGAGAGTTCCCGCTTGTTTCAGTGAGAAAATATTAGAGATCCCTACATAAATTGCAATAATTAAACCCAAGGTGCCAAAAATTACATTAATATTATAAAGGTGAAAGTTTGTGAGTGCGTATGTTTGCAACTCGTTCACGCAAAAACTACAGATCGGATCTTAATGACATTTTGTAGTATCTAATATAGCTCATATATTCGAATAACACATAGGCTAAAGGTAATTTACAAGGTTTAACACGGGTATAACCGCGGGGCACAGCTAGATAAGTATATATAAAGTACATATAAGTATATATTTGGAGTAAAGTTTCAAACAGTAGGCGTGGTTGGTAAATACTTGCCTTTCCCGCCACAGGTCGTGGGTTCGATTCCCACTAAGAACGGATATTTGAGTGCATTAACAAAGAACATGTCTGTTTGTCCTGAGTCTGGGTGTTATTATCTATATAAGTATGTGGGTATTTTAAAAAGAAAATTAGTATATTAAGTACTAGCTGTGCCCCGCGGTAATACCCGCGTTAGACTTTATAAATTATAACAGCTCCTCCCCCGTAGGTGATAGCGTGATAATATACAGCCTATATGTTGACCCGACCTCTTAGTAATATTCATTCAATTTTTTTTGTAAATTCATGGAGTACTTTTTGAGTTTAGCCCGGACATACATACAGACAACCGGACAAACAGACAAAAATTCTAAAATTTATGTTTTTGGCTTCGATATCGAATGTAGATCACGCCCCAGGTATCCTTTTAAAAAAATATTCAATGTACAGTTTTGTCTTTCTTACGATTTTATTATATGTAGGTATAGATTGTTTCCGGCTCAAGAACCATAACAAAATAATACATTACAAAAATATAATTGTCGGAAACAAAGTACATCCAGACTCAGAACAACTACTTATTCGTCTCACAAACAGTTGTCCTGAGCGGGAATTGAACCGATACGAAATAAGAAGAAAAAATTCCTAAGTTGTATAACAAATATAAGATATTAAAGGAAGAAATGAAAATTAAGTGCAAATTTAAATTAAGAAGAATTATTAAAGAAATGTTGGGGTACACTAAAAATAAAACAAAAAATTGTATTTAATTTACAGTATTGTCATAAAGGTAGCATTTAAGATGTATATGTTTATGAGCGTATCGCCTACAAACTGCATTGCAGTTTGGCGTGTAAAAATAATTGTAAAATTTGTTAAATACCTTAAATAAACAAAAAAAAAATGATGAAGCCTTCACCACTACGCCATACGTGCAGTCTACAACTATATAGTCTTAAAATTAAGGTATAAAAATAAAAAACAAGCAGACAACTGATAAACATATTTATATATGTGTGTCATATGTGTGTCATTGTGTGTACATACATAAATTACACCCAGACAAATCGTACCAATCAAATCTCGAAAATGGGAAATCATAAATTTGATCATACGGCGGGTCTCGAACCTGCACCATCTACCAATCCGGGGTAGGCGCTCTGCGTTATGCTACGAACGATACACGCTGGCAGATCAAATTTAGGATTTCCTTGCTAACACCCTTCCGGAGGATGTAGGTATTATCTATCGGTTTTGTTTTCTAGAAACATGGCCGACTGATATGTTCACAGTTTCATGTGAAAGATCATATCATATTGATAATACCTTCCAAATTATTAAATTTGAATTTTATAGCATTACTCGCAATGCAAAGCTTTTCTAATCTCAAAAATGGGAAATGATAAATTTGATCGTCCGGCGGGTCTCAAACCTGCACCATCTACCAATTCGGGGTAGTACCTATCACCAAATATTTATCCTGGGTTGAGATTGAACCCACGACCTCTAAAGTCAAAGTCAAAGTCAAAGTCAAAGGTACTTTATTCCGTAAAAATTTTACATTTATGTGGAATCGTCATATTTTTTTTACCCTACCGTGCAGTGCATGACGTGGCAGCTACTGAGAAACACTGCCAGAAAACTCAGTAGGACTCTACTGACACTCTAGCTTACCAGTCAGATTTACTAGCCAGTAAGAAATACTGTTGCATTTTCCTGTATACATGAAATATATAGGTTGCTCATATTAAAACATATTTCAAAAATACCTGATCATTTCCCCGCCATTGCAGCAAAATGAACGTACAGATGTAACATTCAGCGGTACGATTTCGTACAGTACGTATTTTGTACGAAATTTACTACGTATTGGTTTCTTTTAAAATGTATTTTGAACAAAATTTTGTATCACTTTAGTTTAAAAAGGAAATAGTGGAATGGTTGATTTCAAGTTGATTCGAGTTGAATTCTCGATGAGCTTGGTTGATTGCGGAACGTGATCACGATTGAGATTGGAGAATTATATTGAACCCGATTGAAAGCAGCTGTCTACGAAATCGTACTAGTCTTTAAGTAGCCAATATACCTTTCGAATTAAGCTTTCGGTGCGTTCTATTAATAATATCCTCCTGATCGAACTTAAGCCACGGCGGCCAGTCTCAATAGAGTCATCATATCAGCCGAAAGACGTCCACTGCAAGACAAAGGCCTCCCTCAAGGATCTCCACAATAGCCGATCCTGCGCTGCCCGCATCCAACGGTTTCCCGTGACCCTTGCTAGAACGTCGGTCCACCTTGTAAGGGGCCTGCCCACGCTGCGTCGTCCAGTTCGTGGTCACCACTCGAGAATCTTTCTGCCCTATCGGCCGTCGGTTAAAGAGTACGCGGAACATATTATAGTCCACAGGTGTGTGCGCAACAGGGGAACTTTCTATTCCATCGCTCTCCTAGTCCGGTGGGAGAACTTGCGACATGACCGAGCAGACGTCAGATACAGAAACGACAGCTTTACGTGCTCTCCGAGGCACGGGGGTGTAAACACAGACAACTACTAAAAAAAATCAACAAAAAAAAAACAAAACAAAAATCCTGTCTGCTAATTATGCCAACAAATACCCAAATGCCTTTTCTTTACTCCTGGTCCATTCAACGGTTGCCTGGAAGAGATCGCACCTAGCGATAAGGCCGCCATTTGTACAATCTTAACATACTCAAAGTTCTTTTTATGTATTATTTTTGGTGTACAATAAAGAGTTACTTACTTACTTACTACCAGACTTCTGGTTAATACTGAGAAATTTTAAGAGGTCCTGGGTGTTAATCTTTATAACGGTCTTGTTGGCGTGGTTAGTAGATACTTGCCTTTCACGCCGCAGGTCATGGGTTCGATTCCCATCAAGGACAGATATGACGAAAAAAAAAAAAAGAAAAGTCGTATATGTAAGTAGTATATCAGATATCTGGTTTCCATAGTATAAGCTCTACTTAGCTTGGGAACAGATGGCCGTCTTTCAATAATGGCCTAGGATATTATTATTATATTTAATTCAAATAGTAGGTATGGTAAAAGCGCTTAAACGCACCAAACTACTCCAGATATCGATTGCAAGCTATAGTATCATGCAGGTTCATATTTTTATAATAGAATAGAGAGAGTAAGATAGACTTAAAGTTCACTTCCTACCTGCACATTGCTCGCTGGAGATCTTGTAGCCATATAGACATGACTGATCTGCTGTGTTACGTGAACTATCTGTAAATGATTGCTATCATATACTTAATTTAAAATTATTGACTCTGTCTCAAAATGAATAATGTTATTGTTTCGAAGTTTTTCTTTTGTATACCTAAATATAATCTAAAATAATATGCATTCAGACAACCGATCGAGCATATATTGTGTTTGCCTACTAAATAATTACTCTAATTGGACCAAATCCCGTGTTCATGCCCGCTTGAGTATGTTTCGCCGGACCGTCTCAACTGGGTCGTGTTGAAACCGGTAGTAGATGAACCCACTGAGTTTGTTTCGCTGGGTCTTCTCAGTTGGGGCGCATTGGATCCGGTGGTAGCATTAAAGCGCGACCGTCGTTATTAACACAAGGTCCGTCATAATAATAATACCTTTAATATAGACAGAACCATTGACAATATGTAGTAAAAATATTAGACTTAAACTAGATAATTAAACATAATCTCTTGACAATAACTTGATACGAGCTAGCTAAATATCATTTCTGTAATAAAATAAATTTTATAAATGTTTTCATACAAGATGTACCTAAATATCTATGTTACTAGAAATAATATCTAATGTATACAACTATATTACTACAAACATGTTCTGACTATTTACAAGCGCTTTTTTAAAGTCTACGTGAATAAAAACCTTTTTTATTTTTTTTTTTTTTTTTTTTTTAAAGTAACAAGAAATCACTGTAAATAGATTTCACCGCTACACCGTATTGATTCATCATCATAATATCAGCTGAATGAAGCCCACTGCTGGACAAAAGCCCCCCAAATCACTCCACAGTTGCCGTTCTTGCGCTACCCGCATCCAGCGGCATCCACCGTATTGACTAGACCATTTCAATTCATTTCCGTCCTTTAGGCGTATCCACGCGTCTGATTATTATAGCTAGTAATCTATTAATATACATATATTTAAATAAACGGCTGTCGTACCGCTTTACCGCGGTACTTTGTTGGTACAAAACCCTAAAATCAACTTAGTAAAGAAAATACATAAAGACAGTAGTCACGTGTGGCGCAATGGTTAAGACGGTCGCCTCGTCAATTCGTGCCCCGAGTTCGATTCCCGCACAGTACAACTATTTGTGTAACCTATGAATAGTTATTCGTAGTCTGAATGTACTTTGTGTCCGTCAATTACATGTTTATAAAGTACCTCGCGCTACAGGGATTCATGTCCATAGTGCGGGTGAAGTCTTTAAAAAAATAAAAACATACGTATTTTTTTTTATAAGCGGTTAAAAAAGATATAATTCAGAGTATACTAATATCTCATCAAATAACATCAATATATTAAACTGCTTATAACCCTTTTGAAAAAGTTGATGAAACTACATAACAATACAATAATTAAGTAATTTATCAAAACTCAGTTTCACAAACTAACATTAATTTCAATTTCACGTTTATTAATTGAATATGTATGTATAAGTTTTGTTAATACCTCAACTTAAAATAATAATACTTATCGAAAACATGAGACAATGAAAATAGAGTCATATTTTCTTAGACATAAATGCCATGTTACTATAGCGGAATATTGCACATACGCTCTACTACGCAGTTCGCTAATTAAGTTCCGCGAAATTGAAATGGTTACCGAAGATGACATTTTAAATAATTTAAATTGTTTCTCGTGTTCTAATTTCGAAATTGTTCCGTTTGTAATGTGAGAGTTCACGCTTGGTGGGTAGATGTGAGGGAATGGGTATTGTTATGGGTTGCGAGAAGTAGACATTGTTATTATGTTTTATTTGTTTATTTGAAAACTGTACATTATTGAACCAAAGTGGACTTAAGGTACATTAATAGAATCTGGGGATACTTTAATCATAATTATTTACGACTTTATAGTTGAAAATCTGTTTGGTTTCCATAAAAGGTTTATTACATAGATGGAAAGCTTTTATATTCTATTTTCAAAATTTAAAAATATAAATAAATAAAACAAAGTAAAAATAAAAAGACGGCGGCAAAATTCTGAGTAATGCAATACGTTAAGAAAAAATTAAATAAAAAAATAATTAGAATGTTTTTTTTTTAATTTAACGTGCCGTGTGACCTTAAGAGAGTCATGTCAGTCATTTGAGTCGAGATGAAAAGTTACGAGCCGTAGGCATGTTAGAAAATAGTGCTATTCAACGCGTCGCGTCGTTGCTAATGCGTAACACATCAACTACGGGATATCAAAGTTGTGGTTTCGCTATCGCAGTGATGGGTAGATATGTACGTAGACACGGGATCGATTTATTAAAATGACTACCAGAAGACAACCCAAAGAAAAATTGCAAGGATAGCTGATTATAACGCCTTTTCCTCATCATTTTCCTTCGGGTACCAAAAAACGCGTAAGGAAAATTCTTTAAAATAACTCATGTTTTTGCCAGTAGTACTGATAAAAATTGAGAGACGGTGTAATAGAACTGTCATCTCACAAAAGGAACCCATTCATAATAAAAACATTGAACCTTTTAAAAACTATGACAATAAAAAAGATATATCTGTGCAAAGTTTAGCGATAACCCTAGTATGTAATTGGTGGAGAATTTATGTGGCGTTCGGGACACTTCGGGTGAGTTCGGGCGGAATCGTAACTTGAAAATTGGGTAAGAACTTTGAATTGGCTGTGGGAAAACATTTCCTTTTTTTTAATACGGCTTATTTTCTTAACATGAAAGTGATGGCAATATATTTGCATGACTCTTTTTTTCTTAAAAATTACAGTAATTTATATACTATTTAATGTTTTTAAACTTTCCCGATTTGTACACATTTTTATATACTGTGGACACGGGTAACCAAGGTAATGATTTACCAAAATCTTTATCGCGATAAGACCCGTGTCCACAGTATATAAAAATATATACTATTTATTCGTATTAATAGATTTTTTAATCATTTCTGCGCTTGGGAAGGGAATCTCTCCTTATAAAGATATTAAATAATACCCTGGGACATTATTTACAGACGGCCATCTGATCCCAAACTCAGCACAGCTCGTACTATGGAAACCAGATAACGGATATACTACATATACTACTTTCTTTTGTAAATACATACTTATATAGATAAATTACATCCAGACAAACAGACGTGTTCATGCACACAGATATCTGTCCTGGGTGGGAATCGAACCCACTACCTCCGGCGTAAAAAGCAAGCATTTGCCAACCACGCAAACAAGCCCATCGAAATGAATTATTAATGTAGATAAAATGTATTCCGGTTGTACCATTCACACACGCCAGGTAAGCCTGTGTGAATGGACCACCGGAAGGGGAAGACCTCGTAGAACATTCTCTGACCAATTCGGAGACGTTCTCAAGAAAGGCCAGGCCAGAAGTACCCTAAACCGGCGAACATGTATGAAGAATATAATGACAGTAATCGAGGCAAAAGAGGGGTGCAAATCTCGTGAGAAATAAAAATCCGTTGTCTCTGCCTACCCCTCTGGGAAACAGGCGTGAGTCTATGTATTAATGTAGATAGGTAACATCATACATAATAAGCTTGTAACTATGTTGTGGGTTGCAGAATTTGTGTATAAATAATATATATATATATATATATATATATATATATATATATATATATATATATATATATATATATATATATATATATATATATATATATTTTTTTTTTTAGGGATAACTAACACACGGCCAGCTGATCGAAAACAAGGCAGAGCGTGTATTGCACCCAGACAACTGATAAACATCATACTAATATTATAAAGGCGAAAGTTAGTGAGTGTGTATTTTTGTAACTTCTTCACGTCAAAACGGCTGGATTAACACATAGGCTTTAATTTATAAAGTTTAACGCTGGTAAAACCGCGGAGCATAACTAGTACATATATATTTTTAAATCCACACATGCGTATTATTGATAAATGACACCAAGACTCAGAGCAAATAATCGTGCTCATCCCACAAAGATTTCTCCAGAGTGGGAATCGAACTCGTGACCTCTGGCTTAGCAATCAGGGACACTAAACAAACTAAACCACTAGACAAACAGGTCAGTCAAATATTATGGTTTTTGTACGTTTGTTTGTTTGCTTGTAATGGATAAACTGGTTAATTACTGAACTTTTTTTTAAGACAGCGCCCGCCTTAGGGAATCTATTCCCTGTGTCGCGGGGTACTTTACAGACATACAACATGTAACTTAATTAACGCACATCCTGAAAATAGTTTGTTCAGAATGATTTACTGAATCGATTTATATAATTTTTAATATGGGTATTTTTTTTTTAATAATTTAAACTACGGAAATTATTGTCATATTAACCCTATAGAGTCAAAATAATATAAATGGACCGTAAGTCCAATAATAAGACTATTAAAATTGCAGTTTTATTTGTATTCATACAAATTCCATCATTCAATACAAAATAAAGAAAAATAAACTTTATTCCTAGAAACTAATTTAGAAAATAACAAAGCATATACATGTTAAATTAAAAATTCAGTGTTTGTATTATGATTACAACATAATATTCTAATTGGGGTGTCTGAGGGTGTGCGTTAATTAAGTTACATGTTGTATAAAAGACGGACACAAATTACATCCAGACTCAGAACAACTATATATGGGTCACATAAATAGTTGTCCGGCGCGGAACTCGAACCCGCGACAAGAAGTGGCGAGGCTACAGTCTTAGCCACTGTGCCACTCGTGCAGTCAAGTTGAGACAATTATTTAATATATTCGTTAAAATATACTCGTATAAAGATATATACGTTCATTATACGCCAGTAACTTACAGTGTATAGATGACAAAGGTAGACTTCACGTGTGGCACAGTGGTTAAGAGTGTCGCAAGGTCACTTCATGTCCCGGGTTTGATTCCCACACAGGACCATTATTTGTGTTAAGTTCTGACTATGGATGTATTTTAGACGGTCACCGTAGCCTAGTTGGTAGTGCTCCTGCCTACGAAGCTGGTGGTCCTGGGTTAGAATCCCGGTAAGTGCAAATATTTGTGTGATGAGCACGAATATTTGTTTCTGAGTCATGGATGTTTTCTATGTATATAAGTATTTATCTATCTATATAAGTATGTATATCGTCGCCTGGTACCCATAATACAAGCTTTGTTTAGTTTGGGGCTAGGATGATCTGTGTGACATTGTCCCGAGATATTATTATTATATTACTTTGTGTCTGTCAATTATGTGTTGGTGAAGTGCGGGAGTTCTCTATTTTATTTTATTTCGTCATATTTCAAAAAAAGAACATGATCTCTACGAAAATTACAAGAATGTAATCGAAGGTATAAAAATTTGCCATATTAATATTTAAAAGTTGTTATTTGGCGTGAAATTTTAAGAGAGGGAGGGCACAGCGTTCATTCGCTCAATAGGCAGCCCGACTGGGGAAGTACCTCCACCTTACAGAAGACATTCCTAAATAATAACATTAATAATTTAAGGTTTTGTTCCTGAGTGTGAGTAAGGTCGCCAGAGCTCATCGGGGAAGGGTCAGCTCCTGTTTGCTGACTCTTAAAGGCCGATAACGCACCCGCGACTCCTCTGGTGTTGCAAGTGTCCATGAGCGGCGGTGATCACTTACCATCAGGTGACCCGCTTGCTCGTTTGTCGACCTCTGACATAAAAAAAATACTACTTTATATTTCTATCCATCTAGTTCTTTATCTTATTAATAAAACCTATCTTATTAATGACCTTTAAATTCGCATACAACAAAAACAATCCTAAAAACATTAGTCAGATCGTAGCTGAATTTATCCTTTAAAAAAATATAATATTTCATTGCGACCCCAAAATAATGTTTGTCACCGAAATCTCTTCATAAGCTTTGTTAAACTCGACAATAGGACGAAAAAGGTGTTAATTTACTCTTACATTTTGCTTAACAAAATTACGATTGTAATACCAAAATAAATATATAAACGCAATCTGTTATGTAAAGACCTTATGAATAAACATGTTATGTCGAAATTATTTATTACAATTTTGTTAATTATAAAAGGATCTTCTTGCAAAGAAAATTTGCAGATGGTGGCAGCCTTATTACTGCTCAATTAATTATAATCCTACTTTCAAATAAAATTATGGAATTCATTTTTAGGATTCCGTAGCCGAATGGCAAAAAACGGAACCCTTATACATTCATCATATCTGTCAGTCTGTCCGTCCGTATGACACAGCCACTTTTTTCCTAAACTATAACAGAAGTATTGTTGAAACTTGGTAAGTAGGCGTATTCTGTAAACCGCATTAAGATTTTTGCACAAAAATAGAAAAAAAAAACAATAATTTTGGTGGTTCCCCATACATAGAACTGAAACTCAATTTTTTTTTTCATCGTATCCATACATGTGGAATATCTATGGATAGGTCTTCAAAAATGATATTGAGGTTTCTAATATAATTTTTTTCTGAACTGAATAGTTTGCGTGAGAGACACTTCCAAAGTGGAAAAATGAGTGTCCCCCCCTTGTAACTTCTAAAATAAGAGAATGATAAAACTAAAAAAATATATATAATGTACATTACCATATAAACTAACAACGAAAATTGGTTTGAACAAAATCTAGAAAGTATTTTTTTTTAATGCGTCATAAATCGTAAACCGCAATTTACCTTTCATTTAATCATACATAGAAAACATCCATGACTCAGAAACAAATCTTCGTGCTCATCACACATATATTTGCACTTACCGGGACTTGCCAACCACGCCAACCGGTTCAGGACAGCGTGTAGAACATAATAGCTTACAACCTAAACACAAGTCTATTAGATTTAAAACACGAGTGTGCTTACCACATTAACCTCATTAATATTGAACATTAATTAATTTGACCAGCGTTCAAGTTAGGTAGAAAGGAGACGGGGATTTCTGGGCCTGACTGTAATAAGTTGAGATATGGTTTAAAAAAAGCGTTACATTTTTCTATTTCAAACTGTAAAAAATTGACCCAATTTACAATCTGGAAAACGAGAAATCTCAAAATAAGTTTAAGTCACGAATTAAATTGGTTGTTGATTACTATAATCGATTAACATTAATGAGTTCAAACAATGTAATATAAAAACTCTTGCACCAGATAACTGATTTAATCATAATAATTATTAAATACATTAACATAATGTCAACAGTAAAAAATTAAATATCAACAAAATAAATAGAAATCATAACATTGGTTATCGTTTAAATCGATTTATTAGTTATTGGCAACTATATTTTTATCGCTCAATCGCAATCGCTCTTAAAAATCAGCTGTTAAGTATAGGTTGGTACATAACCTCTCTATTAAGTACTAAACATGATTTTTTTTGTGATTGGCTGATAATTTATAGACCCAATATTTGAAACCACTTTTATCTTTTTACATCCTAGCCCAATATTGTATGAATAGGTTTCCGTCTCCTTTATGAGCTAATACAAATTTAAAACTATGAAGTTTATAGTTTATAAAATCACATTCTTTTCTCGGGAACAAAGTACATGAAACTTATGAGAAATACTTGTCATACTTTTCTTTTATAAATATTTCCTTTTTTGTTGTTTCGCCGTTCTCTAGGAAAGCGTCTGGTTGTTGCATAATCAGAGTATTACAGAGCGTGTGTGCTGTCGCTTATGTAGGGGGGAGGACAAAGTGGGGACGAAAGGCGGATTGAAGACGACTTGTTTGTTTTTTTTTATCGAAATAGTATACCGGTATAGTTACCTCACTATTACCTCGGCATTCCCTCTTGGTAGGCCAGACGCTGGTATTTTTTTTTATTATAAAAGACAATAACCGCATTAGGGAATATAATCCTTGTGTCGCGGGGTACTTTACAAACATATAATAATTAAACCTAAACATAATCGCCTTGACAATAACTTAATACAAGCTGTAGATAAGTGATGGAATCAGGCGTTACTTTGCGGAAATCCATAACAATCAAAATACACAATCAATATGTAGTGTTAATTCCGCTAATTGTCAGTTTAATCATGCCGGGATGCAATTTGCACCGCCCTCCCGCCCGCAAAAAACGTGCACATGCAAGAAGGACAATATTAAAAAGCAAATTACATGCGCCAGTACGATACCCAACACGTGTTTCGGTCCTCCACGGACCATTTTCAAGGGCTGCTAACTCGTCGAGTGCTCGAAGGAGACTGAAAGTCAACGAGGCGAGCGCTCTTTTATATACTACCAACCGCATGGACAATTATTTTTAACTACCCCCAAATATTCGTAGTAAAGGAGATGAAACTAAATTTGTTTGGTCATTCAACAATGCAAAACTATTACTGCTATGTTTTAATATTTCTAATTGTTCCAACACACATAACCGGAAACTTTTATTACAACTATGTAAAATATTATACGTATTATTGTCGCCTAAGGAACAATGCGTATGGTTCAATCAACAATGTAAGAAATTGAATGTAATACCCCATTATATTAATTTGCGTACCAACACACATAACCGAGCTAGTAGTATAGCGTTGAGGAAGGCTAAGCAGATATGGTTGAATGAGGAATGCAAGTATTGGTTTTCTGTTAGAGATGGTATCAAGCTCCACCTCAAAATATTATATACCGAATTGAGTTTCAACTTACATAACGTGGAGTTTGATATTTTAGATAACAAGGCTAGAGATCTGGCTTCGAAAGAGGTGCATGAAAAATATCTAATACAATCGCGGAAGTTGGAGCGATTGTCTCGGGAGAGCCGCAATGATAATTTCAACCATTCTGATAATTTGCCGATTTCAACGCATACATTTTATCCCCGCGTCAAAAATTATTCTATTACTCAGTTTTCACCAAATGAAATTTCTTTGTTAGAAAAAGGTTTGAAATATAATATTCAACCTAGGCCTTCCCAGAAATCCCTTGAAACTTTGGCGGTTGACTCGGAAATTGCTTGCTTTAGAAGTAAACAGGACGGCATCATTAAGCATCAGATAGCAGTTCAAATCAAAAAAGCTTTAAAGACACCGGTTATCCACTGTAGGTCAGAAAATATTATTTTTCGTTCTTTAAATGAAAAAATAAACCAGAATAACCTAGTAATTTCAAAAGCTGATAAGGGTAACTCAGTCGTAATTCTGGATAGAAATGATTATAATCTGAAAGTTAATGATGTCATCCAGGGTGACGATTTTGAATGCCTTGATTCTGATCCCACCAAAAAGTTTACGATTGAGTTAAAAGATGCTATTAAGGGTACGTCTTACATCTCTCCAGATCAATTAAAAAATATTATCCCCATGAACCCACGATCACCTGTTTTGTATGGGTTGCCAAAAACTCATAAAGCAAACGTTCCTATTCGCCCTGTTGTCTCTCATATTGGTGCCCCCTCGTACAATTTAGCCAAACATCTTAATGTCCTTTTAAGTAAAAAAGCATCCTTTCAACCTCAATTCATTTTAAAAAATAGTTTAGACTTGATTTCAAAAATTAAAGATACTCACATTCCATCTTCCGCTAAGTTACTGTCCCTAGATGTTGATAGTCTATTTACCAATATCCCTCATGAGGAATGTTTACATATTCTGGGTGAACACTTTGAGAGACAACGGTTACATCCTGGAGAGATGTATGATCTACTTAAACTCACAAAAATATGCATGCACCAAAATTATTTTCGTTTTAACAATCAATATTACCGCCAAAAGGAAGGGTTGGCCATGGGTTCACCGTTAAGTCCACTAATGGCAGAGATATTTATGGATGATTTTGAACGTAGATATACACACATCAACACAATCTAGGGATATTGAACATTTCATTGATTATCTAGAAAACTATAAACATTTTGTTATGACTGTAAATGGAAGAATTAAAGATAATTTCATGGCCGATATTTAAACATTAACAACACGATGCGATTTTGTTTTTCTAATTAATAAAAGTCTTAAATTAATTAAGCCATAGAAAATTACTGAGTGAACAAAAACATTTTATTCTTATAAAATTATTCAATCGAATTAAATGAATAAAAATCTTACCAAATCTGATAATCAGTAATCGGTATTTCCTCCTCTAACATTAATCACACAGCGGCAACGATTTTCCATACTTAAAATTAAGGTGTCAATGTCTTGCTGGGGTATGCAGTCCCAAGTTCTTTTTAAATGTTCGAAAAGTTGTTCTTCTGTTGTCAAGTTGGGCGGAAAATCCCTCAATGCTCTTCGCTGTAACATGTCCCAGGCGTGTTCAATTGGGTTTAAGTCTGGCGACTGTGGAGGCCAATCTAATACCTGAACATCGTGTTCTCGAAGGGCGGCCCTCACCAGCCGCGCTGTATGGGAAGGTGCATTGTCATGCATGAGCTGAAATTCTTGCCCCGTTAGGGCCCTGAGTGGGACAATGACACGTTCTACTACCTCCTCACGGTATCTATGGGCAGTCATGCTGCCCTGAATCCAAATGAGTTGGGTTCGTCCGCCGATTCGTATTCCTGCCCACACCATAATTGTCCCGCCTTGGTAAGAGTGGACCTCCTGTGGATGTCGGAGACGGCTGACCCTGCCTGGAGTTCTCCAAACGCGTGTTCGTCTCGAATCTGGATGAAATCCATAGAGGGACTCATCAGTGAACAGCACCAATGACCATTGTTGATCACTCCATGTCAAATGTTCTTGAGCCCATAAAAGTCGCCTACCGCGATTGCCACGTCGCAGCGCTGGGACTCGTAGCGGTCTGCGAGCATGAAGACCAACTTCATGCAGCCTCCTTCGCACGGTTTGGTCGCTCACCAGCAGCTGCTGACCCTCCTGGAGCCTTTGCACTAGTTGCATCGCTGTGATATTGGGTAGTCTTCTGGCGGTCATTTGGAGAAATCGATCCTGTCTCTGATTGGTAACACGATATCTACCTGTGTGCCGTTCTGCCACATCTCCAGTAGCGCGATAACGTGACCACAGCCTGGATACCACATTTTGGCTTGTGCCCAGAGACTCAGCAACGACGCGTTGAATAGCACCGTTTTGTAACATGCCAACTGCCCGTAACATTTCATCTCGACTCAAATGATGGCGTGGCATGACGCTAAAAAGCTTACACAACCAATTGAGAAAAGAAAATAAATCAATTTATCAGGTTTTCTTCAATTAACACGCAAAAAAAATTTTAATGCAACTTCTTGAAATTAGATACAACTCAAGATTGCGCTGTGCTTTGCGTGTTTTTATTTGTTTCTCATTTAAATTTTTAAATTTTGAATAAAGAATAGACAAGGTTTAAATCTGTAAATAAACTTTTTAAGGAAACTAAATAGGTTTTAAACAATAAAGCCATGTTTGATTTCAAAATAACGTATCCCTAGACTTTGTTGATGTGTGTATAGTGGGCGAACCCAACATTTTATTTTATTATAGATACGTTGATGACATAATAATCTGTTGGTCTGGTACCAAACGTCAAATTGATTCATTTGTTACTAAATTAAACAATGTCCACCCTAAAATAAAATTTAAATTGGAATTAGAATCACAAAATTCACATAATTTTCTTGACCTCACCATCACTAATGTCCATAATAAATTAGAATTTCAAATATATCGGAAACCAACACATACCGATATGGTTATTCCCGCTTCATCCTGTCACCCCAATCAACATAAACTAGCTGCCTTCCGCAGTTATGTTCATAGGTTAATGTCGGTCCTCTTGTCTAATGAGAATTACATAAAAGAACTTAATATTCTTTATGAAATCGCGTTATCAAACGGTTATCCAAAATCTATTATTGATAATTTGATTAAAAATAATCAGAGATGTAGGGTTCGCTCTTTAATGTATGCATGCCCCCCTGACCGTATTAACAAATATGTCGGTAGTCTGACCTATATGGGCCCAATTTCAGATAGAATTGCCAATTTACTCCGTAAAAATAATATTCACGTTGCATTTCGGACGGACCAAACTATACGACGTCTTTGTAAGGGAAAAGATAATTTGGAAAATTACAAGAAATCCGGCGTGTATAGGTTGGTCTGCGATGATTGTGACGCGGTATATATAGGTCAGACAGGCCGAAATTTTGAAATACGATATAAAGAGCATGTAGCTGCTTATAGGAATGGCCATGCTGATAAATCTCATTACGCCAAACATTTAATCGAAACTGGCCATTTCTTGGGCGACAATAATACGTATAATATCTTACATAGTTGTAATAAAAGTTTCCGGTTATGTGTGTTGGAACAATTAGAAATATTAAAACATAGCAGTAATAGTTTTGCATTGTTGAATGACCAAACAAATTTAGTTTCATCTCCTTTACTACGAATATTTGGGGGTAGTTAAAAATAATTGTCCATGCGGTTGGTAGTATATAAAAGAGCGCTCGCCTCGTTGACTTTCAGTCTCCTTCGAGCACTCGACGAGTTAGCAGCCCTTGAAAATGGTCCGTGGAGGACCGAAACACGTGTTGGGTATCGTACTGGCGCATGTAATTTGCTTTTTAATATTGTCCTTCTTGCATGTGCACGTTTTTTGCGGGCGGGAGGGCGGTGCAAATTGCATCCCGGCATGATTAAACTGACAATTAGCGGAATTAACACTACATATTGATTGTGTATTTTGATTAATACAAGCTAGCTAAATATCACTACCATTATAAAATAAATTGTATAAATGTTTTAACATTCCGTGTACCTAAATATCTGTAATAAGTAACTAGAAATACTAACTGTATTACTGCAAACATGTTCTGACTATTTCATCATCATCATCATCATCATATCAGCTGAAAGACGTCCACTACTGGACAAAGGCCTCCCCCAAAGATCTCTCTTCTTGCGCTATTCGCATCTAGCGATTTCAAGTCTGACTATTTACAAGCGCTTTTTTTAAGTCTACGTGAATAAAAACCTTTTTTATTTTATTTATATATAATAGACGGACACAAATTACATCCAGACGCAGAACAACTATTTATGGGTCACACAAATAGTTGTCCAGCGCAGGACTCGAACCCGCGACATGAAGCGGCGAGACTACTGTTTTAGCCGCTGCGCCACACGAGCTGTCATAGGTGCGATTCCCATCCAGGACAGATATTTGCGTGTATGAATGTCTGTTTGTTCTGAGTCTGGGTGTAGTTATTTAAGTATGTATTTATTTACAATAGAAAAGTGATAAATGTAGTATTATACCACTTTTCTATTGTGAATACAGATTTCTATATATATACAACATGTAACTTAATTAACGCACATCCTGAAAATAGTTCGTTCAGAATCGTTTACTGAATCGATTTACATAATTTTTAATATCGATAACCGTAGCCTAGTTGGTAGTGCTCCTGCCTACGAAGCTGGTGGTCCTGGGTTCGAATCCCGGTAAGTGCAAATATTTGTGTGATGAGCACGAATATCTGTTTCTGAGTCATGGATGTTTTCTATGTATATAAGTATTTATCCATCTATATAAGTATGTATATCGTCGCTTGGTACCCATAGTACAGGCTTTGCTTAGTTTGGGGCTAGGATGATCTGTGTGACATTGTCCCGAGATATTAATATTATAAAAAAAAAAAATAGGTATTTTTTTCCAAAATAATTGAAACTACAGAAATTATTGTCATATTAACCCTATACAGTCAAAATAAATTGTAATGGACCGTAAGTCAAATAAGACTTTTAAAATTGCAGTTTTATTTGTATTCATACAAATTCCATAATTCAATACAAAATAAAGAAAAATAAACTTTATTCCAAGAAACTAATTTAGTAAATAACAATGCTTATACACGTTAAATTAAAAATTCAGTGTATGTATTATGATTACAACATGATATTCTAATTGGGGTGTCTGAGGGTGTTCGTTAATTACGTTACATGTTGCATATATATACATACCTACAGATACATGCAAACCGGCTCGTCCCACTTTTTACACCGACTTGAGGATAAGATAGGCTGTTGATATTTAATGACGTCAGCCGCAGAGTATAACATAAGTATACCAATTTAAAATCAAAGTAATCCTTTCCCCGCTCTTAATGTACTCACCACCTAAAGCTTTTAAACCCGCTAAGTCTTATACCGAACAACTGCTAATTTTGTTGCGAGAAAAATGCGCCATAATCCTACAATTCCGCCCGTTCGCTCCAACAACTAAACGTTGTAAAAACTTGCAGGATATGCTTCTCTTACGCTGCTTTTATATTTCACGTAATCCAGGGCTTAGGTGCAACTAGGTAAATGAGCTGTCACTTAAAAGGGTTTTATAAGAGGTGTTTTGTTATAATATACTAGTTGTGCCACACGGTTTTCCCCCGCGTTTATAAGTATTATTTACTAGCTGTGCCCCGCGGTTTTAATAATAATAATAACAATTTATTTTCAGATAAACATCCATAGTGTTAGTAACAATTTTTCTTAACCTATGTTAGTACTCCTACTTCATTAGGACTCTTAAAAACTTCTTCATAATGCAGGAGTTATACTTCTCAGCAATGACTTTTAGGATGCCATTAGTGCTGCTTCGTAATCTACTGAGTAAAGACGCAACCCGCTTACGCATAATAGCATGAAAGCCGTCCACTCCAGCTTCTGTAAACATGCTAGAGGCACTACAAAAGCGGGGCAGGCCCAATAGCATCCTAAAGCCATTGTTATACTGAACGCGCAGCATATTAAGCGATCTCTGGGTATACTTAACCCACAGGCGGCTCGTGTAGAACGTCTGACAGTATGCTTTAAAAAGAGTAACTTTAACATCGTTACTACAGCGAGCAAACCTGCGGGCCAACATATTAGTCCTGATCGCCATTGCCCTGCTGTTTAACCCGCGTAAAATTTTATAAATTATCACAGCTCCTCCCCCGTACGTGATAGCGTGATAATATGTAGCCTAAATGTTGACCCGACCTCTTAGTAATATTCATGCAAAATTGGAAGTAAATCCATGCAATACTTTTTGAGTTTAGCCCGGACATACATACAGACAAACATACAAACCGACAAAAATTCTAATAATTATATTTTTGGCTTCGATATCGATTTTAGATCACGCGCAAGTATCCTTTTTTAAAAATATTCAATGTACAGTTTTGACTTTCGTACGATTTTATTATATGTATAGATTATAGTCATCATCATCATATCAGCCGAAAGACGTCCACTGCTGGACAAAGGCCTCCCCCAAAGATCTCCACAATTGCCGGTCTTGCGCAATTAAAGTATTATTTATAAGTTTATAAATTATTAGTCCCGGGTATGACCTTAAACTGCCTCTATCGGGGGCTCTAGAATCTTAGGATTCATCAGAGGCCTACGATAGCATAGTTACTATCAGTACAGGATAGTAACTTAGAGCGGCGGCGGAAGAGTAGGCATAATTATGCATACCAACGGCGGCGCTCACAGGCCGAGTTAGCTGGCTTACTGTACGCTCACCGAGACGCAGGGGACGAGCACAAGTGAGCTATTTAGTCCAAACGAGGGAGCATACCCGAAACAAAACCCCGATCCAAAGTGTTATCCGACCCGTGCTGAGGGATCCATGGCCAGAGGGTATTCTGGTCGATAACGGAGGGTGTCTATGTTGGCGGTCATAGGACACAGCATGGATCCGCCTTACCCCCGTATAGGGCTCTGCGAGGGTGGACCGTTTAGTCCCTAATACTCGTGGGAACGCAATGGAGATAAGAAATTTTAATCCTTTAAATGGCGGCGACGTGGTCCGCCACCCGTCACGTCTCGTTTCCCAGAGAGGCGAAAAGTGGTCAACGGAGAGCCGTTTTGCTACGTTGAATGTTGGAGGAGGAATAGAAGGTAAGATGGACGAAGTATGTCAGCTGATGAGTGAAAAGCGGATCGATGTGTTGTGTGTGAATGAGACGAAGCGGAAAGGGTGTGATACTACAAACCACGGACTATACACGGCGTATTGGTCTGGAGTACCGAACACCACCCAAGCTTGCCAAGGTGTGGGTCTCATTCTTTCCACAAGTATGTCTGAGTGTGTGACTGGGTTCGAATGCGTGAATGCAAGAGTAATGTGGTTGAGAATGAAAGTTGGTATGACCCGTATCTTCCTAGTAGGAGTGTACGCTCCTGTAGATATGGGTGCAGTTGTAATACAGCGAGAACAAGAGGAAAGAAAGGCATTCTGGGAGACCCTGAGAGATGTGTTGCGGTTAAGTCGGTATAATGAAAGAGTAATAATGTTAGGTGATTTTAATGGATGGGTTGGGGTAAAACGTGATGGTTTTGAAAGAGTACTAGGTCAATTCGGTGACGAGAGTGAGAATGAGAATGGGTACAGTCTGCTTGAGATATGTTTGGAATGGGGTCTTTGTGTTACAAATACTATGTTTGAACATAAAAGAATCCATACGTTTACACGAGAGAGAAAAAATGTGAGAAAGAGTATGATTGACTTCGTGATTGTAGATGAAAGACTGAGAAAGAATGTTCTAGACACAAGAGTCTATCGTGGGACTGCAATCCATACAGACCACTTTCTGGTGATGAACCGAATAAGTGGTCTGTTCAAAGGATGGCGCCACCGAATCCCTGAGACTAAAAGTGTACTAGAGAGAATAAAAGTAGAGGAACTGCAAGAGGAAGAAGTGGCAGATGAGTACAAAAGTAAGTTGGTTGAGAAGTTTGAGGAATCTGAAGACATAAGAGAAGTAGAAGAGCTATGGAAGGTAGTCAAAGAAGGTGTGGTGAGTGTAGCTGGTGAAGTATGTGGTGTAATAAAGAGAAGAAGAGGAAGAAAGATGAAGAATATTTGGTGGGATAAAAGTGTACAAAAAGTTGTATGTGAAAAGAAGAAAGCGTGGTTAGACTGGCTAGCCACCAGAGCAAACGAACGAATGCATAAGGCGACGAATGAGGATATAGAAAGGGCCTGGAATGATTATAGGAAAATGAAAGGAATTGTAAAGGATGTGGTGAACGAAAAGAAAAAAGAACAAAAGGATAATTTTGATAGAAGGTTGTCTAAGGATTTTCAGACGAACATTAAGTTTTTCTGGAAATCCGTTAGATCAGTAAGAGGCATAACTCAAACCTCAGAACTGAAATCCATACGAGACCAAGATGGAAATATAGTGAAAGGGGAAGAATGCGTGTTAAAACGTTGGAAGGAGTATTTTGAAAGTTTGTATGAAAGAGGTGTAACAGAGAGTGAACGTAGTTCACTAAGTATAGACAAGAACAAATGTAAAGATGAAATTGGTATGGATGAGATTGTGAAAGCTATTAAGGGTATGCAATCAGGTAAGTCACCAGGGTATGACAGGATAACTTCCGAGATGCTGAAGGCTGGACATGGCGTCATAGCGAGTCAGCTGTGCAGCCTTTTCAATCTATGCTATACCACCGGCCAAGTGCCAAGTGATTGGTGCAAGGCTGTCATTGTACCTCTTTACAAAGGGAAAGGCTCAAGGCAAGACTGTAAAAACTATAGGGGCATTAGTCTGCTCAGCGTCGTTGGTAAGTTGTATGCAAAAGTATTGGTTGAAAGAGTTGTGAAAGAAACCGATGCGAAAATATGGGATGCACAGGCGGGTTTTCGGAAAGGAATGGGATGCACGGATCAGGTCTTTTCTCTGCGAAGCATAGTAGAGAAGTTTTTGGGCAAAAACCAAAAGGTCTACTGTGCCTTCGTAGACTTAGAAAAGGCCTACGATAGAGTGTTGAGGAATGAACTATGGTCGGTACTGTCCATGTATGGGTTGAACGACAACCTTGTTCAAGCACTGAAATCTCTTTATAGGGATTCCAGAGCTTGCGTGAGGATTAACGGGTCATACACCGAGTGGTTTAGCATCCAAAAGGGTGTTAGACAGGGATGTGTAGCGTCACCGTGGTTGTTTAACCTATTCATGGATAGCTGTTTAAAAGATTTGAAAGAAAGTGAATGCGGTGTAAGGATGAATGAGTTACTCATCAAATGTCTGCTTTACGCTGATGATCAAGTTTTACTTGCATCATCGGCGGACGAGTTGCAGGTGATGGTAACAAATATGTATGAATCTTTTGAAAGGAAAGGGATGAAAATGAATGTAGGTAAGACGAAAGTAATGGTATTTGAGAGGGATGAATACACGACAGCGTGTGATATTGTGATTGGAGGAGAGAAAGTCTAACAGGTGAATGAGTTTGTATATTTGGGAACTTTGTTTACGAGAGATGGGAAATATGAAAAAGATATTGTTAGAAGAGTAAATGCGGGGAACAGAGTGAATGGGGCACTACACGCCTTTATGAGTAGCCGGCAAGTATCAAAGAAGGCTCGACTAGCCGTGCACGATGGAGTGTTAGTGCCAACTTTAATGTATGGAAGTGAAAGTTGGGTATGGCAGAAAAAGAATGAAAGTAAAATAAATGCAGTGGAAATGAGAGCTTTGAGAAGTATGTGTGGTGTGACTTTGAGAGACGGAATTCGAAATACTGATGTAAGAGAGCGTTGTGGTGTGAAAGAGGATGTAGTCACAAAGATTGAAAAAGGCATGCTGAGATGGTTTGGCCATTTAGAAAGGATGAATGAAAGAAGATTGACAAAAGAAGTATACCTGGCCTGTGTGAATGGGACAACCGGAAGGGGAAGACCACGTCGAACATTCTCTGACCAAATTGGAGATGTTCTCAAGAAAGGGCAGGTCAGAAGTACCCTAAACCGGCGAGCATGTATGAAGAATATAATGACAGTAATCGAGGCAAAAGAAGTATGCAAAGATCGTGACAAATGGAAATCCGTTGTCTCTGCCTACCCCTCTGGGAAACAGGCGTGAGTCTATGTATGTATGTATGTATAAATTATAGCCTGTGTGTTTGAATATACTCGTATAAGGTATATTACTATACAGTTTCATCCAAATTTGAAAGAAATATTACTTGCGAAGTACTCCGTAGATCTAAATACATTAATACCGTGAGGTACTGTAAGAATTTGAGCATAAGATTATTTTAACTTTATTCCACAGTCAAATATTCTACACTTTTTTGTGGGACATAGTTCTAGTTCTTAAGCCTTATCTGTACATATAATAAAATCGTAGGAAAGTTGAAACTGTACATTGAATATTTTTCTAAAAGGAAGCCTAAACTATAGTTTTTAGAATTTTTGTCTGTTTGTCTGTATGTATGTCCGGGCTAAACTCAAAAAGTACTGCATGTATTTACTTAAAATTTTGCATGAATATTACTTAGAGGTCGGGTTAACATATAGGGTACATATTATCACGCTATCACCTACGGGGGAGGAGCTGTGATAATTTATAAAATATAACGCGGGTAAAACCGCGGGGCATAGCTAGTTCCATATAAATATATAAATAAAAAAAATATAATTATGTCTGTTCCGTAGTTTTTACGCGAAAGTGTAACAAACATCCATACTTTCAGACATCTAAACTCAGCAACTTTGGGTGACATAAACATAAAAATTTACAGTTTTAATGTCCGTGTTTTCTATAAATATAAAAATGAATTTTTGTCTGTATGGAATGTTTGTATTTATGGAATCGTTAAGTATGCATTTGATCTCATAATGATCTTTAGCAAAGTATTGTGCATGAGCCCACGAAAGTTTTCTGATTTGGTAAGATCAATCTTCGACAGATCATTATCATCATGCCTCTTTGGTCTAGCGGTAGCGTGTTCAACCGCAGATAATGAGGTTCTGGGTTCAAATCCCGGGTCTGGCCAAAAAGTGACTTTGGGATTTTTCCGTAAAAAGAAATTTCTCAGTATCAGCCCGAAGAAATCTGGAAGTTGGCGGTATTACACCCCCGTGTATTACACCTCGGAGAGCACGTAAAGCCGTCGGTCCTGTACCTGAATTCTTTCCGGTCGTCTCGCTAGGCGTCCCATCGGATCATGAGAGTGATGGAATAGAAAGTGCCCTTGTGTTTGCGCACACACTTGTGTACTATAATATGTCCTGCGCAATAGGCTAGTCTCCATTAAGACTGGCCGCCGTGGCCGAAATTCGGTCGGGAGGACATCATCATCATCATCATCATGTCAGCCGAATGACGTCCACTGCTGGAAAAAAGCCTCCCCCAAAATGGAGGGATATGCCATAATCGTTAGACGGGTTGGCGATCGCAGTAAGATGTTCCTAGTACTCAGAAGAACGCTGCTGCCCGTTCTCTGGTGTATATTTCCTCGGGACGACTTCTACGCCTCCTTACGAGATGAGATGGGGTGGCGATATTCTTTTTGGACGTCAACCAGACAGCCATCGATATATGGCGCCACTGTAATTACAATGAATTACATATATTGCCGTAACAACGCGCGCAGGATACAGCTAGTCACACTAATCACACAAATTTTATAAAGACGAAAGTTTGTGAGTGTGTCAGTGTGTGAGTTGAGATTTTGTTACTTCGTCACTTCTAAGTGGCAGGAGCGATTTTAATAAAATTTGGAATGGTGTCAGCTGACACCCCGGATTAACACATAGGCTATAATTTATAAAGTTTAATGCGGGTAAAACCGCGTGGCACAGCTAGCGAATACTCTAAAAGCGAAAGTTTGTAAGCGTGTATGTTTATTACTCTTTCACGCAAAAACTACCAAACAGATTTAAAGGAAACTTTGGAGTAATATAGCTTATATATCCGAATAATACATAGGCTATATTTTATACAGCTGTAAATATATTTTTTTAATGTTGTCCATATTGTAATTTATTCATGAGTTATTACTAAATACCTAAGTTCTAGTAAGCCTTCAGTACTATATAAAGATATTCAATCACAGTCCTCGCGGTAAGTAGAGACATTATTCACATTCATAAGCCTTTCTCTTTAATCTATTTTCGCGTGAGAATAAACCCAGCTGACGTCCATATTGTCCATTAGCTGGAACTTGGCACATTGTTTCGACGAGAGTTTTTGTTTCAAATTAAATGTAATTCTTAATATTCTTAATTTATTTTAATGATGCCGCCTAACTCTAATAAAGCAGTTGTTACTGCTTTTATTCGGTAATAATAATTAAATATGCATGTAAGTTATTTACATAATTTTTCCAGCAATTTGATTATTTATAGAAAAATAATAATCACACAATATTTTAAAGGCGAAAGTTTGTGACTGTGTGAGTGTGTATGTTTGTTTACTTCTTCACGTCTAAACGGCCGGATCGATTTTAATAAAATTTGGTATGGATTATAGCATATGTGATCCAGGGTATTTAGCTGATACTCTGGATCACATATGCTATAATCTATAAAGTTTCACGCGGGTGAAACTGTACACTGCATAGCTAGTAAATAAATAATTGCTAGATAAAATTATATAAAATGTTATACTTAGCTGATCTTGCATTTGATAAATTTGAAATCGCTCTCCTCTAAAGTAACGACTAAGCAGAAGTAACTTGATTCTACGGATAGCTCGATTTATTTATCTATTTACTAGAATAACTACGCGTAATCTAGAATATGATGGAGGTCATGGGCTTTATTCCCACCCATGACAAATATTTGTGTGCAAGAACATGTCTGTTTGTCCTGAGTCTGGGTGTAATTATCTATATAAATATGTATTATCCAAATAAAAGTAGTATATGTAGTATATCAGTTATCTAGTTTCCATAGTACAAGTTCTGCTTAGTTTGGGATCAGATGGCCGTGTGTAAATAATGTCACTGGATATTATAATCAATTTATTTTACCGACAGCTTAACCCTCCAATGTCCAATCCACAACTGTCGCACTATACAAAAAAGCTTTATTTTAGAAATATATCATATTATGGAAGTTACAAATTACAGCGTGTCATACCCGTCAATAACATTTAAATATCTAAATTTGTTCCTTTATAAAGAGAATTTCCGATACTTTTTCCCCTTTCACCTTACTGTATATGAACCAACCAAGGCGCATTCATAGTGAGTTTCATTCACTGGTGCGTAAGTGATACTTACTTACTTATACTTATATAGCCAGATGGTCTCACTGATCCGTAAGTGATTGGCGAGGTTAAGCCACTAGGCTCAACCTCGCCAGTCAGTCCATATAAGAATAATCTCATATTACATACTACCCGTCTCCACAAAATAAGTAACTCTTTTATGGGGCAATGTATAAGATTCTATAACAAACTTCGCAATGATATTAGAGAATTGTCTACGAATAAGTTTAAAAGAATTATTAAAGCCAAATTGTGTAGCAGAGCTTACTACAAAACTTCTGTTTATTAAAGTGAAACAACAGCTTGGGATTGAGTCGCTCTAAATTAACACATTTAAATAATAGGTCGCAGTTTATCGCATCGCAGTGGCAGTTTATTGATGCCCTTCTTAAAGAAATCAGCTGGACGGGAGGCAACAAATTCTTCAAAGGCATTTTGTACTGCCTCTCGGGTATTGAATTTTTTTCCCGCCAAGAAGTTATCCAAATTCTGGAAAAAGTAGTAGTCTGTAGGCGCAAGGTCTGGTGAGTAGGGCGGATGACGGAGAGCTTCCAACCCCAGTTCTTGCAACTTGGAGACCGTCTGCTGTGCAGTATGAGGTCGCGCGTTGTCGTGCAGGAGCAGCGGAGACGAGCGATTGACCAATGCTGGTTGGAGATGCGCCAGCTTCTCCATCATTGTGCTCAGTTCTTCACAGTACACATCTGCAGTAATGCTCACCCCGTTTGGTAAGAAGCTGTGATGAATCACACCGGCGCTAGACCACCAAACAGTGACCATCACTTTTCTAGGGGTAAATTTTCGTTTAGGGCATTGTTTAGGTGCTGAACCAGGATCCAACCAACTTGCTGAGCGCTTGCGGTTATCAAACAGAATCCATTTTTCATCGCAGGTAACAATGCGGTTCAAAATTCCTTCATTTGTGTGTCTGTTGAGCAGTGCAAGGCACGTCTCGACGCGTACTTCGCGCTGGCGATCATTGAGTTCGTGGGGCACCCATTTGTCAAGCTTTTTTACCTTGCCAATTTGACGCAAATGGACCAATATTGTTTTGACGCTAACGTCGAAAGCTGCTGCTAATTCAGCCGTAGATTGTGTATCATCAGCTTCCACAACCGCCTTTAATTCGTCATTGTCGACCAAAGTCTTCGGACGACCGCGAGGTTCATTTTTCAGGTCGAAATTTCCAGAACGGAAGCGAGCAAACCAATAACAGGTGGTGCGTTGGTTTGTAGTGTTAGCTCCGTAAACGTCGTTGATGTTGCGTGCCGCTTGTGCCGCGTTGCTGCCACGACGGTACTCATATTCCATAATTACTCGAATTTTTAACGTATCCATGATGACGAAAAAGATTGAAATGCGATGAAAATGTAACACTAATCAATAAAGAAATGACTACTTTTGGAAAAAAGAATCCATGTTTTTAAAATAAAATTAATTTGAAATTAGAATTCTTAGCCAAACAAAAATTATTTTGATTTGAAATGGCCAGTACTGCAGAACGGCAATTTCATAGGTAAAGACCTAATACTATGTAATTTTATGTAAGAAATAAATATTTTAAAAAAGTATTCCTACTGAGTTTTCTGGCAGTGTTTCTCAGTAGCTGCCACGTCACGCACTGCACGGTAGGGTAAAAAAAATTGACGATTCCACACAAATGTAATATTTTAACGGAATAAATGACTTTTTGAGTCTGAAGGTATTTTCCCAAACATCGAAGCAACGTCTTTAAGCCTTCCGTTCTTGTTTCCTGAGAAAACAATATGTATTTGTTTTCCCGGATAAAACGTTAGCAATGAACCAAGGCATGATACTTAATACACGGATTGACCGGTTATCCGGGCAGAGTTCCGTTCAATTAAGTAGCCCTCGGACTTGTTGGATATGGTGTACACGAAATAAAATCTCAATAGCTTAGCGGTGGCGAGTTAAATGGCTGATAAGAAGCTCCTGTGTTAAAATTTCAGGCTTGTTTAAACTGTGTTATCGGGACTTTTATGTCAAGAGAAAAATACCACTTCCTGTTAGGAGACAGGAATTCGGCCGGTGCTATGAAGAACAAGTTGAGTAATTAGTCTTGTACAGACGCCAGCAGATCAAGCTGCCCCAATCTGTCAAATTTCTCCAATGGAAAGGGAACCTTATGCTTATGTGATAAAGTTGAAAATCTATTAAAGAAATTTGACAGATTGGGGTAGCTGGATGTGCTGGCGTCTGTACCTAATCTCTCTCCGCTAATGTCGCTATTCTGTCTTAGCTGATCTATAGAGAGAGAAATTTAAAGTGCACCCATGTTTGTGCATGCCGTCTTATAAATATATCTTGAGACAACTAACACATTGCAATCTAATCGCAAACTAGGCAAGTCTGTACTATGGCAACCAAACAATTAATAAACATACTTATATATTTCTAAATACATACATATGTACATACCAATATATATAAATGAATGTTTGTCTGTATGTCCTTCATAGAATTGTAATTTTAGTCATGTGATGATTTTCAGCAAAGTGTTGTACATGAGCCGAAAAAGGTTTCTGATTTGGTAAGACCATGTTCTTCGACAGATGGCGCCACTATTATTCCAATTATTTTCATACTTGCTGTGCCCCGCGGTTTTACCCGCGTTAAACTTTATAAATTGTCACAGCTCCTCCCCCGTAGGTGATAGCGTGATAATATGTAGCCTATATGTTGACCCGACCTCTTAGTAATATTCATGCAAAACTTGAAGTAAATCCATGCAGTACTTTTTGAGTTTAGCCCGGACATACATACAGACAAACAGATAAACAGACAAAAAATCTAATAACTATATTTTTGGCTTCGCCATCGACTGAAGATCACGCCCCAAGTATCCTTTTTAAAAAATTATCCATGTACAGTTTTGACTTTCCTACGATTTTATTATATTTTCATATATTTCCGTAACAACGCGCGCAGGGTACAACTAGTTATAGATAAATTACACCCAGACACAGAACCAATTATCATGTTCATCACACAAAGATTTGTCCTAGGTCGGAATCGAACCCAAGACCTCTGGCTTAGCAGTCAGGGACCCTAACCACTAGACAAAAAGGCCAGTGCTATACCTGTAGCCGCGTGAAACTGGCATTAATTGATTTTTTTTTATTTAATTTAATTTATTTAACTCGTGTTATATAATCTGACAGATGTGTACTATTTTTTTTTCTTTTTGAAAAGACAACGATCGTACTAGGGAATTTTACCCTGTGTCACGGGGTACTTTACAAACATATAATAAATGGTTACAAATTTCATCCAGACTCAAAACAAGTATTTATGGGTCACACAAATAGTTGTCCAGTGCGGGACTCGAATCCGCGACACGAAGCGGCGAGGCAACTGCCTTAGCCGCTGCACCACACGTGCAGTCGATTTATAGATAAGAAAAACTTGAGTGGTGTCAAGGGACATCCGGATGGAACGAAGTTATTTCTTATTATTTATTATGTACAAAAAACCTGTATACACTCAACAAAAATAGTCGTCGCGACACCACACTGTTCAATGCGAAATAGAAATGAAAATATCTGGCTTGCTTTCTATAAGAGAGAGAGAGAGAGAGAAACATGCGCACGCCGCACAGCTTTAAAAAGTGTCGTGAAAACTTCTCGTAAGAATTTTTTCCGTCTAGCCCCCTTTCACAACGCGCGATAAGGAACTTCGTTCCAATAAGATAATACGATATTTCTTTCTTTCTTTCCAGGCGAATCATCAGCCATAGTAGGCACGAACACCCGCTTACCATGCCGCATCGACAGTCGCTCCTGTGGCCAGATGCACAGCATCAAATGGTACAAGTCGGAGCAGAGGCTGTACGTCTACTCCATCACTGCCACCAGCACTATCGATAGACCAGAGCCTGGACCTATGAGAGAACGGTGAGTTGTTTTATTTTTTACAGAAATCTTATATAGAAATATCAATGATAAGTTTTCTAGATACATTTTAAACATTTCAATTACAAGTTTTTCGATACATTTAAATGACAAGTTTTCTCGATACATTTTTAACATTTAAATGATAAGTTTTCACGATACATTTTGAACATTTAAATGATAAGTTTCTTTGATACATTTTAAACATTTAAATGATAAGTTTTCTCGATACATTTTAAAGATTTAAATGATAAATTTTCTCGGTACATTTAAAACATTTAAATCACAAGTTTATTCGATACATTTTAAACATTTAAATAACAAGTATTTTCGATACATTTTAAATATTAAAAATGACAAGTTTTCTCAATACATTTTAAACATTTAAATGACAAGTTTTCTCGACATATTTTAAACATTTAAAAAATTGTGACACATTTTAAAGACCATGATATCTCACGATATTTTTAATCAATACATTTTAACAATCAGCAGGAAGGTAAAAATATGATGAGCTCCAGTTTTCGATGAAGCCGAGTTCACACTACACTCGCACCATTTTAAGAAAGAAAGCAGGGATAAACTTATACTTGTCCACTCGTGTTGACGCGGTTCTCACCGCGACAACCGCTTAGGGGTCTTTCCCATGTGTATGTTTGTATGAGTCTGCCGTTTCGAGCGTTTGTAGGTAGTTTTCGTACTGTCTTTATGTTTTATACTGTGGTAGGGAAGTACGAGGGTCTTTGACTGGATATTGTTTGTCTTAGGCTGATTTCAGGGTCGCGCCGGCGAGCGGCGCCGTCCAAACGCGCGCACTTACCAATTACACTAGATAGTAGTTGCGTTTCATAGTCACGCAGTTCAAACGCGCCGCCGGTGACACGCGCGCCGTCGGCCAGCGCTGCCCGAGCTCCTCTACTGGCAGCTAGCGTTTCAGAGTGACGCGTCTTGCACGCGCCGTTGCGTACACTTAAAATGGCTGTTGAGACGCGCTGGCCGCCGGCGAGAGCCGCGTGCGTCACTCTGAAATCAGCCTTATGGGCAATAATCTGGAAAGGAAATAGACTAGTATAACTAATATAGGTGTAACTTTTATTTGTATTTTATTAATACACTGACATAATTACAATGAAGTTGGTACGAATTGAAATATATTTACTTTGGTTTACGTTATTGGTCTAGCGGTAGCGTGTTCAACAAAAAATGAAGTCCAGGTTTATGGTATTCATGAGCTATGAATGCTGAAACAAAGCCAATTTTATTACTTCTATTCTGGACGGGCCTGTTGGCGTGGTTGGTAGATACCCTGCCTTTCACGCCGGAGGTTGTGGGTTTGAATCCCACTCGGGACAGATATTTGTGTGCATGAACATGTCTGTTTGTCCCGAGTCTGGGTGTAAATTATTGGTATAAGTATTTATTTACAAAAGAAAAATAGTAAATGTAATATATCAGTTATCTGGTTTCCATAGTACTAGCTCTGTTTAGTTTGGAATCAGATGGCCGTGTGTGAATAATGTCCCAGGACATTATTATTTATGCATATCAATATATTTGTCACCTCTACTACGTCTAGTTCAGTCTTAAAGCAACACATACCCGTACAAGTTGTTGTAATGGAACTAGCACACCCGTTTGTGTGTTGTGTGTTAATGTAACCTACACATACACACAAAAGACTATAGAGGTCACACGCTACGTATTGTTCATAGCCCGCCTATTGTCTGAAATGACTGGTGATACATCTAAGTCGCTGCGTTTCAGAGAAAAATATACTCTATTGTTTTGTGTCGTTATGTAATATAAAGAAGCTTGCAGTTTCATTTTAAAATTTATATTTACTGGCATACACTGCTGCGGCTGACACAAATATAGAGGGGTTTAGTGGTTAAGTTAACTTAGTTAGCTAAACTGTTAGGACAGAGGTCTGGGTTCGATCCCCATCCAGGAAAAACTTTTGTGTGATGAGTATTAGTTCTGTGTCTGGGTGTATTTATCTATAATATGTATGTATTCAGAAATATGTAAGTATAATTATCACTTATTTGGGTGCCGTCTCTGCCTAGTTTGGGATCAGATGGCAGTGTGTTAGTTACTATGGCAACCAGGTAACTGATAAACATACTAATATATAAAAAATTCTAAATCCATACATGCTATAGATGAATTACTCCTAGACTAGAACATAATAATCGTGTTCATGACACAAACATTTGTCCTGGTTGGGTATCGAACCCACGACCGTTGGCTTAGTATTCAGGGTCACTAACCACTAAACCAACAGACCAGAACTAACTTAAGTACTCTTTAAATGACTTAGGTGCAGAACCCTGGATTCGCGATATAAAATCATACTGCGCCAGTATTTTATAATCAAAATACCTGGATGAAATTGTCTTGTTAAAATTTGTATAACTATCTGTGCCCCACGGCTTCACCCGCGTTAATTTTTATAAATTATACCCTATGTGTTAATTTAGGGTGTCAGCTAACTCCATACCAAATTTTATTAAAATCGCTCCAGCCGTTTAGAATTGAAAAAGTAACAAACATACACACTCACAAGCTCACAAACTTTCGCCTTTATAATATTAGTGTGATAATTTATGTATGTATTTATAAATATATAAGTAATATTATCAGTTATTTGGGTGCCATACTACAGTCTCTGCCTAGTTTGGGATGAGTTGCTATGGCTTACCTACCTAATATGTCTAAATACATACATTTATAGATAAATTACTCCCAGACTCAGAACAAATAATCGTGTTCATGACATAACTAACAATTTATAGAAATACATTTATTCAACACGAACACACAAGACATTATTAATTACAAGGTATCAGCATAATGCAAACACAAAAATAATAAATATTGAAAAAATAATCAACAAAATAAAGAAAGTACAATAGGCTCCTGTATGTTCCGTCTAAAGGTCACCATCTCAGCAAAAGCTAGGTGAGGTGCACCTAGCACTGGTTTTCAGTTGGCAACCCTGTGAGGGACTCACGGACGGTGGTATGTGATATACCTATGGTGTACCTATTCATGTTACTATAACATGAATAGGTACATGTATGAGTACAGTGACATATATTTGTGTACGATAAATAATTATGTAAACCAGTAAAACGGATAAAAAATAAAAATAAAAAATAGTGGTAATAATAATATATATAGATAACATATTTAGGAAAAGGAAATTAAATAATAAATTTTAATTAAATTAAATTATAGATAGATTTATATTTACTGATTCGAATTTAATTTGGTTGAATAAAAGAAATTTTTATTTTTTCCTGGGTAGGTATCGAACCCACGACCCCTGGCTTAGTAGGTACTCAGGGTCACTGGCCTCTACACCAACAGACCAGAACTACTAAAGTACTTTTGTGATAGTCTTAGGTGATAAAGTCAAATACCCGGATAAAATGGCGTGTCTAAATATATATTATGCTCGTAGATGTACTGTAATATCTTCTTTTTTACCGACAAACGTTACCTACAGTCAACCACGACTTATTAATTCGAAAACGTTGACATTTACGTTTCAATGTGGAGGCATATTAAAATTTCAGTTCCCCCCCTATTGTGTTAGGGCGTCAGTTTTGTGACACGTAGGGGCTCGTTTCTTTCATAAATCTTTTGTAAAGTTCCTTCTGACATGTTTATTAACCGACTTCAAAATCAGGAGGTTATTTTGCCGTATGTTTTTTTAGGTGTGTTCCCTTGTTTCAAATTATATAGTTTCAAAACACCTTGTTTACAAATAAATACCTTTTGTATTAAAAACTGACCGCACGGAGTTTCAGCCAGCAAATATAGTATTAATATATTATATTTATTATTAAGTTTAAAATTGTGTTAATATTTTACTGCACTGACTGTACGTGTGGTGCAGCGGCTAAGACAGTCACCTCGCCACTTCGTGTCGCGGGTTCGAGTCCCACGCCGGAAGACTATTTGTGTGACCCATAAATAGTTGTTCTGAGTCTGGATGTAATTGTGTCCGTCTATTATATGTTTGTAAAGTACCCGGCGACACAGGGATTAAATTCACTAGAGCGGGCGTTGTCTTACAAAAAAAAAAGTTTAATTTTGAACTTGAAAGTACAACCCAAGTGCGGAATAAGTGTGGGTATCTAAATCTAATTATTGACTGCCTCGTTGGTCTAGCGGTAGCGTGTTCAACCGCAGAAAATGAGGTCCTGGGTACAAATCCCGGGTCGGGCCAAGAAGTGATTTTGGGATTTTTCCGTAAAGTATAATTTCTCAGTATCAGCCCGAATTCTGGATATTGGCGGTATTACACCCCCGTGCCTCGGAGAGCACGTAAAGCCGTCGGTCCTGTGCCTGACCTCTCTCCGGTCGTGTCGCTAGTAGTCCCTCCGGATCATGAGAGTGATGGAATAGAAAGTGCCCCTGTTTGCGCACACACTTGTGCACTATAATATGTCCTGCGTAATTGGCTTATCTCCATTGAGAATGGCCGCCGTGGCCGAAATTCGGCCGGGAAGACATCATTATTATCATTATTGCTAAGAATGGTCGGCATACTGTTGTCTTTAGGAATGGACGCTAGCTGGCTGAAATTTTGCAATAATGAAAATATCCAGGAAATGCACTCGGGTCACAAACCACAAACAAATTAAAATCCATATTGTATCGCGACTCAAAACTGTTCAGTTATTAAGTGTAATTATGTTTCAGCTATAAATACACATAGGTTACAAACTTGTAAGACCTGTCTGAGATGTCGATAGTTAATAAAACGTTCTCGACATATTTTAACTTAACCTTTCATTCGACATTGAAACAGCTCTAGCTCTCTAGGGACATATGAACAACCAACTCTTCAGTTTTTAGGTTACATAATGTCGAATGTTACGAGAAACTTTATGTGATCTCTAGCTAGAGTCCCGAGAGATAGGTAGAGAACGATTTATGGGCGAATGTGAACTAAAAAGGTAGGGACGGTAAAATAATACGACAGTTTTTTCATCGACTTTTCCTGTTGAATGGAAACGTTGGAATCATTGAGTTGCTGGGTAGAAATGATAAGACATTATCTATACATATAATAAAATCGTAGGAAAGTCAAAACTGTACATGGAATATTTTTTTAAAGGATATTTGGGGCGTGATTTACAATCGCCATCGAAGCCAAAAATATAGTTTTTGGAATTTTTGTCTGTTTGTCTGTATGTATGTCCGGGCTAAACTCAAAAAGTACTGCATGGATTTAATTCAAATTTTGCATGAATATTACTAAGAGGTCGGGTCAACATATAGGCTACATATTATCATGCTATCACCTAGGGAGGAGCTATGATAATTTATTAAATTTTACGCGGGCAAAACCGCGGGGCACAGCTAGTTTTAATATAGGTAAATTTATACAGCTACATCTACATCCATAGTCATACAATACATAATAACACTTCCTTTTAGACTAATAGATAATACGGTCCCTCTCAGACTTTTTAATTACTGTTATTTACTAAGCATTAATTTGTACCCAGATTTATGGTTTACCAACAACATTACCTAGTTATGTAATAGCCGCGAGAGGGTACTGGTGACCTGTACTACAGGTATCAATCCTCCATCAGGCACCAGTCTCTCACAAGTTTTGTTATATATGTATATACTAGAATACCATTATAATTGTAAAACGAATTGTATACATTGTAATAGAGAATGAATTACTTATTATTATTATATGCTATGGACTTTTTAAGCTAGATTTTTTAAAATATAATGCACAAACGTACGGTCTTAATACAAGCTGAATTTAAAACAACGGCCTTCTAGGGCTACGACTAAGTCATCACACTTAATTATAATGAAACACAGTTACATTGCTTGCTTCTGGCTTGAATGTGAAGGATTGGTAGCGATTTTAATTCAGAAATGACAGTGATCTTATACACGGAACATCTATAACCGGTTTTCTAAAAGGATTAACAATTTGATACGTATTTTTACCGACTTCAAAAAAAGAGGTTATCGATTGGATGGATGTATGTTATACGTTGTCTCTGTTGCTTATGAGCCGATTTTATCATTAGCTCAATTATCGTCTACTGCTGTACATAGACCTCCACCAAAGGTTTATAACGTTCTCATTTGAAGGGGCGTAGTCACCGTGCTTTACATGCCAGTTGGGGACCGCAGTTGGGTGGTAGTTCGTACACGGGAAGCACTGCTGCCCGACTACCTGGTGAATCCCTTAGTCGCCTTTAACGACACCCACGGGATGGCATGCGGTGGCCCTGAAGTTCTTTCTAGGCCAGAAACCATAGGCACACCGATGAACTGATTTAAACCATTTTTTTTCTGTTATCGTCTAGGGAATGTTTTCGGAATGGTAACATATAAAATTTATTTGAAGAGGTTGAAACTTAGAAATACTTTTCAGTAGTTGGACGGTCACCGTAGCCTAGTTGGTAGTGATCCTGCCTACGAAGTTGGTGGTCCTGGGTTCGAATCCCGGTAAGTGCAAATATTTGTGTGATGAGCACGAATATTTGTTTCTGAGTCATAGATGTTTTCTATGTATATAAGTATTTATCTATCTATATAAGTATGTATATTGTCGCCTGGTACCCATAGAACAAGCTTTGCTTAGTTTGGGGCTAGGATGATCTGTGTGACATTGTCCCCAGATATTATTATTATATTATTATTATCACGTATAAATACTTATAGAAATGGTTGAACAGCTCATAAAGGAACACACGGCTACATATCAAGCTATAAATTTCCAATATAAGCTGACCTCTCATTGTATAGAAATTCTACACATCGCGAGATTAGCTTATACTGGAAATCTATAGCTCGATGTGTAGCCATGTGTACGATGAGTTAATGGTTAAAACAGAAATTTAATTTTGTACATTCAAATGTTCTGTGACAGTATTATGTACATATAGTTGCAAGTTCAAACCCACAAAATGAGGATAAAAATAGAAAATAACTACGGCATTTCAATTTCATTAAGAATTAAATAATACATATTTACACTTTCGAACCCCAATTTTATAAACAATAAACCTTATTGATAGATATAATAAGTTCAAAAACGAATAACAAACTTATTAAACATCACTTTATTGATGTGCTAGTAATTTAAACCTTATATCTAACAAAATAAGTTGACAATTTCTACGTCTGCGATGTCAAAACTGTTTTACGTGCGTCCAGCTAATTAGAATAATATAAATGAATTTACATCGACTTTACAGCTACGATAATAAGGTTGAAATTTGAAAATTTTATGAGTCATTTGTGCTAGTGGACGGAACAGTTGTCTAGACACTTATGGTAAAATATTAAAACAGTCAACTACTTTCGTTAAAATACCTTTTGTAAAGGGATTTTAAACATTACTGTAGTCTTTATTATAGGACAAAGAAGTAACATAGTAGCTTTAATATTGTCAATAAGGTCGATTTTGTCGCAATATTTTTTTTTTATGTGTAACATCTTTCCTCTCAGTCGCTGGATATTTTTTGTGGGAGTGATTTTTCGTAATGTACGGATAAGTGGTTCAGGAAATCAGGAAGCGCGCGTGCGTGCACTATTTGATTTAACCAATGTGCGGGTGCTGTGGTGGAGAGATGGCTGTGGTAGTGTCAGAAAGCGCCATCACATTTTGCTTAAACTTGATATGTGATGATATATTCGACCAATCATATCTATACATATAATAAAATCGTAGCACAGTCAAAACTGTACATCAAATATTTAAAAAAAATGATACTTGAGGCGTGATCTACAATCGAAATCGAAGCCATAAATATAGCTTTTAGAATTTTTGTCTGTGTGTCTGTTTGTCTGTATGTATGTCCGGGCTAAACCCAAAAAGTACTGCTTGGATTTACATCAAATTTTGAATGAATATTACTAAGAGGTTGGGGCAACATATAGGTCTACATATTATCACGCTATCACCTACGGGGGAGGAGCTGTGATAATTTAAAAAATTTAACGCGGGTAAAACTGCGGGGCACAGCTAGTTATGAAAAAATTTTATTGTACGGAGTGATAACATGCCAGATGTTACACATCATATGCCAGTACTATTAGGCTCACTCGTGATTTTTACATTACAACTAAATACATTAATACGCCGATAATAAAATATTGCCTATGATAGTCGGTCTCATTAGAGAATAGCTACGACATCCACTATCCTACAGCCACTCTCGTAAAAGTAATAATTTTAAAGGTAAAAATTTCATTTATAAAATAAAATAAATAAAATAAAAAAGGTTTTTATTTACGTAGACTTTAAAAAAGCGCTTGTAAATAGTCAGAACATGTTCGCAGTAATATATAATTAATTTATAATTATTACATATAGATATTTAGGTACACGGATTGTAGGAAATAATTTACAATAAGATTTATTTTATAACAGTAACGATATTTAGCTAACTAAAATTAAGTTATTGTCAAGGATACTTGCCCTATAGCTAAAATTTAGATAATTAAACCTACACATGGGTTTAATTATCTAAATTTTAGCTATATGGCAAGTATCCTACTAAAGTATATGATAAATTGAATGGTGAGAACAACTAACTATAAGTACATCGTCCAATAAATAGTATATAATATAGTCCAGTGAAGGAGTGAAAGTCTCCAAGGCAAACTGCATACGTCAAGTTAAAAGAAAGGAAATAGCGTACAATAACATCAAACAACACAGACTAAAGAAACATTTCTCCGAAATGACAAAACCGTGTGTGTCAATTCTCAGAAAACCCTTTACAATTTAATTTCTTTCATGTCTGCGATTCAATCTTCTATTTCTAATATAACACATTTAAACAATCCATTTATATTTATGAGGTGTATCAAATTATAAATTGATTGTAGAGAATCCTTTTCCGCTCAAATACTTATTAAACTCAGAAGTTTGCTTGATATTTGGAATGGATTCGGGGGTAGAATTCTACCGTTATCTTAGAGTCTATGCACACCACGTTTTTATAAGATTCTATAACAAACTTCCCAATGATATTAGAGAAACGAATAAGTTTAAAAGAATTATTAAAACCAAGTTGTGTAGCAGGGCTTCTTACAACATTTCTGATTATTTGAGTGACAAATGTGCTTGTGATTGAGTTGTTTTGAGTCAACACACATGATTGTAATTAATCTTAAGTATATTTTATTGTAAAAAAGGGTTCCTACTGAGTTTTCTGGCAGTGTTTCTCAGTAGCTGCCACGTCATGCTGCTCGGTAGGGTAAAAAAATGACGATTCAACATAAATGTACAATTTTTACGGAATAATTGAATTTTAATTTTTTGATTATTAACGTGCCGTCGAAGTCTGGACGTTGGCGGTATTATACTCCCGTGCCTCGGAGAGCACGCAAAGCCGTCGGTCCTGTACCTGACCTCTTTACAGTCGTGCCTCTAGGCGTCCCATCGGATCATGAGAGAGTTGGAACAGAAAGTGCTCCTGTGTTTGCGCACACACTTGTGCACAATAATATTTCCCGCGCAGATGGCTCGAAATTCGGCTAGAAGGACATTATTATTATAACTTTTACAATTTGCTTACTGAGTTCTAATAAAAAAAAAACATCTATACCACCTGGATGAATGGTCATCTACCAACGTGCGTTTTACAACAAACTCGATTGTAAAACTCATTACCGGGCATGACTACTCCTTCCCGATCCTGTATGATGACATGGCAATTTTCAAGAACTTAACAAGCTACCTTATTCTATTCTTTACGGCCAGCAAAGCACTTGCGGCCTTTCTGACGTGATCAATTACCCTCTGGAGATCCGCAGGTATGTTTGTTTGTAGTTTGGATGGAACAATGAACTATTATGATACATATTATGCACAAAATAATGTAATTACACGCATTTCTCGAACGTATAATACCAATTATGGACAAAATATAGACATGTTTTCGAGTTCTATGAGAATGTTTAAATATCAAATAATAGGTGGCCCTGAAACAACAACGTTTAGATGTAAGAACATAAATCCTATATTTTTTTTTTGTTTGCTATTATTTCGAGCACTATTATTATTAGTAGCTATTATTAGTAGTCAACCATGTGTTATGTCATGTATTCCATGCAATTTAATATTTCTTTTAGTCAGTTGCTCAGTTGATCTACACTTTTCAAATAGTACTTAGGAAAACCTGTAATTGGCCTTGCTATATTGATTGTACTATAAAGTTTGTTTTTTTGTATTGCTGTTGGTTTTTTAATAAATAAATTGATCTAGGGCGAAATAAAATCATACCAAAATATATTATTTCGTTATATTTTAATTTTTTTATTAATTAGTATAACTTATCCGCAAAGCTTGCCGTACTGTATATAGTAATACTACGCCGTAGCAATGCGCTGTCTACGTCGTAGCACCACCCCTTCTACGGCATAGCAGCTAAGACTAATGTACTACGTGATCAATTTAAGTCAGTCTACGTTGAAAGGTGAAGTTGGCATATATTTAATATAACATTTAAGTTATTCAGGTTACATAGGCAGAATTTTCTCAAGTATAAGTCGTGTCAAATAGGTTGATATTATATTAATGAAAATGGAATTAATTAAAATGCTTGAAAGTCGATCTCTAAATGAATTCGACACATAAGTCATAATTAGTGACTTGGAATTTGAAAATTTTTTGAAGGATTTTCAGGGAGACAAAAGTACTCCAGTCTCTAAAGACTAAAGCTGGGCTATTCTTGTCTCAAGTAATCTAATAAGGCGTTATTTTGCGGAAATCCATAACAATCAAATAGAATAGAATACTCTTTATTGTACACACAAGCAGGATAAATAGGTAGGACAAAAAATAATAATATAATTTAGTACAATGGGCGGTCTTATCGCATTAAGCGATTTCTTCCAGACAACCTTTGGATGGATAGGAGCTGTAATTGTTTTTAAAAGGGGGTGTGTAACCAGTACAAAACTAAATACAAAATCAATATGTAACTAGTGTTAATTCCGCTAATTGTCAGATTAATCATGCCGCCGCCGTTGAGAATGATCCGTGGAGGACTGAAACACGTGTAGGGTATCATACTGTTGCATGTAATGTGCTTTTTATACTGTCCTTCTTGCATATGCATATTTTTGCGGCCATTGGTTTTAGGTTTAATCCCGGCATGATTAAAGTGACAATTAGCAGAACTAACACTTTTATTTTTATTGATTTTGTATTTTGATTTATTTTTGTCTCCTTTCACACACCGATAAAACCGTAAGTATTTTTATAAAAATTAAGCTTGTTTGACTGTTTCATTTCTTATATATATGGTGTCGAGTTTGATATTTGGATAATGATAATGGAATTTTTCCCAGCAAGAAACAAGTATAGTAGCAGGTTCATGTTAAAAGGCATTGTAAAACCTTTCTGCCCTTGTTAATTTTTCTTCATTCTAACCTATTGATAAGAACAGAAAAAATATTAAAATCAATTTAGAAACTCCGGTAAATTATTCATAATATAAAAAAGGAAAATTACTAACATTCAAGTTAGTAGTCCATTTTTTTTCATGTTCCTTAATACTCAGTTTTAAATCTAATATATTATATTCTCGTCTCATAGTATTTCTCTGCAAAATTCTCCGAAATGGCTAAACCGATTCTTAAGCAAAATTGTTGTGTTATTTTGGTAGGTCTGAGAATTGGTCTTAAACTATTTAATAAGCCCCAAGTTATAACGCAATAAAGTATTGAGTATTGAGTAAGAAAACTCGGCAGAGAGACTTGCGACTCAGATGTAGGTTTAAGGGGCTCCCCGTGTTGCATCAACGCCCACCTTCTCTGTCTCTCAGTGTTCCCCCCCCCCCCCCTTCCTAGCCAAATTTGGTAAGATCTAACAATATGCCTATATATATACACACATCAACACAATCTAGGGATATTGAACATTTCATTGATTATCTAGAAAACTATAAACATTTTGTTATGACTGTAAATGGAAGAATTAAAGATAATTTCATGGCCGATATTTAAACATTAACAACACGATGCGATTTTGTTTTTCTAATTAATAAAAGTCTTAAATTAATTAAGCCATAGAAAATTACTGAGTGAACAAAAACATTTTATTCTTATAAAATTATTCAATCGAATTAAATGAATAAAAATCTTACCAAATCTGATAATCAGTAATCGGTATTTCCTCCTCTAACATTAATCACACAGCGGCAACGATTTTCCATACTTAAAATTAAGGTGTCAATGTATGGGTATGCAGTCCCAAGTTCTTTTTAAATGTTCGAAAAGTTGTTCTTCTGTTGTCAAGTTGGGCGGAAAATCCCTCAATGCTCTTCGCTGTAACATGTCCCAGGCGTGTTCAATTGGGTTTAAGTCTGGCGACTGTGGAGGCCAATCTAATACCTGAACATCGTGTTCTCGAAGGGCGGCCCTCACCAGCCGCGCTGTATGGGAAGGTGCATTGTCATGCATGAGCTGAAATTCTTGCCCCGTTAGGGCCCTGAGCGGGACAATGACACGTTCTACTACCTCCTCACGGTATCTATGGGCAGTCATGCTGCCCTGAATCCAAATGAGTTGGGTTCGTCCGCCGATTCGTATTCCTGCCCACACCATAATTGTCCCGCCTTGGTAAGAGTGGACCTCCTGTGGATGTCGAGACGGCTGACCCTGCCTGGAGTTCTCCAAACGCGTGTTCGTCTCGAATCTGGATGAAATCCATAGCGGGACTCATCAGTGAACAGCACCAATGACCATTGTTGATCACTCCATGTCAAATGTTCTTGAGCCCATAAAAGTCGCCTACCGCGATTGCCACGTCGCAGCGCTGGGACTCGTAGCGGTCTGCGAGCATGAAGACCAACTTCATGCAGCCTCCTTCGCACGGTTTGGTCGCTCACCAGCAGCTGCTGACCCTCCTGGAGCCTTTGCACTAGTTGCATCGCTGTGATATTGGGTAGTCTTCTGGCGGTCATTTGGAGAAATCGATCCTGTCTCTGAGTGGTAACACGATATCTACCTGTGTGCCGTTCTGCCACATCTCCAGTAGCGCGATAACGTGACCACAGCCTGGATACCACATTTTGGCTTGTGCCCAGAGACTCAGCAACGACGCGTTGAATAGCACCGTTTTGTAACATGCCAACTGCCCGTAACATTTCATCTCGACTTAAATGATGGCGTGGCATGACGCTAAAAAGCTTACACAACCAATTGAGAAAAGAAAATAAAACAATTTATCAGGTTTTCTTCAATTAACACGCAAAAAAAATTTTAATGCAACTTCTTGAAATTAGATACAACTCAAGATTGCGCTGTGCTTTGCGTGTTTTCATTTGTTTCTCATTTAAATTTTTAAATTTTGAATAAAGAATAGACAAGGTTTAAATCTGTAAATAAACTTTTTAAGGAAACTAAATAGGTTTTAAACAATAAAGCCATGTTTGATTTCAAAATAACGTATCCCTAGACTTTGTTGATGTGTGTATATATGCCGTTTTGGATACTCGTTCCAGTATAGAACTAACGAAAGTTCTTGATAATCCTAGGTCTTTTGATAGGTTATAGAGGGATTTTGTTGGTATACCCCTCGCACCCACTTCCACGGTATATAAATGAACCACAAAGCCGTTTCTGGTTAATTCATTTGATAAGTTGTATTACTTGTTTGTAGTAATACATGTACTTTAATGTAAACATAATTATACTTATAACCAACTTCAACTTTTCTTCATAACCACCGGTTTAAACAAGATAATGTACGGGAACATTTAAAAAGCACTACTCTTTAAAATTCGTTCACAACATTCACAACAAATAAAAACATACAGTTGAATGGATAACCTCCACTTTTTCAAAGACAGTTAAAATTAGATACCTGTGTACTTAATAGAAACCAGAGCGATTTTATAAAAGTTTAATTTTTCTTTTCTTTGTTGCGGAACTATAAAAAAATATATAATGTGTTTATATTATGGCTCGTTTAATATACTGTCGAATGTGCCATATAATTATATCCTCAAGCGAAACAAGCAGTTAATGAAGTAATTATAAAATAAATAATATTAAGACTTCATTAAATGCCTTGTACTATTATAACGTGTTTTAATTAATTAATACCTTTGAAGCAACTTTGAACAAATTACTAATTAACTGTCCCAAGATAGTCTTATAATATTAATTTTAGGCTTCGTAACTGAAATCTAAAATTATTTTATAGTATTTTAACTGCTTTAATAGAATTGATATTTAAGGCTATTGAATTGGAACTTTTCGTTTAATTTTGTTGCGAAATCATATTATTTTTAATGTTTTATTAGAGATTTTAAGTTTAGATTGTAGATTCGTATAGGAGATTTTTAATGTTTAAAATATACCTCCTTACCACATATTAAGATGTCATGTCAGCCAAAGTACGTTCACTGCTGACACTCCCCGTGATAAGTGAAAGAAAGAAAGAAAGAAATAATTTTATTCTCATAACAATGCGGTAAAGCACACATAGAGTGCATGAAGCTTACGGGCATAGTAGCATTCCAAATAATGTCCGCTCCCCCCATTACGTCATGATATGACTGTTTCAAGGCGCTCTAGTGACCGCGTAGTGCTAAGCGGTAGCACTATTTGAGTGAAGTGAATTTACATACTATATTGCAGATAATAGCAATACTTTTTTTTATAATAATAATATTTGGGGATAATGCCACACAGATCATCATAGCCCCAAACTTTGCTTAATTGGGGCTGCTTGTACTATGGGTACCAGGTGACGATATACATACTTATATAGATAGATAAATACTTATATACATAGAAAACATCTATGACTCAGAAACAAATATTCGTGCTCATCACACAAATATTTGCACTTACCGGGATTCGAACCCAGGACCACCAGCTTCGTAGGCAGGAGCACTACCGACTAGGCTATGGTGACCGTTAGTTAGTTAATATTCTCATTAAGTCGTCTCAGCTCTTCGAAGTGTCAGCAGAGTGTATATTTATTTATATAATGTTTTCGGCTCTGGCTTCTTCGGCCTTATGAGAACAGCAGAGCAGATGATCTTAGTGATGTGTGTTGCCAGCATCGTGAGCTATATGAGCTTATAAGTAGATGGGTCATTTTCTTATTATGCAAAATGCTATTTTGTAATGTGTGCGTGTGTGTGTAGGTGGGTAAGCGGTAAAACTTAAAAAAATCTTTGTCTCAGTACTCAGAGAGTTAGCGGTTTTACAGCATGATAAATTACTTCATTTCAATCAAACTAGCTTTCAGGTGAAATATTTTCTGATAGACAGACATACAAACACTAAATATAATACATATTTTTGTTCTATAAAAAGGGTCAATAAAAGTCAATATTATTATACAAAGCAAGCTGTACCTAGACACAGGTGGCCTTGTATAAAAAGGATGAACATCGTCAGGCAAAACTATTTTTTTAAATACAAACTTTTTAATCATAGATCGTTAATTGAGTACACAGTACTGAATTATTTTAGGTCATAACGTAGACAAGGTTCGTTATTATACTATTAATTAGTCTCATGACCTTTAACGTACAGTCAGCAACAAAACTGGTGATAAATTAAGTTTGTTAAGATAATGGACAGAAAAGTTTTAATTGATAAAGTCTTCTCGCTTTACTAGTCTTAAATTCCAAGACAAATAACTTACCACCTATTAAAAAAATGACCAAACCCTATAGATAAAATAACTTCATTTATCCCGTTAAAATATTACATTTGTGTGAAATCGTTAATATTTTTACACTGCCGCGCAAAATATAACCAGTTCTATGTCTCATGAAACAAAATTAGTAATAATAATTTTATCTAGCACAAATACACATAAATCATATAACGATATATTTTAATAATCACTCTTCTCGAGTGGCGACCATGAACCGGATGACTTAGTGAGCAGGCCCCCTAAAAGGTGGATGATATTGCAAGGGCCGCGGGAAGTCGCTGTCTGTGGGCAGCAGAATACCAGTAATTGTGGAGATTCTTGAGGGAGGCTTTTGTCCAGCAGTGGACATCTTTCGTCTGATGGTGATCATGATATTTGGAACGTTTTAGTTTTGCTGGACACTTTTTTTTATGTCAGAGGGCGACAAACGAGCAAGTGGGCCACCTGATGGTAAGTGATCACCGCCGCCCATGGACACTCGCAACACCAGAGGAGTCGCGGGTGCGTTGCCGGCCTTTAAGAGTCAGCAAACAAGTGTTGCTGACCCTTTCCCCCCACCCAAATGATCTCTGGCGACCTTACTCACACTCGGAAACACATCATTACATTATCAATGTTATTATTAAGGAATGTCTTCTGTAAGGTGGAGGTACTTCCCCAGTCGCTGGCTCCAGCCCCAGGGGCGCTCTTTGAGCAAATTAACGTTGTGCCTTCTTAGAATACTAAATAATACTTATTCTATTGTAATTCATAGTTTAAAAAATGATGATCTTTTTTTATTATTTTTTTTTTAATAATATAATCGTTTATTTCTCTCAAAAAGGTACAAAATAAAAGTACAATCCATGTAAGATTAAAAGTAAAAAAACTATAATATATAACTAACAATAAAAACTATAATGGTTCAACCAGCCGTCTTAGCTGTGCATCGTTTTGGTAAGTTGGCGTTAAGAGTTTTCACCGTGTTAACAGCATCGAACTAGTATAAATTTCACGTGTTTTCAAATTCAAATAGTAAGATTTCATTTCATTGAATTCGGGACGCTCAGTCTAAAATATATTTACTAGTATTTGCCATAACTAAATCAACACTTAATAAATGTAAGAACTTACTTTTGGTGTTGACTGTATCTCGAGCACGCTAAGATTAATGCGCCTGTCATCAAAATGTAACTATGGAGTATCATTGGAGCCGTGATTACTCCGCTACTAATATTTGAGCTTGTCACAAATTAGGTTCTTGAGCTATTTAATTAATTATCCCTGTATATTATATATGTGTCAGTTTGTATGTTAGTTACACAATCACGCTAAGTCGCTTCAAAGGATTCGGAAAGGAGTAAAGTCAGCAATCAGCGTTACGACATGTGTTTCTTTAAACGAGGTTTATTAAGTGTATTCATCTCACAGTAGGCAGTGGTTTGCTATTTATTTATTTATTTGGTTCACCAACAATTGTTTACTCCAACAGTACACAAGATAACAAATATATGATACAAGTAGCAGTGTAACAATCACTTATAGGTAAACACCACATGGGTATTTATTATAAAAAGATGAAATAGTAAGCTAACCTATGACTGCATTACGCATATTTATGTAGAACACAGAACAAACGGTAAACATAAAAAAATAATAACAATAATAACACAAAAAATATGTGAGCCGTCACGGGACGCCTGGCAGATGTGACAGATCGACATTATTTTGTAAAAGTAATATGCAGAAAAGAAAATATTGTGATAGGAACTAAATATGTCATAATGATAAAATAAAAAGTCGATTGTGCATGCGTCACGGCATGCGTCGCCACGCCAGAAATCTGTTTTACGTGCGGCTATAGATGTTTCACATCAAAAAGAAAGAAAACTGCAGGGTACAAGGCTATACCCCCTGGCATAGCGAATGTCTATGAGTAGCGGTTACCAGTCTCCATCAGGTGGGCCACTGAGCCTGGGCAGGTGGATCGTCTGCCTCGGAAAGCAATACAATAATAGCAATAACAGTCAAATAGCATTTCACATGTAGCCATCAGCCTGATATCATTCACTTCTGGACATAGGCTTCCCCCAAAGGTTTCTAAAACGTTGGAGGGGTTTGCCTTAGTCATCACGCTTGACATGCGAGTAGGTGGCCGCAGTTAAGTAGTAGCTAGTACATAGGTGGCATTGCTGCCAGACTATCAGGTGTATCTCTTAGTCGCCTTTTACGACACCCACGGGCATGCCATCCCGTGGGTGGCTCTATTATATTATATTGATATTATATTAAAGCATTTAAATTGGACTCATGTTGTAATGATTACGGTCACCGTAGCCTAGTTGGTAGTGATCCTGCCTACGAAGCTGGTGGCCCTGGGTTCGAACCCCGGTAAGTGCAAATATTTGTGTGATGAGCACGAATATTTGTTTCTGAGTCATGGATGTTTTCTATGTATGTATGTATTTCTATATCGTCGCCTGGTACACATAGTACAAGCTTTGCTTAGTTTGGAGCTAGGATGATCTGTGTGACATTGTCCTTAGCTATTATTATTATTATATTTTCTTTTATTAACTTAATTTTAATTCTAATAATATTTAATCTTTAAAGATGTCATTGAGCTCAACAGATTAGTCGCATTTATTTATTTGCGGTGTTTACCTTTAAATAATTACTACGGCATTATCTTCTCAAAACCTCCATGAACTTATCCCTCCATCCCCTTTTTTCATCGGACTACAAGGCGTTGGAAGGCTCTCCACAGCTGTGTTGTTGACTTCCTATTATGCCGTACGAAGCGCTTTGCTTCCTCTTTCATCATACGCACGGCTAAGCTGTGGAACAACCTCCCAAACGACGTGTTTCCAGACTCATATAACATGAGTTTATTCTAAGTTAGAGTGAACAGGCGTCTTATGGGTACGCGCGGTCCATCTTCGACCACATCTTCACTTACCATTAGGTGAGATCGTGGTCAAGCGCGAACCCATTCAGCATCAAAAAAATGTATTATTGCATGAAACTGGTGTTATTTTTTATTATAAGTAATTGTTGGTGAACCTAAATAAATAATAATATCTGGGGACAATGTCACACAGATCATCCTTGCCCCAAACTAAGCAAAGCTTGTGCTATTGGTACCAGGCGACGATATACATACTTATATAGATAGATAAATACTTATATACATAGAAAACATCCATGACTCAGAAACAAATATTCGTGCTCATCACACAAATATTTGCACTTACCGGGATTCGAACCCAGGATCACCAGCTTTGTAGGCAGGATCACTACCAACTAGGCTACGGTGAATAATTAAGTTATGCTTTCTTGGCCGGAAACCACAAGGCCATACACCTTTATGCAATACCATACACCTTAATGCACAATGTTAATAGAAAACATGTGCGCCTAGGATATTTGGGAACCTGTGGCTGACCATACAGGAAAATGGTTATCTAGCATTTACTGCCAAATATCTTCTAATAAAACTCATTCAGTTTCTTAAGCCTAATGCACTTACCCCAGTATAGAACCAAACAGTCATCACATTACCTCCGAAATGAAGCCATTCGCCTACAATAAGCTTAATTGTTACCAGTTTTGTCCTAATTAGAACAAAGTTAAAGCTGTTTCCGCTATAATTACGGTTAAACTGCAAAATGGCGGCGGTTCTGACACAGTAACAAAAATACAGTAGCACAATTACTTGTAAAACAATATGAAGAAACATAAAATCACACTAATACTATAAAAGTGAAATTTTGTGAGTGTGTGACTGGGGGAGTGTGTATGTTTGTTACTTCTTCACGTCTAAACGGCTGGAGCGATTTTAATAAAATTTGGTATATAGTTAGCTGACACCCTGAATTAACACATAGGCTATAATTTATTAAGTTTAACACGGCTAAAACCGCGGGGCAGAGCTGTGTGATAAGCTTGTGTCTATATTAATGTAGACAATATTTTGTTTATGTGAATAATATACATATATGTATGTGCTAGCTGATAATAAACAGTTATTGTAGCTTATTGACGTTTGTAACACATATATTTTATTTTCATAATAATAAAATTGTTGATATGTAATTTTTTGTAGGTAAATTATTTAAATGTAACGTAAAAGCTCCTATTAACGACCCCCTAAAAAGTGTACTCTATTAACGATCTAATTTTTAAATCACTCATATTAGACATAATATAGGGTTCCAGAATGTGATACTTTAAAAATTAGTTATTTATTTTAGTTGGGCAGCAAAAAGATTAAAGTTTATGTGTGTAAATAGTCAGTAAAAGAAATAATTTGACAATGGGTGGGACGCACCCGAAATTGACGCACGTTTCATAGTGTCGCGTCTCCGGCCACGTAAGTACACCTAAATATTACTTAAGGAAAATAACACACTAAGAATGGATTGGTCTTCTTGCTATCACATTACAACTGTAACGTATATATTTGTTTTCTAAATTAACTCTTGATATAATACTTCTTATTGGTTTTTGTGTTATAAAATCATGTTTTAATTTAAGGCGGTAATAGAACCCGAATTTCAAAACTTGATTCTAATAACGACCCATGGCGTTGTTAAATTTTGAGAACATTTAGTATTTTTAAACAATATCTATTATAAAATACCTCATTTGATTTTACTTTTTTCTTGTTCAATTCTTAAAATTATTTTACTTCGTTAGCTCTATTAACGACATAGCTATTTCTTAAAGTTATTGTGTAAAACTCGATTCAACGTTAGACAATATCCCTATTATTATAACGATATTATAGTGTAAATAACCATTATTATCTGAATTAAAGACTATCTGAGACTAAAAAAATAATATAGTAATGAGATCGAATTTAACAGTATTCCATAAAACGGATATTTTGTCTGTTTATTATTAATTTTATTGGTCGCTAATAGAATATTGTAACCTTTATACGTGATTCTATTACCGACTCACAGCTATGACGATATTTTTGGTAGTATTACAGTACACAAAAACAAAATGTATATTTTTGAACAAATTGGCTTATTTCTTGCTAACGTGACGTTTTGAGAGATTTTGTCACAGGCCATATTATTAATGTAAAATAATATTTATGAACAATAAAGATTATTATTATTATTATTTGCTATCCAGTTTCATTCATGGCTTCATGGCATTGGCTATATTTCATATGTTTTCAAATCAAATAAAATGGTGGGACGGAATGAGGGCCATGTAACTTTTTCAATATTCTTTCGAAGAACTAAATTCTATATCGTTGATTAATGTCTCTCTCTCTTCTCCTAGCCTTATTAATCCCAAGCATCTTGGGGTCGGCTTCTGTATTGAGCGAATTATAAATGTGTTATTATAAAATTAACCTATTATAAAGGTATTTTGTGATTGTATTACACATCTAATATTTTTGTTATTGATTTATAATATATAATTAGTATGTAGGTAATGAAAAAGTCAGCTTTTAATTATTTGAAGACTGTTTTTTGAGATTGGTTACATTTTTAGTTAATTAAAATAACAAAAAGTATAGTAGAGAAGAAGTGACATATTTGTAGCGGTCGGTAAAAGAAGTAGAAAGATCGGTAATAGAATCTTGCCGCATACTATGGGTCGGTAATAGAATCAACTACTCTTTTGGATTAAATAATTATTTAGTAATTATTGCGTTATTGAATATTGAATTTAAATACTGAATTGCAAAGAATACTTTGTTGAAATTAAATAAAAATTATAACATCTTTTCTAACATAACAGCTTATATCTATTTTTTTAAAGTGAATCCTAAGACAGCTAAAACTGGCGGTAATAGGAGCTTTTACGTTATTAAAAATTTACTGTACGGCAATTATCACGACCCTATGCCGTAGAAGTCAACCCGAGGGAATATCTGAATATCATACCAGAGTCCGGGCAGCAGCTTCTCTCTTAGTACTAATGCCCATCATATTCCGATCGCCAACCCTTGACCGATGGGTTGGCGTCGCATGACCGCATGGCAATTAAAACAGATCCTGCCAAATTATGGCTTTTAACTCGGGGCTAATTTTAATAATAGATATTAAAACATATATTTGTATGTTTATAAACATAGATCTTTTTAATATCATCATCATTCTTCTTTCACCCTGTAGTTTAAGAATTTGATCTTAAGGTATATATATCTCAAATTCTTTTTATTTATATACTTTCTTTAAAAATTAGTTTACACAGTAATAATTTTGATATCTCATATCTCTCTTTTTTAATATATTTTATCGTCAATTTTCGACTACTCGTGCAAGGATTTTGTGACTATGCCCATCACACAACACCCATTTAGAAAATCATGATATTATCATATCGTTCAGGTGAAATGCTAGGTGTTTTATTATTTTTATATAATATAAAAATAAAAATGAAATATGTGTTGCGGTTGCGACTGAAAACCAGCGCTAGGTGAGGGGGGGGGGTTCCCCCAAACTTATGCTGAGATGGTGACCCTTCGGCAGAGCATGCAGGGGAAATACACATAAGTAGCAACTTTTTCTTGTCTAACAACTATATTTTATGTTCAATTTTGTATTTATTTTATCGTTTTAATTTTAATTCCTGTGTGTCTTTGTTGAAAATTATATTTTTCATTCTCTTCTATATTTCTAGAAAGACTCTTTAATATTGTATAAGGTTTTTCTAAGTAAATTAAATTAAATAATGCCAGCAAACTTCAAACTAAGTGTTTTAACTGCTGTGATTTTACTGTGGTTGATGTCAGATAATTTTATTATATTCTCAGTGGATTTTGTGAAGATATTGTTACGTTGGATTGTGTTCGAAAGATGTGGGATTAAGTTTCTTTGGAATAAGCTTGTACAACATTTTTTTTTTATAAAGATATATTGAGAAACTTTTATTGTACTTCAAAAGAAATAAAAATAACAAATATTTTATTTTTTTAATTTTCTTTTTTAAATAAGATTACGTCCAAACTAGGGAATCCAATTCCTGTATCGCGGGGTACATAACAAACATAGACGGACAAAAATTACATCCAGACTCAGAACAACTATTTATGGGTCACACAAATAGTTGTCCAGCGCGGGACTCGAACCCGCGACACGAAGCGGCGAGGCGACTATCTGAGCCGCTGCGCCACACGCTTGTTTCCAAGAGGGACAGGTACAAAATGAAATTCTATTTGTCACGGTCCTTAAATACCTCTCATTACATTCTTCATAAATGCTCACATCCGCATACATAATAGGTTAAGGATATTTCTGACCTGGCCTAACTAATATATGCGATATGTTTTATAGACGAGCAGGTGGAAATCCGTCGTCACTGCCTACTCCCTTGACTGCCACGTATGTCTAGCGGTAGCTTGTTACGTGTTAACTTAATTATGTCCTAGGTTCGAATCTTGGGTCGGACTAAGAAATTATATAAAGCTTTTACAGTTAAGTTGGCGGCGTTACTTCCCCGTGCGTCTAAGAGCACGTAAAGCCGTCGGTCCTGCACTTTTCCTCTTTCCGTCCAGATGAATCCCGTGAATAGAGAGTGCACCTGTATTTGTGCTCACACTAATGCACTAAAAAAACACGAAATTACTAGTCTACATTGACATTTATGGCCATGTCAGAAATACCACCAGGAGCACATTGCTATTCTTCTGGGAGACCTAAGTTTATGTCTATACTAGCTGTGCCGCGCGGTTTTACCCGTGTTAAACTTTATAAATTATCACAGCTCCTCCCCCTCAGGTGATAGCGTGATAGTATGTAGCCTATATGTTGACCCGACCTCTTAGTAATATTCATGCAAAATTTGAAGTAAATCCATTCAGTACTTTTTGAGTTTAGCCCGGACTAACATACAGACAAAAGGACACACAAACAAAAATTCTAAAAACTATATTTTTGGCTTCTATATCGATTGTAGATCACGCCCCAAGTATCCTTTTAAAAATATTCAATGTACAGTTTTGACTTCCTACGATTTTATTATATGTATAGATCATCACCATATCAGCGTTGTGGTGTGAAAGAGGATGTAGTCACAAAGATTGAAAAAGGAATGCTGAGATGGTTTGGCCATTTAGAAAGGATTAATGAAAGAAGATCGACTAAAGAAGTATACCTGGCCTGTGTGAATGGGACAACCGGAAGGGGAAGACCTCGTCGAACATTCTCTGACCAAATCGGAGACGCTCTCAAGAAAGGGCAGGTTAGAAGTACCCTAAACCGGAGAGCATGTATGAAGAATATAATGACAGTAATCGAGGCAAAAGACGTGTGCAAAGATCGTGACAAATGGAGATCCGTTGTCTCTGCCTACCCCTCTGGGAAACAGGCGTGAGTCTATGTATGTATGTATGTATCACCATATCAGATGTCCACAGCTGGACAAAGGCCTCTTCAGAGTTATATGTATATATAAATTCAATTCCGATGAAACAATCTTACTACTAGATAGCCACTCCATTAAACATCTCAGCTCTATGCCTAAACACAATATTATTCTATTCATCACCAATGAATATTTATGATAGTTCCGGATAGTAGAAGCCTGCGGCTGAACAACTGTTCCTCTTGCCATAACTAATACCATAGTTTAGTATATTGTATTATTAGATTAGGCGCCCTCAGCTATTAGTCGCTTAAATTAAGCTACTGGGTTGAGAGCCTTTGGCGCTAGCCAACTGCTCGTTGTTTTCAATTCTTTAATTTTAATATACTATTGTTAAATGTAAATATAATAGCTTAGTAACTTGCTATTTATTATTTATGTAAGTATATCTATACATATAATAAAATCGTAGGAAAGATAAAACTGTACATTGAATATTTTTTTAAAAGGATACTTGGTGCCTGATCTACTATCGAGAAGCCAAAAATAAAGTTTTAAGAATTTTTGTCTGTGTGTCTGTTTGTCCGTATGTATGTCCGGACTAAACTCAAAAAGTACTGCATGGCTTTACTTCAAATTTTGCATGAATATTACTAAGAGGTCGGGTCAACATATAGGCTACATATTATCACGCTTTCACCTACGGGGGAGGAGCTGTGATAATTTATAAAATTTAACGCGGGTAAAACAGCGTGGCACAGCTAGTTAAAAATATATTATGTGACGAAACAGAACGCACGGACTGACAAATTTAAAATATTTTGTTGCTTTAATTACTGTTTAAACTGTGTTTATGTATTGCATTGTGAGCTTGACAAGTATATGTAAATACCCAAGTGCTGAATAAATTTCATTATTTCATTTCATAGATTGTTGATTTGAAATAATAATAATGGATGGACTTGTACAGTAGCAACAAGAATGCTTTTTAGTCCTGTTTAGAATATCCGTGGGGAGCATTGATATTAACTCAATGGTGGGGGGCGTAGAAATCGTCCCAAAGGAATACCTACCAGAGAATGAACAGCAGCGTTTTTCTGTGAACGATGACCATCAAAATGCGATCGCCAACCCGTCTGCCAAGCGTGGCGATTATGGCATATCCTCCCATTCTTTGGGGAGGCTTTTGTCCAGCAGTGAACGTAATTAGGCTGATATATAAGCACTTATCTTGTAACAGTTTTGACTGCATGTGTGACGCAGTCGTCTCACCAGATCGTGTCCCAGTTCGATTACTGCATAGAACAACAATTTGTAGTATACAACTGGTTCACCGTAGCCTAGTTGGTAGTGCTCCTGCCTATGAAGCTGGTGGTCCTGGGTTCGAATCCCGGTAAGTGCAAATATTTGTGTGATGAGTACGAATATTTGTTTCTGAGTCATGGATGTTTTCTATGTATGTAAGTATTTATCTATCTGTATAAGTAAGTTTATCGTCGCCTGGTACCCATAGTACAAGATTTGCTTAGTTTGGGGCCAGGATGATCTGTGTGACATTGTCCCTAGATATTATACTAGCCAATGTGAAAAGATTGCTTCCACCTTGATATTTACTGACTACGGTAGCGTGTTAAACTGCGGGTAAAGAGGTTAAAATCTTTAGATTTTTACTTCAGATATTTAATTTTTATGAATAAGCCTGAGAGTTGGCGGTATTACACCCCCGTACCTCGGAGAGCACTTAAAACCTTCGGTCCTGTACCTGGCGTCTTTCCGTTCGTCGCTAGTGGTCCCATCGGATCATCATCATATCAGCTGAAAGACGTCCACTGCTGGACAAAGGCCTCTCCCAAAGATCTTCACAATTGCCGGTCTTGCGCTATTCGCATCCAGCAGTTTCCAGCGACCCGCACAATATCAAAATCCATCTTGTTAACTATAATCAAGAAAATGAAGAAACACCAACACACGTACTGCTACACTGCAAGAGTGTTCCTTACCAACGGACAAAGTTCCTGAATGATCCGAAGATACTGCAGGAGGTCAAGCCAGGCTTTCGTGATCTCCTGGACTTCTGGATGGAACTAAGATGGTTTGAGTAGCCAAACAAGTATCACGCACAATGGCCCAATTAGGAGGCTAAGTGCGGAAACCTATCGCCCAACTAACTAACTATAATCAACTTCTTTACTATATGTATATGTCCCGCGCAGATGGACTGTCTTCATTGACATTGGCAGCTGTGGCCGAAATTCTACCAGAGACACTCACAACATTAATATTTGTTTTAATTAGACTCAAAAAATGAGAAATTGACAAAGAGTTCTACGATGAAGATGAATTTAGAAAGTTACTTAGTCTTCGTGTTATTTAAAAGCTGAACATTCTGTAAAAGGATTTTCTTTAAGAGCGCTCGAAGTTAGAAATTAAATAAAACAACATGTTTTATTGATGTTGCCACTATTTAAATTATATTTTAAACTAGCTTTTGCCCGCGGCTTCGCTCGCGTTAAGAAGTATTATTATTAATTACAACCCCTTTTTCGCAATAAAAAGTAGCCTATGTCCTTTCTCAGGGTCTAGACCATCTGTATACCAAATTTCATTCAAATTCGTTCAGTAGTTTTGGCGTGAAAGAGTAACAGACAGACAGACAGAGTTACTTTCGCATTTATAATATTATTATTATATTATTATTATATATTATAGTCCGGATGACATTATGTCTGGAATTAATTTCAGTTAAATGGCCGTCGCGACTCGCCTGTAGGTGGCGTCCTGGTGGACCAGTTTTGGATGAAATCTTTGCCTAAATTGGACTTAATTTCACAAACCCGCGAGTTATTTAGACCTAGGGTGGCAACTGACTTTGTTTTACCAGCAAAGCCAAGAGAATTCACATAGCCCCATAGAAAGTAAGCAAGCGTTTATATGTCACACACTGCGTCACCAAATAAACTATATTTATTTAAATTATGGAAGAATTTAAATAAATAAATATAAAAATAAATAAGGTTTTTATTCACGTAGACTTTAAAAAAGCGCTTGTAAATAGTCAGAACATGTTTGTAGTAATATAGTTGTATACATTATTATTTCTAGTAACATAGATATTTAGGTACACATTGTATTGTTTGTATGAATACATTTATAAAATTTATTTTATTATAGCAATGATATTTAGCTAGCTCGTATCAAGTAATTGTCAAGAGTTTATGTTTAATTATCTAGTTTAAGTCTAATATTTTTACTACAAATTGTCAATGGTTCTGACTATATTAAGGTATTATTATTATGACGGACCTTGTGTTAATAACGACGGAATTGAATTCATAAGTCATATGATTTCGGTAGCTAAAGAACTACGCTCGCGGTCACTCCATAGATGGATAACCACCAAAAGTGGATTAGTTTCTGTGCATCTCCGTACTTCGGAGGGTACATTAAGCTGTCGGTTGTAATCATTAGACAACAGTCGTTAAGCCATGATAGAGGCCTTCCGGGCGGCTTGAACAACTCTAACAACAGAGGTAACCCCTGTCGCGAACGCGAAATGATCATAAAAAAAGTTTTTTATTTTATTATCAGTGATATAATTAATTCTGGTCTTATATATCTGGACATATGCTACGAGAAAACAAAGAGAAATGGACTAAAATAACAACCGAGTGGTACCCAAGAGATGGCAAAAGAAAAAGAGGAAGACAGAGTAAAATATGGTAAGATGATTTGAATAAAATAGCTGGGCCGGCATGGACTCTTATAGCAAGAGACAGAAATACTTGGAAATCTTTAGAGGAGGCCTTTGTCATTGGCCAAGCTGTTCCAGATAAATATCCAGTTGCGATTATCTTTAATAGTATTAAATATATTGCATGAATTTTATTTTAGTAAGTAGGCAAACTTTGTAATATTATGTAATATGCAGCAAGAAAGGCTATTTTATTTATTTATTTATTAATTAATTCTGAGTGCTGGCTTTGGCTTATAATAATAATTATTATATATTGGGACATTATAAACACACACGGCCATTTGATCCTAAACAAAGCAGAGCTTGTACTATGGAAACTAGTTAACTGATATACTACATACACTACTTTTCTTTTGTAAATACATACTAATTATATAGATAATTACACCTAGACTCAAGACAAACAGACAGTTTCATGCACACAAATATCTGTCCTGGGTGGGAATCGAACCCACGACCTCCGGCGTGAAAAAAAAGCATTTGCCCACCACGCCAACAGGCCCGTCATAATGATGATTACAGTTTTAAAATAAAACTTCTACTTTACTTACTAAACTCCCATTTGAAAAGCATCTACATAGGACTATCTCTAAACCATTCCCTATCGAATAAAGAATCGAAGAGAGAAGAGAGAATTTCCTATATCGATGCACAAACAACGTAAATATCGCCAAACATACGTCCTGTACATAAAAAAATAAAACATACAATTGATAATTAATAAACACCTTTCTTTGAAAGTCCGCTAAAACAACGTAAAAGTAAGTTTAAAGTTACTGTTAACTGTAATAAAGAACAATGAACTTTGCAATTCATATCCCCTTTATTCTTCCAGAAAAGGTGGAAAAGGTAAAACAATGATAATAAATAAATCATAAATACGGCGAATGCATAAAAACTGCACGACCTACTTTATGCCGGCAGTTTGCGCAAACATAAATAAAGGTAAGCTCCCGCTAACTGGAATAAGGCGTTGCGGATTATTTTCTTTTCTTTTAATAAGGCATTCATCAAACAATAAGGAATTAATAAGGCAGCTCTTTACTATTCCGCTGCATGCGAAGGACCTTTTTTTGTCAATGAAAGGGGATAGACCACAATCTAACACGCTGCTTTGCTTACGGAACAGAAACGAGGTCGCTTACTATGGGCCTTATCAGGCGGCTCAAGGTCACCCAAAGAGCAACGGAAAGGGCTATGCTTGAAGTATCCCTGCAAGATCGAATCAGAAATGTTGAGATTCGCAGGCGAACCAACGTAACCGACATAGCCGTATTGAAATTAATTTTATATTATATATTTATATACATTTTTTATTAAGAATTGCCAAGCTGAAGTGGCAGTGTTAGGCACAAAGCTCGTAGAGCCGACGGCCGCTGGGGCAGAAAGGTTCTTGAGTGGCGACCACGAACCGGAAGACGCAGCGTGGGCAGGCCCTCTACGAGATGGACCGACATCTAGTCAGGGTTGCTGGAAATCGCGGGATGCGGATAGCGCAAGACCGGCAATTGTGGACATCTTTGGGGGTGGCCTATGTCCAGCAGTGTCTTTTAGTCTTCCCGGAGCTGCTTTCAGGTTTCACTAGACAGCCTTGAGTATTTCCCTAGGGCGTCCGTAGTAATTACAAAGAATATTAACATTTTTATGTGACGGTCACCGTAGCCTAGTTGGTAGTGCTTCTGTCTACGAAACTGGTGGTCCTGGGTTCGAATCCCGGTATGTGAAAATATTTGTGTGATGAGCACGAATATTTATCTATCTATTTAAGTATGTATATCGTCGCCTGGTACCCATAGTACAAGCTTTGCTTAGTTTGGGGCTAGGATGATGTGGGTGACATTGTCCCTAGATAATAATGAATTTATGTTATTTTTTAATCTACGACCTATAAAAGGGTTTGCTTTAGCTCATCGACACTCTCGAAGATCTCTATTATCAACAACACACTACACTACTCTACAATACAAATATCTGTCCTGGGTGGGAATCGAGCCCACGACCTGAGGTGTGAAAGGCAAGTATTTACCAACTACGCCAGTGAGCCCGTTAAATATTCATTGAAGTCATTGAGGTATAATAAGATGGGCAAACCATCAGAATCGAATCGAATCCAGGAGAGTAGCCAGGATGCAAGTGCATTATCTCTATGTATTCTCGGTACAAAACTCACGAATCATGACACTTTTATAAATACGTGAACATAATGCCAGTCAGAAATAATAATGTAAAAGATTCCTTTTTCAGATGACTGGCACGAAGCTTACGTAGCAGGATGGAAATGGGAATTGTATTTGTGCCTCGTGATAATACACTGGAAATTGTTTCACAATGGTCATTCAGAATACGATAAAATATTAAGTCATTATTTTTGATCAGTGACCTATAAAATGCTTTACTGAAATTTTCAATGGGAACTTACCATCTGTGCGGGATTTAATCATTCCTCCTAGCCGAATTTCGGCCACGGCGGCCAGTCTCAATAGAGATTAGCCATCTGTGCAAACAACACAGGAGAACTTTTTTTTATCGGGACTAGTCCCTCCCTCTTACCTACCACTGCAACTCCTGTAAGCCAGGATCAACACACACTGTCACACAATGTAATGACATTGAGCGGGGAGGCTCAGGCATCTCCCTCTCTTGGGTTCCGCAACGAATTTAATCAAAAAGAAAAAAGGAGGAGTTAGAAAATGAATAGTTCCACTTTCCTCTAGAGCAGGAGCACTTTCTATCCCATCACTCTGATGATCCGATGGGACGCCGTCGAAGACCGGAAAGAGTTCAGGTACAGGACCGACGGCTTTACGTGCTTTCCGAGGCACGGGGTATAATACCGCCAACTCCCAAACTTCGGACTGATACTGAGAAAAGTCCCAAAATCACTTTTGACTGCCTTGTTGGTCTAGCGGTAGCGTGTTCACCCGCAGAGAACGAGGTCCTGGGTGCGGGACATAGCATAGTGAACAAGTATGAGGGGAGACACAGGTAGACTTTCTTTTCCCTCACTTTCATCTGGCTGTGATGCTGATGGTTACGTAATAGCACCCCACCTAATGCCGTAGAGGGGTATAGAAGTCCCGAGGAAAAATCTGACATAGTGCTTCGGCATCTTTTTGTGAACGATGATCATCACGCTGCCATCCCAAACATTTTTATTTTGGTTTTATCAGAAGGCGTCAATGATCAAGTGTGTCACCTGATAGAAAGTGAATATCACCGCCCATGGTCACTCGCAACACCAGAGGAGTCGCGAGTGCGTAGCCGAGTTATTCCACAACTTCAATGTACGTAAGAGAAACTTTCGCTGAAAGCGAACCGTACGTGATGGAAAAGATTCGAGGATGTGAGGATGAACTCCCTGTCTGTGCCGAGAGGTGCGATGGTAGAAGGTGGCCGTGGGCATCAAATCAAACGATCACCATAGCTTAGTTGGTAGTGCTCCTGCCTACGAAGCTGGTGGTCCTGGGTTCAAATCCCGGTACGTGCAAATATTTGTGTGATGAGCACGAATATTTGTTTCTGAGTCATGGATGTTTCCTATGTATATAAGTATTTATCTATCTATATAAGTATGTATATCGTCGCCTGGTACCCATAGTACAAGCTTTGCTTAGTTTGGGGCTAGGATGATCTGTGTGACATTGTCCCTAGATATTATTAATTCCTCTGAATGACATCCATTGAATGAACATTTCATTTACATCGATTAAAGTCAATACTGCATCAACCCTAAGCCGGTCGGAACCGGTTCAGATTGGTTTGGAACGGTTATAGCCGAAGCCATGCCAAATCCCAAACGTCGATTAGTGAACGATATAAAAGAATGAATGTTGTGTTGAGATTGGACTGTTTATTACGACTATAAATACTCTTTAACACGTATTTTTTTCAAGTTTTAGTACTCTTTTCTAATACAAATTTAATCCACATTTGTTTGCCTATTTTTTTATTCATAATTCGTTTATTCATTGTCGAACATAGTGCATACATTTTAAGGGTTCCGTAGCCAAATGGCAAAAAACGGAACCCTTATAGATTCGTCGTGTCTGTCTGTCTGTCCGTCCGTATGTCACAGCCACTTTTTCCGAAACTATAAGAGCTGTACTGTTAAAACTTGGAAGTAGATGTATTCTGTAAACCGCATTAAGATGTTTACACAAATATAGAAAAAGAACAATAATTTTGGGGGTTCTCCATACAAGGAACTGAAACTTAATTTTTTTTTTCATCCTACCCTAACATGTAGGGTAACCATGGATAGGTCTCCAAAAATGATATTGAGGTTTCTAATATAATTTTGTTCTAAACTGAATAGTTTGCGCGAGAGACACTTCTAAAGTGGTAAACTGAGTGTCCCCTCCCCCTGTAACTTCTAAAATAAGTGAATGACAATACGTAGTTTTAGTTTTACTAAAAAAAATGTATGGTGTACATTACTATGCAAACTAACAACGAAAATTGGTTTGAACGAGATCTAGCTAGTAGTTTTTTTTTAATATGTCATAAATCGTAACCCGCAATTTACCTTTCATTTAATCAATTGAAATGCTTGCTGCTGCGGAACCCTTTATGAGCGAGACCGACTCGCACTTGGCTGGTTTTTATAGATCATGGCACGGAATCCTTCGTGCGCGATTCCGACTCGCACTTGGCGGTTATTATTAACAAAATATTCTGACTAATGAGGATTTACTTTTGTAAGTTATGTTATGCCATAACTAACGTAAAATACTAAAAATTGGTTGTTGACTTTATGTCGCTTGTAATAATGTTATCTTTGTTACCATCGTAGAGCTGATGGTCTGCCATAATTTTTTTTTATTTTTTTTATGTCAGAGGGCGACTAACGAGCAAGTGGGTCACCTGATGGTAAATGATCACCGCCGCCCAGGGACACTCGCAACACCAGAGGGGTCGCGGGTGCGTTGCCGGCCTTTAAAAGTCAGCAAACAAATGTTGCTGACCCTTCCCCCCACCCCAATGAGCTCTGGCGACCTCACTCACACTCGGAAACACAACATTAAAATTATTAACGTAATTATTACGGAATGTCTTCTGTAAGGTGGAGGTACTTCCCCAGTCGGGCTGGTCTTTGAGCGAATGAACGCTATGCCCTACCTCTACAAATATATGATGTACAACATGTAATGTTATTAACGCATACCCTCAAGCACCCCAATAAGAATATTATGTTGTAATCATAATACATACACTGAATTTTTAATTTAACATGTATATGCATTGCTATTTACCTACTAAATTAGTTTCTTGGAATAAAGTTTAATTTTCTTTATTTTGTATTGAATGATGGAATTTGTAGGAATACTGTATAACTGCGATTTTAAAAGTCTTATTACTTTGACTTACAGTCCATTTCAATTTGTATTGACTGTACAGGGTTAATATGACAATAATTTCCGTAATTTTAATTATTTTGGAATAAAAGATTACCTATATTAAAAATGATATAAATCAATTCAGTAAACGATTCTGAACAAACTGTTTTCAGGATGTGCGTTAATTAAGTTACATGTTGTATAAATAAATTAATATCAACGTGATTTGTTAGATAGTATCAAAGTTATGAAGCCAAATGCAAGTCACAATTACAACATAAAACCCAACGCAAACTGTCCCATTTTTAAATGCTCATTAAATCACATTTTTAATTGGGTCAGTGTTCCCCAGTAAATTAGTCTGGCAATACAATCACTTGCCAACATAAAATGGCAACACTGGACTAATGTACATATTTCCATGCAAACTATTAAGCTTTAATAGCCAGTTGGGAAATTAAAGTGTTGCTATAATAAAAAATGTTTTTTGGTAAGTGGGAAGCTTAATGGTGGAGCTTAGTTTAAAAGGTTTAAGTGCATTATGTTCTTGTAAAGTGCAGTTTAGTGTCAAAATACTCGTTTTTCTAATGATATTTAAAACTGAAAGAGGGTTTAACCTTATATCTATTTTGTGGATTGTATAATTCTTGGTACCTGCATATTATATAGTAGGTCGTGGGTTCGATTCCCACCCAGCAAAGATATTTGTGTGCATGAACATACATGTTGGCCCTGTGTCTGGGTGTATTTATCTATATAAGTATGTATTTACAAAACAAAAGTAGTATATGTAGTATATCAGTTATTTGGTTTCCATAGTACAAGCTCTGCTTAGTTTAGTAATGTCTCAGAATGTTATATTATTAATACTTTTGTGAGGTTCTTTTTGTTTTCTAAAAAGAGCATTTCTAAGGATATTATTATAACAATGTCACTGCTCGGCCCAATCTGAGATTTGAACCCAGCATCTTATTATTTGCAGTTTAAAACGCTACCACTGGATCAAAGGGGAAATTATATAGTAAGAACTCAAGTCAAGGTATAACGCAAGTCGTTCTTCATTTGTTCCTGTTACAAATTAGAACTGCATGCGTGAACTTCGCTTGATAGACCGCTCAATAAGACCAAGCATAATATTACCATTCCATACATAAGTTAATACATAAGATTATTCAAAACTAAAGTCAGGAAATTATGACAGGCATTTCCTGATAGTAAAGCATTATACATACATACATAGACTCACGCCTGTTTCCCAGAGGGGTAGGCAGAGACAACGGATTTCCATTTGTCACGATCTTTGCACACGTCTTTTGCCTCGATTACTGTCATTATATTCTTCATACATGCTCGCCGGTTTAGGGTACTTCTGACCTGTCCTTTCTTGAGAACGTCTCCGATTTGGTCAGAATATGTTCGACGTTCTTCCGGTTGTTCCATTCACACAGGCCAGGTATACTTCTTTGGTCAATTTTCTTTCATTCATCCTAAAGAATTATGTCCCAGGATATTATTATTATAAGAATAAGAATATATTTATTACAGTAAAGCTTCACAGAGTGTTATTAATTCGCTTAGTATAACGCTACCACATACACTCTTCAGGGCTTCTTCCCTTCCTGATGATCGCTGGTAAATCTATCTCCGTCCTATGCACACCACGTTTTTTAAACGCGCCGTCGACGCGCGTTTTCAAATCACGCGTTAGCATCGCGTGTGCATCGATACGGACGCGCCGGTGCCGCGCGTTTTTTATCGCGTTAGCATCGCATCGACGCGACGGCGCGCTTTTATCTTATGAAGCAGTTAGTATCGATACAAACGCGCATCACCGGCGCGTCTATATAGATAAACACGCGCGTTAGAATCGCGTCTGTATCGCTAAACGCACGTCGATGGCGCGCTTAAAAAACGTGGTGTGGGCCCTTACTTTAGCTATAGATACTTTAACTTTAGATATAGAGATAGATATACATACATATAAAGATGTTTGAATATCGTAAGCGTATACGGAACCAAAATAAATTGTATATCAATCCTAGTAAGAGACATTTTATTCATTAAAATACATTTTGCTCAGCTTCACGTATATATTTTATCATATACCGGAGGCTATTAGAACTACATAAGCAATAAAACATTTAATAAAAACTCCATGATTTGCTAGGGAACAAATGCTACTATTCTGTAAAATACTTTTTGTCTGAAAAACTCTATAATAACACCCACAGTTATGATGCAGTCAGTATCCTAGAAATAGTACTAACTTATTGTATACTTACCTGAGATCGACTTGATGTTCAAGTTTCTATCTTTATTTATTTTTTATCTTATTTATTTTGTATTATATCGCTGGAAACTGCTGGATGCGAATAGCGCAAGACCGGCAATTGTGGAGATATTTGGGGGAGGCCTTTGTCAGGCAGTGGACGTCTTTCGGCTGATATGATGATGATGATGATTATATAACTTGAAAATATTTAAATTTGACATTTCATCGTCTCAGCCAAAGTACGTCCACTGCTGGACAAAAGCCTCTCCAAAGAATGGGGGATACGCCATAATCGCCACGCTTGTCAGACGGGTTGGCGATCCCAGTTTGATGGTCATAGTTCACAGAGAAACGCTGCTACCTGTTCTCTGGTAGTTATTCCCTCGGTCAATTTTTACGCCCCCCACGGGATGAGATAGGGCGATGAAATGAAATGAAATTTATTCAGCACTTAGGTATTAACATACATTTGTACTTGTAAAGCTCACAATGCAGTACATAAACATAGTGGATAGTATGAAAGTTACAAAAACAATTCATTAGTCCGTCCGTGCGGTTTGTTTTATCGCATATATGTTCTGAAATCCTTAAATAAATAACAAGTTACTAATCTATTATTATGAAATTTAGTTCTACTATATTAAAATTAAAGAATGGAAGATTAAAGCAAAAAGACGAAATTCTAAATGAGGGTGTGATCACATGCACGGGATCACCGATCACGCGTTAATGGGCCAAAGCGATCCTCGCCGCTGAGGATCCTACCCTAGCTAGCCTGCGGCTTTCTCTATCTACCTAGGTGGACGACCCGGAGAAGAAAGCCACAAAGAAACTCCGGGCTTGCTGTTTTCGTCTTCTTTTGCTTTCAGTTTACGATATTTTTTAATGTCATGTATTTGATGAAATTCTGTGCCGTCACCACACAGCCAGCATTTTGACATGTAATTCTTATTTAATTTATCAACATTGTGTTAATTATTGTATGCGTAAAAGGCGGGACATGGCAGATCTAAAAATATTGTTCACCATCTTATTTTGTACCTACCTAAGATCCACAATAAACAATCTAAATCTATCGGCAGATAAAGGAAACAATGTTTTATACATAGATACCTAAAAAACATATAAAACCTTTACAAAGAAACATCAAAAGGCAAAACATTTTACATTTAAAAAGAGTTTTATGAAAAAGCCGTTAATTAATTCTCACATAAGTAAATATTATATTATTAACCCTTTTGACCTGTAGCCCGGAAAATACCAGTTTCAACCGGACGTGTACGGTTTGAGCCGGTCCTGTCCGGTTCTTGGAATAAATATATTTATTTTAATGTTTTTTGGATGTTATACACGGGCGTGTGTTGGAGTGTTTGTTGAAATATATTAATAGTTGAAAAGGTAATGAAAGAAAAACAGTGATAAATACGCCGACTAAATGCGAGTCTGACTCGCACACGAAGAGTGCGTTAGAATTAGTTAAGTTTGATCAATGAATCTTACCAGATTATTATTAATAGATATGTCAGCTCGGGCAAAACCAATGGGGAGCGATGAGCTATATGCTAAACTAATGGTTTGTACTAATGACTCGTGTTATGGGTGTTTGTTGCTCTTTCACGCAAAACTACCGAACGGACTTTGATGAATCTTTGTAGTAATATATGTTTAAAGAACATTTATTCCCAAAAGAACAATTACAGTTCACTTATATGAGAAATGCAAAGATTTACAAATGCGTGTCGTCTTGTGACAAAGCATGCATAAAATAAATGTAAACATAAATATAACTAACTAAAATACTACACAAAAACTTAAAAATTATTGATTACATTAACTAATTAATGTTGTAGGCAGAGCTAAAAACTGATAATATGTAGCTAAACTGAAACTAAAACTGATAATAAAATATAGCTTATATATCCGAATAACACATAAGCTATAATTTACTGCCTCGTCGGTCTAGCGGTAGCGTATTCAACCGCAGATAATGAGGTCCTGGGTTCAAATCCCGGGTCGAGCCAAAAAATGATTTTGGGATTTTTCCGTAAAAAGAATTTTCTCAGTGTCAGCCCGAAGTGTGGGAGTTGGCGTATTCGTGCCTCGGAGAGCGCGTAAAGCCGTCGTCCTGTACTTGAACTCTTTCCGGTCGTGTCGCTGTCGTCCCATCGGATCATGAGAGTGATGGAATAGAAAGTGCCCCTGTGTTTGCACACACACTTGTGTACTATAATATGTCCTGCGAAATTGGCTAGTCTCCATTGAGACTGGTCGCCGTGGTCGAAATTCGGTCAGGAGGACATTATTATTACTAAGCTATCATTTGTAACGTTTAAGGTGGGTAATATCGTGAGGCATATATATATTCTAAATGATGGTGTGATCACATGCACGGGATCACCGATCACGCGTTAATGGGCCAAAGCGATCCTCGCCGCTGAGGATCCTACCCTAGCTAGCCTGCGGCTTTCTCTAGCTACCTAGGTGGACGACCCGGAGAAGAAA